>VZSR01000902.1:14311-40234 GCA_013398615.1 Brachypodius melanocephalos
AGGGAGAAAAAGTAGAGGGGGGAAGGAAGGGGGGAAAAGGATGCGGGAAAAAAGGAGGGAGGGGAAAAGGAGCGGGGGGAAAGGATGGGGGGAAAAAAGGAAGAGAGAGATGTGGAAGCAGCCTCTTTAGCAAAAGAGTGCGGCGGTGCTGCCGGCTGCCGCGGAGGGAGAGAGACCCTGCGAGCAGCGAGACCTTCCCGAGGGAAGCCCCCCTCCCCGGCGTCTCCTTTATCGAAAACAGTAATAATAATAATTTCAAAAACTACACGGAAGAGGGGTTCAAAGCGTAGTCCTCCACAGGCGCTCGGGGTGGGTGGACTGACCCCTTCCCTGGAGGGGAAATCCTCGGTGGCCTCTGGAGGGTCAGAACCGACCGCCGGTTCCCAGCACACCCAGAGGTGAAAATCGCTTTTACCGCACGAACAGCCCCCACCAGCCCCACCCCGCTTCCAGGGTAAATCCCAGGGTAAATCCTTGCAGGGTAAATGCGGAGAGGCAGGAGAGGGCAGGGGCAGCGCCGGGAGCGGCTCCTTCCCTGCCTGGCACCTCCCGGAGCGCCCCGATGGGATTGCGCTGCTTTGTCTCGCCCTCTTTGGGGTGACAGAGGCACGCACAGCCCGGGGCTTTGGGCAGCAGGACAAGCCCGGGGAGGGGAAGGGCAAGGCACCCTTCATGTCTGACCCTGGGACAGGAGCGGAGCTCACGCTGGGGGTGTGAGGATGCGCACCGACAGGCAGGAGCCAGCTGGAATTACACGGGATGCTCCTTGGAACAGCTGTCACATCACCAGCGCTGCATCCAAGCCCTTCTCTCCCCTCCCTCCTTCCTCAGCCCCATCCCCGACTCGCCTGCGCCTCAATTTCGATTCTTTTAGCCCACGCCGAGGGACAAAAACTCAAACCGGGGCAAGGCAAAGCCGTGAGAGCGCGACTCACCCTCTCCACCGTGCCGGGGAGAACAGCAGTGCTGCCATCCGTGCCCAGCACCACGGTGCTCTGGCTCAGGCTCACCCAGGCGTTGTTCTGCTCCAGCGTCCCCTTACCCAGGCTCAGCGTGGCCGCCCCGTCCGTGCTCTGCAGAGCCGGGATTTTGCAGTGAGGGATCCCCGTCCCGGGGCCGGGTTTGCAGGGAAAGCTTTCCAGGGATTCCCTGCGCACCGTGGAGTTGGCTTGCACCGCGGGGCTGCTGAGCTTGCACATCCCCGCTTTGCTCCTCTCCAAATCGCTCGGTTTGGCTTCTTGGCAGGGAAGGGCTTTGCTGTGGTCCGATAGTGAGCGGGGCAGCCTGGCCGGGGAGGCGTTCTCATTTTCGGGGCTGGTTCTGACAACTCCCGCGCCTTCGTTGGGTCCCGGAGCCACCGCTTCGGGGTTGTTCACCAGCTGCTTGCTCATATCCCTCGGACTGGCGTAATCCTAAAATGAGAACGTCACATATTTTACCAAAAGGAGAAGAAGAGGGAAAAAAAAAAAAAAAGTGTTGGCACTGCGGAGATTTTTTTTTTTTTTTTTTTTTTTTTTTTTTTTAACCTCGTGCGGGAAACGCATGCGCCAAAAAAAAAAAAATCGGGATACGGGAGTGTTGCAGAATTTCGCCTGCTTGCCCTCCCATTCGGCGTTAATACTCTGAGGGGAAAAAGAGTACGGTACACACAAAAAACACTCGCCCCAACCTCCCCCCCAAAAGCCCCCAAACAACAAACCTCAAACAAAAACCACCAGCAGCATCTGCAGAGCAGTAATTCAAGTTTAAAGAAGTGTTCCTACAGCACTGCGCCGCCAGACCTCGTTAGATTTCACATCACGGCTGCAGGATGCTCCCTTCCCTATCACCAGTGTAGAAAGATTCTTTAATTTTACGCCCCATTTCCTTTCTGTCATTCAACAATGCACATCGGCTTTTTCTCTCTCTCTCTCTTTTTTTTTTTTTTTTTTAATATATATGAGCAAGGGACAAGCTGCCCTGTAGGCAAGCGAGGGTGTTAAAAAACGAGTGAAATAATGCTGGCGAACATTTCTGAGTTGGCTGCCACGCTTCAAAGCCCATCAGCAAGAGAATGAAATGCCAAAAAAACCCCCCAAAACGTAACTGCACCGCCACAGCGGGATTAACGCCACCAACAGTAGCTTTCCCCTATTCTTTTTCTTATGTTCCCGACTCACTTAACGCTAAAAATTTTACTTAAGCTTCCCCTAATCGTTAAATAGATTACTGAGGACATTCCCGCCCTCGCCTCCACCTTTCCCTCCAGCTGAAATCTGCGATTTAAAACGTATCTTCATTTTATATTACGCTTATAAATATACAATCCTCGTTATTAAGCCACCTGCGGGCGAGCCCTGCCTTTCCCCGCCAGTTTAACGTTAGCTTTGCAAATACTCTTTTTGGTTCTGTTTTTGTTTTTTTTTTTTTTTTTTTTTCCAGAGAGTCTCACAAAGCTCTGAGGAAGCATTTCCTCCACAAGTTTTCTCTCCATGGTAATCCCACTCTGCCGGCAGCAGGGATAAAGTCTGCAGGGACTCGTTTAGGGGAGCAAGTGGGTGGATTTTGGGGGTACCACCGTGCTCGCCCGCTCCCCGCAGCGTCCTCCCCACCCCGTCCGGCAGCACCGCGGACAGCTCCTGCTCCTCGGGAAACAAGAGAAGAAATCCAACACTCACCATGTGTTAAACAGGCACGGATGGAGCCGATGGAGGTGGGAAGAGCAGTCCCGGGCGATTGACGGACTGGATTTTGCCCAGTTCACAGCAAAGCTTTCTATACTTCCTTGGGAAAGACTGGCTTTGCGTCAGTGCATAGCAAGGTGCCCTTGGCGTGACATTTTGGCGATAATGAGGGTTTGATAAATCATCCCCCTTGGTTTGGGATTTTAAAGGGACACGGAGGAGCTGGCTGTCACTCAGGCGGAGGTGGCAGTGCGTGTTCCCTGTGACTCATGTGGGGGCTGACACCACACCAGAGCCAGCCGGGGCACGGCGGAACTTTCCTGCCCGTAAGGAGAGGGAAGAACATGTGAGAAACACGTACCGCTGCACCCGAGACAGGAGAGAAATGGGAATAAACCTTCCATTTCTGCTCCTCTTCCTCCTCCCTCTTGGTAGGGTCAATTCGGCTGCCTTTTTAAAAATCTGCATTCCTGCAGATCACAGATCAGATGTTATAGTAGCTCGTTTATATATGTTATCAATTTAGAAATCCATATACATGGGTATAAATATAATATCAAAATATGTAATATAAATATAAACGAAAATATATAACGATTTGAATAGATAAAATCTAAAATTAATATAATATTTAATAAAAATATAAAATAATATAATAAAACATAAAATTTTAAATAATATAATAAAAATATAATATAATAAAAATATTAAAATTATATAAACATAATATATGAAATATATACATTAAAGAATATAATATATAATATATAATACATAATATAATATATAATATATAATATAATATTATATATATAATAGATTATATATAATATAGAATAGATTATATAAATATAGAATAGATTGTGTATAATATATAACATATTATATATACTATATAACATATATATTATATATTGAAAGATAATATATAGAAAAATATATAAAATATAAAAATTATATCATATATATAATATAAGTATAAAATAAAATATATAAAAATATAAACATTATCCATTTTGTGTCTAACCACATGCCCACACACGGAGTGAGAAGTTCGCTGTGTATAAAGTACACAAATACATTTAAATGGTGCCTTTCTTGCTCGAAAATTGCATTGTATCGTCTATTTTTGCTGTGCCTCGTGGGAGAAATGCCAATTATATTTAAACGATACACACAATAAAGCAAATTTCTCCTTCATCAAAGCTGTCTGAAGAGCAATGAAGTGGGAGCAAAGATGACGGCAACAAACCCTGAAGCTGCTGGTGTTCTTCCCTCACCCATCAAAGCATTTACGTTTGATTATCGTGGGGGGGAAGTTAGTAAAAGTCATTGAAAGTCAGGTGTCAACTGAGAATCGTTTTTGCAACCAAGCACTTCACACCTAATCATCTCTTGTAGGTGCGGTTTGCTGCTTGAGGGGCTTTCTCAAGGATTTGTGGAGGGAGCGCACGAAGATTTCGCTCACGCTGACCAAAAAAAAAAAAAAAAAAAAAGGAAAAAAAATTACTCGGGGTGCTCCCTACGCAACCTTCCCCGTGGTTCCAGCGTCAGCGACGCCGTCCATCCTCACGGAGCCTGCCGCTGTCAGCCCCTCCGGAGGATATTTCACATTTTAGCGTCAGCAGAGCGCGGCGTGCGCCTCTGCAGAGAGGGGAGGGCAGAGGAGGGGGCTGAACTCACCAGCACCACACGCGTCTCTCCTGCGTCCTTGCTTTTGCGGGTCACCAGCCCTTGTTCGGGCGGACGAAGCGAATAAAAAATTCGCAGGCAGTGGCGCAGAGGCGCTGGCGGTGCCACCAGGAGCGGCCACCCCGGGCAGGGACAGCGCAGCTTTGTTCCAGCACAGCCCGGAGCTGCTGAAATTCCCTGGCCACGGTTATTGACAGCCCCAAGAAAGACGGGGAGCTGGGGGCCAGCAAAGCAGAACGGCGAAAATCGCTTTTCGCCGGAAAGATCAGCGGGTCTGGCAGCTGAGAAAGGATTTTGCCTCGCACCAGAGCTGCAGGGCACGCTGGAAGCACAGCTGGAGTTAACTTGGGATGTGGCTTCGCACATCTTCCAGCACGGCGATATATATTAAAATTCATTAAAATATATAATATAAAATATATAATATATCTATTATACAATATATACTATAATATATAATATATTTTATATATTATATACTATCATACTATATACTTTATAATATATATAGTATATATTATATAATAGGCAACATATAATATACTATATAATACTATATATATTATATACAATATATATTATGTATATTACGCAATAATAATATACAATGTGTAATATAATATATACCATATAATACTGTATATATTATATAGTATATATAATATTATCTAAAATAAAATTCTATCTTTTTATATATATATAATTTTATATAACGTATAAATGACACACCACAGGTACATAATTCCTATGTGCACAAACAGGTATTTTTACACGCACACACTGTAGATTGTTGCACGTCCCTGCCTTTAAAGTCACTTTTCTGCTTCTGTTCTCTCCTGCCTGGTCTCGTTCGGGCTGTCCCTGCCCATGGCAGCAGTGCAGTGGGGCTGGATGAACTTTAAGATCCCCTCCGAGCCGAGCCATCCCGTGACTCCGTGTACTCCCCGCGGGTGTCTTTAGGGATCCAGGGATTTTCGGAGGGATGGCGAGGGAGAAGCTGGCGGTGTTTTTGCAGCGTTTCCCTCTCCAGGCATCCTCCAGTTCACATTAATGCCTCCCTCTAAAGGCGCGGGCCCAATTAAAAGCGACAACTCTTTTTAGTCCAAGAGATATTTTGGTCGGGAAGAGCCCCTGAACCTCTTCTGGAGTCATTGGGTTGGCTGATTCTGGTTTTTTCCCCAAAACTGAAAAACTCACTCTTCGCGTTTTTTTCCAAGCTATACTTTTGATTTCTCCATCAGCGTTGAAACGTGAAATCGAAGTTCCACCCCTGGAAAAAGGGAATCGATCTCCTTTACCTTCTGCAAAGTCAGAAGCACCTCTGTTTTCCCTGTACGCCAGGAAAAGCTCTGGGAGGGCACGGCCGGGGGCTCTCCCTGAGCACGGGAGCCAAAGATCCATCCTTGGCAAAGAGGGAGACCCAGGGAGAAGCGCGGCTCTGTTTTCACACTTTTTTTTTTTTTTCTTTTCAAACATTTTCCTGTCCTCGGGGCCGCACAGCCCAGCTCCCCACGGCCCCGGGATTTGGGATGGAAACACCCACTGTGCTCCAAACCCCGAGTTCGGATTTACGGTGCTTTTCCAAAGCGAACCAGCTCGTTCAGTCAGCAGCCCCCAAGTTCATCCAGAAGATTTTTCTGGTTTTTCTGATGATTTTCTCCTTGTCACCGTCCCTCCCGAACGCCTGTCCCGCAGGGGAGCCACCATCCCCCAGCCACACGGGGTACCAGGGATGGAGGAAAAGCAGCTTCTGCACATCACACCGAACCCCTTCCTGCCTCCCTCGGGGCTCTGGGGATGTCACCCACCCTGTCACCCATCCTGTCACCCATCCTCGACGTGACACTCTGCCTGGAGGGATCCCTGTTCTCTTCCCAAAGGGAATAGGCGGCTGTTCCTGGGCGGGGGTCGCGGTTTTTCCAGCAGAAGGGAACTGAGCGCCTCTGTTCCCTGGGGAGCCCCAGGGGACCCCCGCGAGCGGTGCCTCCCCCCGGGGAAGGACAGCCCCGAGCCGGCCGAGCGGACCAGCGAGCCTTAATTACTTTGTCAAAGATGAAAAATAGCGATTGATTTCTTTTTCTGCCCTCGCTGCCCGTATTTCCTCTTCCCCCGGCCCTTCTTTGCAGATAAGGAACGAACAGAATTGCAGGATACACGAAGGAAGCCCCGGGAGGCGGTCTGGGGCTGGATCCCACCCCCGGCCCCAAAGATGCTCGCTGCCCCCATCACCCCCATCACATTTCCTGGCTTTGTGCCGCATTCGTGCCGTGCCTCAGTGGCAAAAAGCCAAGTCACGACAGGAGCGAGCGATGTCACCTCTTCACGGACACCCCAAACACGCTCAGGGGCGCCCATGCGATTTCAATCCCTGCGCTAAAATCCCTCGCCTTGGCTTCTTTCTGACGGAGTTAAAAGCACTGCAGCGAGTGATGTTAAAGCTTTCTCCTCCCTTCCCGCTGCAAAGTTTTGCCTGGAAGGGCTGGAAGCAGCCGCAGCAGGAATCTGCACCCTTTCCCCCGCTGGTTTCCTTTGCCACCTCGACAAAGGCCACCCTCCGAAATCGCACCCTGTCCCGGGAAGGAATTCCACAATTCCAACAGCGCATTAATCCATGAACCCCGCGGGAGGGAAGCTTTCCTTCCTCCCTCCCTCCCTCCTGTTCTCGGGCTCTTTTTGTTGTTTTTGTGGCAGAGAAAACCCCTCCGGCTGGGGTTCTCCATAGCCACAGCCTTTTACAGCCTCTTCTCCCTTGAACTTGGGAGGCAAATACACAAACACCAGCAAAAGTAATAAACCAGACCTCGCCAAGCGACGCTTCCATTTCTTCTATTTCCCTTTAAATTCCATCTCTATTTAAACAAAAAAATGTATATTCCAATATACAGTTGGAATATATTCCAATATACAATCGGAATTCCTAATTGAGCAGCTTTCCCACGCAAAGAGCACAGCCCCTTTCTCGAGGCAAAGCCTCGCCTTGCCAGTTTGCAATATTTCGCCTCTCTGGGTTGATTATATCCAGATAATGAAGAGACCGTAGAAATCTTTCAAGTGATAATTACCTGTTGTTTTCGTCCCGTGAAATGCCTCGGGCTCGCCCTGTTATTTATGAGCTCTCCTGTACACTTTCCAATTGCCTCGACTCACATAACTCACTGGATGGCCCCTGGATCTTCGGATCATTACCAGAGTTTGGTATCCTTATTGTAAAAGGAGTCACTTCCCTGAGAGACTCAACTTCTTCTCTGGAGACCACTGGAAATAACAGAATTAAAAGAAAGTGGGTTCAGGTGGAGGGAAAAGCACCTGGAGGAAATTTCTGCACCACTGGCCAGGCATTTATGCTCTTAACAGCTATTTCCTCCCCAGATGTATTTGTTTCTTCATTTGTCTGGACATTTGCCTTAATCACAGGGCATAATCTCAATGTAGAACATCATAACTACAGTTTTGAACTTGCACTTTGCAGTGGAATAGGGCATTAGAAAGAAAGAAAAAAAAAAGAAGCATATATTTAATGAAAAAACAAAAGATAGGTAGATGCTATTTAGAGCTTTAAATAGATTTCCATGATTTACCTGTAAGCAACCAAGTCAAGGATATTTTTCTTGTCCACAGTGAACTCTAGACTTATCTTAGCCCAGTCACTGAGCTGAACACGCCCCCCTCTTCAGGTAAAATTGCGCCTGTCCTTACACTGCAAACAGAAAAATACCACACTGAGGTTTGAATTCCTGGTTAGAAATGCGGAAAGAAAACATCACAAATATCACAAAATGAGAGAAAGTTGATTTTCCAGGCAGGTGTCCTGCGAGGACATCACAAGCACCCACCCCAGAGAGCAGATTCCAGCAGAGAGCCAGAACATTTGAACACCTTCCACTCTCTGCCTTATTCCTGTTGAGTCAAAAGGAAAAATCACAGCCTGCACATCTGGGAGGCTGGGTGAACTTCCTCCAGGGTCAGCAACATTTACTACATGGCCCCATTTAAAATAAAAAAAAACCCCACCATAATAAACATAGTAATGTACCTGCTTCAGTGTTCCAAAGGCATCTCAGTGATTAAATAGATTTAATAGATCTGAGCCTGAACACTAAATGCCATCTCAAGCATTTAATCCCCACCCTGGCAAAAAAAAAAAAAAAAAGAAAATAAAACACAACAGATCTGTGCATCCCACTTAGGGAATTTGGTTTCAATCAAATACATTGAACTGCTTAAAAATTGAAAAGGCAAATAAGCTTATATACAAGTTTATATAGTGAAATCAGGTTTAAGCAGTCCCATGAGCATAAATTTCCAATCAGAGTGACACTATTCTCCCAAGGTACGAGATGCATTGTTTAAATGATCATTTGGTTAATCCCTGTGCTTCATTTTCTGGAATTCTGCACAGCTTCACCAATGAGTTCCAAATATGCTTAATGCCCTGGTCATAGGAAAAATTCAAGGTGATCCACTCTCTGAGATAAAGGAAAACCCAACTCTGACTGCAGTGTCAAGACCATTTTCTTATCAAGATTCTCAGCTCACTCCTATTCTGGTCAGTGGGAAGATAAGAGATGCAAAAAAACCCTGAAAACAAACCAAAAACCATCACCAGAGGTGAATATATATAAGCAAAGTTTTATTAATATAACCAAAGGAATGCATCATTAAATAATTATCTCACAACTAAATCCCTTGATAAAAACTTGATGTATTAATACAATCTGGATCCAGAAATATACTACAACCGCACAGCTAACTTTAAATTTCTCTAATAAACAGCCATTTAGTGAAAATATAAATAATTAAAAATAATAATATTTAAAATATAATATGCACAAATAACATAACATAACGTAACATAACACAGAATAAAGAGAGTGCTCAGTTAGATGTCTATGCTCCTTGGAAATTTAAAAAATCCTTCTTAATTCCAAACAAAGCTTTACAATGAAACTTCAAATAATAAAAAATAATAATAAAAAAATTCTCCCTCTAATTTCTTATTTTAGATATCTGTCCTTTAAAAATACCTGTAATAACATGAGCCTGTAATAACTAACTGTACATTTTTAGTTTGAACTTAGCAGATTCATAAACAAATCAGTTTACTGGGACTTGGGGAGATGATAGCACTATCCATTGCAACTACCAGCTTGTGTTTTATTTAAACATACCCAAATACAAGTTCAAAACTCACGTACTTGAAGCATAATCCTCATATTTCATCAATATGATGGCTGTTGTTACTGCACCCTTCGTTTTAATTCATTATATTTAATTCATTAATTATACCTTGTGAGGTTTGCTTTATGATTTTATTCTAAAGTTGGAAAAACCTTGCTTGGTGACGTGTGTTTGACAGGCACCATTGGCTTGGGGCGTGATTGATTTCCTCTCTCCTGTAGCTCTGCACAGGTGTGCTCCATTTCAGGTGCTGTAAAAGCAAAAGAACCTTCAAAATTCTAAAAGGCAATCCCAAAATTTTTGAAAGAAAAGCCAAAATTCTTTTGCTGTAAAAGCGAAAGAAGCTCAAATTTTCTGAAAGACACTCCAAAATAGCCAAAAAATAGAAATTCTCACGCATAGTATTTTTTTAAGCAGTGGTGATACTTTAACCCAAACTTCTAATTATTTTCATGGGAGGTGCTCCTGGCATTTTAATAAATGTTTCACCTAAAAAGAATGACTTAATGCACCTCTGTCCCTTGACAAGGTAGGATGCAGGAGTTGTGATTCCTTCCAGCCCACCTTGCACAGTTTCCAAAGAAATGAGAAACAGCATCAAATTCCTCCTTTGCTGGAGCCTGCACATTTAGGACTTTGCTGAAATTTTGGCAACTCCAGGTGCCCTTACTGGAGAACTGTCACTTTTTGGATTACAGCTGCCAGGGTGGTGGTTCACTGGGTGTATGAAGAATTCTATGAGGCATCCTTATTCCCCTTCTCCTTTCCTTTCTCTGTCCAAAGGGTTTTGAGGCTGACCCCTCAGCTGTCTCCAAGCTGATAGAAAAACCCGAGAGGAGCCTTTTGTCCACATACCTGCACTGTGACAATGACAATTCCCTTAAAATCACAAACACATCCCCCTTTAATTACAGGGCAGGTGGATGGAAAGGGCATTTAGCGAGATGACATCCCTTCAAAGAGAGTGGGAATATTTGCTTTTCCATTCTGACTCCTCATCTTGGGTGAGGGGGGTGTTGAGCTGCCTTCTCCCCACCCCAGTCCCCAACAAGGGAATGGCCATGGGGATGCTGAGGCAGAGGGACACACCCCAGACGAGTCCTGCCTCCCCAAATATCTGCAGTAAAACCACCTGGACCAGCCAATTACTTCAGTGTCAGCACTCTCATCTCACCTGTGTCAGGAGATTTTTCAGTGCTCTGCAGGGATTGTTACAAAGCTGACAACAGCACAGAGGTGTCTCAGATCTAGAGGATGGCTTCTGCCTCTCTCTGCCCAGTTTGTTCATCTTTTCAAGCAACACATCATTACTCAACTTGGAGCAGCAACGTTTAGACAGACAAATTAAATTGATTTTGATGTCTGGAGGCTTTAGCCTGGAGAATTTCACCAAACTTGGCCATCTGTTCCTTTCTCCAACTTTCTGCTGGGACTGACAATTATTGGTGGTGATTCTTCAGGCACAGAGGGAAGCCAGCTCTGTCTGCAGCAGGCAGAGGAGCAAATTCCAGGGATTACACAGCACTGATCCTGGGGGAGAGCAAGGAACCCTCCAGAAAGTGAAGGAGCATGCAAACACACACACTTCAGCTTGGAGACAACTGCAGTTTGGGAGCAGGTGTGAGATACAGGGAAAGAAACAAAAAGAACCAATCGGAAAAAAAAAGCCAAAAAAACCCCAAAAAACCCCGAAAACAAACAAAAAAAAACCCCCAAAACCCAAACCAATCTCTCCCCAAAAAACCAAACCAAACCAAACCAAAACAAAAACCAAAAAACCCCAAACAAACAAACAAACAAACCAAACAAAAACCCCAAACAACCCAAAGAACCAAAACCAGCAAAAAACCCCACCAAAATCAGACTGGGGATGAATGTACAGTCCAAAGACAAGCAACAAATACTAAGGTCTGCAAACCAGAACTGTTTCTTCTGCAGAGATGACCTGAAAGCTGCCAGACAGGGTCAGCAGTGTTCAAACAGGGCTGATCCAGAAACTCTAATTATTTTTTTTTTTTTAGGCTACCAAGGCCACCACAACCTGCTTCAAAACTCAGATTTAGAGACAACAGGCAGGAGAACTTGAACATGGGGCTTCACCTTGGACAGTGGCAGGCAGAAAAGAGGGACTTGTGCATGCAGAAGTGTTTTTGGTGTGATTATGACTGCACAGAGAGCTCATATATGGAGCCAGAATGGCACTAGCACCCGTGGCAACGTGGTTTTAACCCCTGTTATTTATTTTAAACCCCTGTTTATTTATCTCTCTGAAATCCCACACAGCCAGAGGGAAGCAGGCTGGAGCAAACCACAGTCCCTGGCAGGTGCTGCAGAAAGATGAAATGTCACCTGCACCACCTCTCCCCTGGCCCTCCATCAGCTCCCTGCAAAAAACCCTCTGCAAAACCCCTCCAGGTGACAGATCATCTCTGTCCCTTCTGTTTCCACGCTGCTGAGCAGGAAAAAAAAAAATAGAAAAAAAAAATATATAGCTCCACAGTGTGGGCTGCAACAGGCTGCAGGGAGTGAGGAGGAGAGAGAAATATCACCTGCAGAGGGTTCTGTGAAGCACAGGGAAATGTGATGGGATCTGGTGATGTTTTCTAAATCCACACACTGCTCTAGGTTGAGGTAATAACTTCACCAAGGTGCAGGTAGGTATTTTATTGCCTGTTATTAACTTTTCCTGTCACCCAGGCTCTTGTTACCAGCTAGGATTGTGCATTCCTCTCCTAAATTCAGCTTCATCTCTAGAGAAATGTAAATTACACTTGGCTAACCTCATGTAAATTTTTATTCCTTATGGAAGACAGGTAGGGGTGAGGCATTCTGGAAAGAGACTCTATTTAAAATATTTTCTGCAAAAAAGCACAGGATAGATCCACCCAGTGCCTCAGCCTCTCTGGTTCTCCACCACAACACCTTTCCAGACTGGTGAAGGGTTCTTTAGTGCACAGCCCACCCAAACAAATCCAAGTTTGATGCTAGACCACCTCCCCTCCTCCCCAAATAACAGCAGCTGCACATTTCAAACAGGGAAGGAGATTTGAAAAGGTGTGTTTGTAGCCATCCAAAGGACCAGCACAGTTCAGTGTTCTAAAAATCCAGCTGAAGAGCAGATTGGCTGACAGTGACCTGCTGAAAACAAGGTTTGCTGGTGATATATCAGCTGGGCATTCTGACTAATGGGAGTGGCTTCGTGTTGCCCTCAGTGCTCTGACATGAGGTACAAACACAGGAATTGGTTAAAAACATTTGAGCACAGAGTGGGCTCAGAGGAGCAACGAGAGAAGTCAGGGAAAGCCACCATGTCCTCCAGGCACACCAAAGAGAAGCATTTTATCAAAACCCCTAATTAACTCCCCTTTAAGTCCTTTGGAAGTCTTTTCTCAGCTCTGCAGACTGTTGTGACAATTTCTTGCTGGGAATAAATCCATGTGAGCAGAGAAAGGGTGGGACTGGGGTAACAGCCCAGCCATTTCTTGCTTCCTCCACCGACTGAAGCAAAGTTTTCAGGTGGCAGCTACAAAAGCAGAGTACAGGGTCACAGAATCACAGGATTGTTTGGCACGAAAGGGACAAAATCTTGTTTCTACTCCCCTGCCAGGGACACCTTCCACTGTCCCAGGTTGTTCAGAGCCCCATCCAACCCGGCCTTGGACACTGCCAGGGAGATCCAGGGGCAGCCTCCACTTTCCTGGGCAGCCAGATGATGTTATAATATTGATTTTGTGGAGGTTTTCCCGCTGACAGCTCTCTCACCCACTTCCTCCAATAACGTCTCAATTACTCCAAAAGTAATTAACTGTCACATGGGTGAATAAATCAGGCATGAAACATCTGATTCAGAAAAAACAGTTCCCTGTGAAAACCACGGAATTCCATTAAGGGATGGGCTCAGCCACAAGCCCAACTCCATGGTGTATTCCTCAGCCAGATGTTGCATTTAGGTTTTAACTAAGAATTGACCAAAACAATGGATTAAAAGGTGATTTTGAAAGCCATGAAAGACAGAATATTTACTCTCACCCTCATACCCACATCATTTGCTTGTGGGGCTTTTTTAACACAGAAGGATGAGAAAGAGCATGACATCTTTTAAATATTAAAGCATAAATCAAGCTGTTCTGAAGAAATGATATTCAGGAGGCCTGTTTTAGAGGAAGCAATCTTAAATTATCTTTCATTTAAGGCACTGGAAAGGAGGCTGCCTTCAGGTTTTTTGAGGAGCTTGCGTTCAGAAAGGCAATTGTAAAAATCGTAAGAATTTTTGTAAAAATGTAAATCTCAGTTTCACCAGAGGAAAAAAAAAAACCCAACTAAAATCCCCAAATTAACACCAGTGCATGTATTAGTATGAGGCAAGAAACTTTGCCCTGCTTTTTTCCCCTCAGTGCAAGGCTCTGTGTTAGTTCCCAAGCACAGTTTAACATCTGAGTCACAGAGAACTCCTCCTCCTCCTCCTCCTCCTTACATCCAATTTTCCAGTTGAGTAGCCTTTGTTCCAAGAATGTCCAGTGCTGTGACAGGAGCCAATATCATCGAGAAATCCCCTCTTTTCAGTGCTCCTCTCTTTGCATAACCCATCAGAAAGTCTAATCAAAATTCAATTCTCTTTAGTGGACCCTACTTGTATTTCAGGCTTAATTACCTAAACCATCATTACCCAAAGTGGATCAGCACCTCTTCAAGGGAGCTCCTCGTGCCTCCCAGGACCTTTGGTCCTCTGGTGTGTCTCCCACCAGCTCCCTTCTCTGCCTGTCACCCCAGAGCTCTTCCTTCCTTTCAGGCAGTCTGCGACACTCAGGGAAACAGAAGCAAAAGCCGAAATTCTTAGCGAGACTGACTTTATTGTGAAAAGTACTGCAAACGGAGAGTGACGGCTCCAAGGAGTGAAGCCAACATGTGCTAATTGGTTTGGGCAAAATAGTGGGCGAGCTCTGTCAATTTTACAGTTTTTTATTTGCTTGTCTATTTTGTTTATTTTTAATTCTAGTCTGTGAATATCACCTGCTCAAGTGGTAAGCAAACGAAGGCAGGTGTGGTGATCCCAAGAGGAGCACACCTGGCACAGATCCTGTTCTGGTGGCACTGGCATGATGTCCACGAGTTTTGGAACCCTGGGAGCTGAGAACTCCAGGCTTTCTGTGCTGCCAGACACTGACCCCCAAGCAAACCCTGCACTGACCTGAGGACGTGGAGAGGCTCCCAAAATTGAGTGACAGCACTGGGATTGTGGGGGTGGAGTCTGAACAGAAGTGTGCGATATCACAGGGTGCAAAATTTAAGAGTTTAAGGGTTTAGAATGCAGTAATAGATATATAAAGCAAGATGGAGGTTTTAGGGCAGAGACTGAGTCCTTTTTCCCCTTTTCCTTTATGGGTCTGGGTGGTGTTTTGTAATTGGGTAGAAAAGTCCACATTGAGGGCCAGAGATGGTTGGTTATTGGGTTAAAAGTAAAAATAATTGAGGTGTCATTTCATAATTGGACAATTTGTGCTTAAAAGGCCTTTTAGAGAGAGAGTCAGGGTCCATTTTTAGTTTGTTGGCTTGAAGTGTTGTAGAACTCACAGCTTGTGGGACTGTAATGTAGATAATAATTAAAAAACATCTGAGTCCCAACAAGAAACACCGTGTGGAGCATTTAATCCCAACTCTGGCAAAAAGAAGATAAAACACAGCACATGAGAAGGGTTTTCAGCAGTGGCAATTTGCCAACTGTGGGTGCCCTCTAAGCACTTGCATCACCCACACCTTGTTCCTCGCTGCACATTCCTGTGGGGTGCACATGTGATCCCTCTCAGTTAATGCAAGCCACTGGAAAAATCCATCCCTGCTTTTGTAGAGGAAGGGATCATGTGTCAAGATATCAGAAAGGCAAGGAAAAAAAGCCCTGAAAAAATGGGTATCACCTGTTTCACCTATTTTTCCTTAGAAGAAAACAACATAACTTGAAAAGCCTCTCAAATCACCGCGTGAAGGGGGATTATTTTAGCATCTGCCAGCTGAATCCAAGGAGAATAATTTTATTTGGGTTGTGGTTCTTACTTGTGAGAGGCTAACTTCAGCCAGTTTGCTTTCCAGGGAACATATTTGCTCTCACTCTCTTTGCACTGATGTTTTGAGTAGTACCCAAGTGGAAAATAGAATTAACATGTTGAGTAAGCTTTATTCATCTTTAATTTGTTATCGCTGTCATTAAGAGTCTTTTATTTTACTTTGGCTAATTGTTAGAGGAACAGCAATAGAAATGTTATAAATCCAGAGATCAATGGTTTCAGGGTGGAGTTTTCCCATGGCATGAGTGAGGCCATGGAAAAGTTCAGATAGCACTGGAACCTGGAGGAATTAGTAATTCAAAGAAACCCAGTAACACCCTTGCTGTTCAGAAAGAGGCAGAAATGAAGTTTCTATTTTGATATCTGGGAATTAACAAAGCAGATAAAACATTCTGAGCCAATTGGTGGGTGCCAGGACATTTACACATTACAGTCATGTGCTGAAAAAGCATGAAAAAGCTTTTAAAATATCCTGTTAATAATTCCTGTGTGCCTGCCAGCTCACCAGCACGAAGGCTTCTCCTTCTGTCTCTGCTGCTCAACAATACCATTAAATTAATTTTTACCAATACCACTTTTCCCTGTGAAGTTAATTATTGACCTATGAATTTAATATAATATCAAAAATTATGTGAAACAGTGTATGTTTAAACTTTTACTGAGCTGGGAAAATGGAACCATCTTCAGGTTTATGTCCAGTTATAGCAAAGCAATTCAAACTGGATGTTTTCTGCACCTATTTAATCACACGAGTCCTCCTGCAAATTTCTCTGCAGTGCTCATACCATTAGAAGCCAGATTTTCCCTCTCATTTCCCTATCCACGTAATAAGGTGTTTGCCTTTTAATAAGATGTCACTATTCCCCAGCTTTAACATCTGTCAATGCCTGGATAAACAAAATAATGCAAAATGTCTTTGCCATTCCTTTCAAAGTTGGTGCCCATGGCTTTGTTTTTGGTTGCCTTTGAAAAATCCTAAATGCATGTACTATGCAGTTAATCCACACAGTAAAAGCAGTAGCTCTCTAAACCTGGTTTCTAAGAATGAAATCATCACTTTAATCTTCACACAAGCCTTTAGTTTCAGCCCCTGATCTTCCACCCCTCCCTCCTGCCTCTTCCAGCCGGGCATGGCTGGGCTGTGTCCCCCCCACAAACCTCAGGGAAGACACACTGCTGCAATTCTCCCTCCAGGTAATTTAAACCAGGGACAGAAAACGCTAAGAGTCATTGCTGCTGGGAACTTCAGGCACTATTAAACAGAGAACAGAGAAACATCCTTGAAATAAAACTCTCCAAACCTCGCTGGCAGCCTACATTTTTAGTTAGAAGCTGAATCTCCCAAACCAGCCCTCCCAATCCTCAGCAGAGCTTTACTGGAAATGGAGGCTTTGCTTTTCCTCTGGATCACAGGAGCTGGATGTGTCTCATTACAGCACACCCCACAGGACAGAATTTAGAAGGTCAAACTGAGGTGTACACACAAAAATCCTATTAAAAGACCCCAGCATGGTGCTCACTGAAGAGTCATTCAGTAACCAAGGACCAGAAGCATCCAAGCTTGTCAGCCTTGCTTAGCTGCTCTCTGATGGGTAGAAGCAGCAAGGTAATTTTACAGCTTAGCTGTAAACATTTAAAAGCACTGCAGAAGATTTAAAAAAACAAAAAACAAAAAAACCAAAAAAAACCCCACCAAAAAAAACAAACCCAAAAAACCCAACCAACCAACAAAAAACCAACCAACCAAAAAAAAACAACCCCACAACCCCCCCCCAAAAACAAAACAAAACAAAACAATCCAGAAAAACAAAACCAAAAAAACCAAACCCAAAACCCAACATATCATTAAATCTAAATAGGAAGTAGAGCTGTGAGCATCCATCCCATTTTCAGGTGGGTTATTTATCTTCAAGTACACAGACTCTGGGCACAGATTTGCAAGCAGAAGGCAGGCCAACCTTCAGGTTTTATCTGAATATTAAAAGCACTTCTGTGAATCACTGGTCAATCTTAACTCCTCTGACTTTGGGCTAAGTGTAATGCAAATTGCTTCAGCATGATCAGAGACTGATAACTGCTGCTTGAGGACACTCCTTGAGAAAAAAGGTGAACTATGAGATTAAACATTAAAAACTTCTGTGCAAGCAATGTTCTTCAGAAGTGCTGGACTTCCATTATTAAGCACAGCAAAAACATACTTCCCCAAAAAAATCCCCCTGAACCCCCCCCCCAAAACCACTCCCATATACAAACTTACATGACACTGCTAATACCTCCCAGGTTTTGCAAATGAAGACGCTTTGCTGTTAAACTTGTAGCTGCCACCTGCAATTTGGGTCACACAAATTTTATCCTCTTGGAAAACAGACATGCCTTTACCCCCAGGTATTCATTTGCCCTTTGCTGAGTGCAAGTTCCACAAAATGAATTTATAAAGTGAACTGAGGGTGCTAAATTTTCTGATGCCTTTGTTTAGGCATGAAATCACACACTGAGAAAGGCGTCGTAATTCCATCTTGTATTTCATCACGCATCTGACAACCGACCTGAAATTACTAATCCTGTTTATTTTTCCTTTATATCCCCCTAGATCTGCATCACAGACCCTATCAGGTTTTTTAATGCGCTCTGGCAGTTCTCCATTAGCTACAACTCACTCATACATTTCAGGGCCTATGACAACCCTCTGTCTGGATCTGTCCTCTTGCATCTGCACCCCCTTCCTGCTGCAAATCAAGCACGCTCTGAGCAGCACTGGTGGCTGGAGCCAAGGTTAGATTGGTGCAGGGGCTGTTGCATCTCCCAAGATCAAGGGAATCAAGTCAGTGCCTTTATTAAATGACTCTCCTCAGGCTTTACATTAATGTAAGTGTTATCAGAACATTTGCCTTCTGGTTAGATGATACCAATATCCAAAATGGATAAATGTCACCAAGCCAGGCGAGTGTTAGCAGCTCACTGAGACTCACTTTTATCACTGCAGAGCATTCCCACTTCTCAGATACTACTGGGAAACAAAACTTGCATCTTGGATTTTTTTTTCTGTGTGTGCAATTGTCTCATTTTTTATGAAGTTTTTATAATAAAGCCTATCCTGAAAATAGACAGGATTTAAGAACGGTGTGCAGCCTCACTTGCATAAACTGAGGGATGTAACATCAGCACTCCTGTTATGTGAGCTGAGCTCCTGAACACCCACGTTAATCAGGACATTTAAGGAGCCTAAAAGGAATTAAAATGAATATCTACGTGCACACCCCCTCCCTTGAACAGTCAACCCTTGAGTGTCCAGTGTTCCTGTAAGAACCCAAACCAAACCCACATTTGCAGCAAGTGCTTTTTGTTTGTTGTGTTTTCCCTAAAGCTGCTAAGACACACACTTCCATCCCCAACAGGTTAGCAGAGAAAAAACTGTAGGCACAAATAAATGAGCCATCACAGGATAGATAGAATTTCCAATTACACGGAACACAAGGAAAGCAGCAACTGCATCATATATCACACTGGGTTCATTTATTTAGACAAATGTAACTGAAATGTGTACAACTTTTAAACAGCAGAAGTGTAGTAAAAATACTGTCTTTGCTACTGCATTCTTGCAGTTGGAATTCCAAAATTATTCCCACTGGGATTTTCCAGCTGCTGCTGAGGTGCACTGACACATGATTTAGCTGCTTCTTTCATAAAAAAATACTATACAGGGATTTTGCCAGTGGAAGAATAAAACATTCTTGAGAGATCATATTTATTGTTCCTTACAGCAGGACTTTAAGCTCATTTTTTCTCACCTGGCAGTCTCAGGTAACCCAAACTCATCTTTCTTGCTTTCCTCACACCACGTGAAGCAGCACAATCTGATTCTGTCGTGAATCTCAGCTCTAGGTAACCTTTCCATATTCTTGTGTGTGCACACACACACGAACCCAAGAGTTTACCGTCTTTTTGGCTATTTCAGAACAGTTATCAGCAGCCAAAGGCAGGATTTGAGTGGAACTCCTCCCAGCCATGGCCAGAGTGTCATTGAAGGCTGTAGCTCTGCTGGGTGTCCTTCACGGAGAGGGTGATGAGGAGGGACCGCGGATCCTTCCTGTTCCTGCACACTGTGATCCTCCCTCCCAGGGCCTCTCCTGAAAAAACAAGAGGGGAATTGCTCTGGTTACACCACTGAACCACTCATGGTAACAGCAAAGATGCACTGCAGCCATGTTGCATGAGAAGCCGTTCCCAATTAATCAGGATTTGTAAAGCCTACAGAAGTTTTAAGCTTTCAAAGCTCTTGACAACAAACCTAAGAGAAACCAACGGCAGCTGAACCTGTAGAGGTGCTGAGCTGTGCTGCACTTCTCAGAGGTTCACATAAATTACTGATATGTCAAATATTTCACTCGTGGCTGGGGAAAACCACTGCATCCCTCGGATATACTCACCATCTTGGACTAAAACCATGCAGCCACAAAAGCCTTCCTGCTGAATGGGCCATGTGCTCTGTATTTGCACCGCATTTCATTTCAGTTCTGACCAGTGTTTTTTTTAAATCTGGCAGGAAACCGCCACAGAAATCTTTGTGCCATTTCAAATGTCTGAAATATGTAATGTCACATTATTAATTGCAGGTTTTGTTTCACAAAGTGTCAGGTATGTCCTTCAGTTACACCCAGAGCAAATGCTTTTACATAGAAGGGAAAAAAACCTACACCTCAATTTCTTTTCACTCCTTACTAAGTAAGACCTGTCATTGAAGGAATATTTGTAAATTAGGAATACACAACCCACAAAATATAGACAGACACATTTGTAAATGTGTATATTTAGGGAGCCCACTGCTGAGCCACCTCATCCCACCATTTTAAACCCAGCTACATCCTCACAGATGATTCTGCTGAACACATTAGAGCAGGCCATGATCTGGTTTCCAATTCAGGAAGCATCCTGGAGGTCTCCATTTAGCACAATTCTCAGCTGCATCCACAAACAGTAAACTGGCAGAAAGTCCAAATTATAAACACAGGACATTTTGTTAAAGGTTGCAGTGCAAATATTAAAGAAGGCTTAGCAGCAAGAATGACTGTAGTACCAAAGATCATAAGGAAATTAATTTTTGATGTTTTTTGGGATTTTTGCATCATGTAACAGTTAGCTGGAGATTGCACTACAACTCCTGTGCAGCTTTGTTACTAGGGATCAAAAGACTGATACAACACAATGCAATTTGCAGAGAATTGTGAAAACGGTTTCATAGATTATTCTGAGACAGGTCTGCCAGACAGAAGGACAAGATAAAGAAAAAAGGGCATTATGGTCTCACACCAGCTAGGAAATTTTACCTGATTTGAACACACAGATTTTCAAAACTGCCTAAAAACGACCTATTTGAGTTATTTTAACATCCTGTGATAACAATTCAGTAAGACTAAAGAGCCTCTCAGAACTAAAATTCCACGATTTCAATTAACCCATACTTCAATCTTCCCATTTAAAACATTAATACAAAACAACAAAACAAATGAAGGAAAAACTTAAATATCATTTCATAAACAG
Organism: Brachypodius melanocephalos; assembly: GCA_013398615.1. Classification (NCBI taxonomy): domain Eukaryota; kingdom Metazoa; phylum Chordata; class Aves; order Passeriformes; family Pycnonotidae; genus Brachypodius; species Brachypodius melanocephalos. Next base: position 35,442 of record VZSR01000902.1, read on the forward strand.
CTGACTTTACAGAACAGAACCCTCAGATTCTGTTTGCAAAGACAGTTAAGGAAACAAAGCATTGCGTTCATTTTTCCCTATGTTGTTCCTTATGCTGTAAGCACACTAAATGTGTTTTTTGAGCAGCCTTTTCTGAGGGCTGGAGCAAACAACAGCAGTTAACAGAGAGGCAGCTCTGAACAATTAATCAATGCCATGGAGATAGAAAATGAGTGATGTTTGCCCCCATTCTCTGTCCTAGGAGCTGCCTGGAGGAAGCTGTCTCTGGGACTCAGCTGCATCACCTTGCTCTTATCACGCTCAGCTGAATGCAAGCAAACCACACAGTGCCATTGCAGTTTGATTAGGACAAAACTGAATCCATTACCATCCTCTCCCTGCATTTTTATTATCCCCCGGAGAGGCTTGAAATTTGCCCCCAAAATGGAAAAAGCAGAAGAATTCAGGAGAAGTGCTGTGTATGTACAGGAAAAGAGACATCCCTGTGTCCATACCGAGTCACAGAATGCATGGCTGACTGCACTGCCTGTGCTCTGGACACTCCAACTAGTTCATTTTGGTTCTTTTACCACCAGTAAAAGTGTAAGCAGTTGCACCTGTCACTTGTGTCTGTGCAATCCAATCACACACAGGGCCAGTCTGAGAGCCAAGGTCTCTCTCAGTGCAGAGATCTTTTATCACCAAGAGCATTCAGGCCCAACAAATCATGGGTTTTCAGTCTATAAAGGGTTTGATCAAAACCAAAGATTCTACAGAGACCCTTGCATGCATATCCATAACATCCACTAAAAGCTTGGAATGATCCATGGCAACGAGCTTATAATGTGAGGAACTACCCTGCCTGTCAATACAGCTTGGTGTCTCCTCCCTCTTTGATCCCAAAAAAAGACTCAAAGAGCTACCAAAGGCAGCCAGCAATCAAGGTTTCTTTCAGGTTTCCTTCTTTTCTTCCCCTGGAAGAGTTTTATGAAGCCAACAGTGGGACAAGTAAGAACACAGTACTCAAACCGTTTTTCGTTCTGAACATCATTAAAATTTCAGAATCTTAAGAAAGAGCTCACTGGAACCGTTTCAGAGAGCTGCTAGAAAACTGCAGTGGGCTTTGAGCTGAACACACCTACATTAGTGAACTGCTGGTGAAATTTGTACCTTTACAAACCCCCTACACTGTAAAGAACCACTGAGTGGATTTGTACCTTCTCAGACACAAATTGCATCACGACTGGATCACGATTTGATATCGCTCTGCACAACAAGGCTGTCCTTGCTGGAAGCTGACAATTTACACATGATCTAATTTAAATAACTGGAGCCACTATCTAATGCAAAACTGAGTTCTGGCATGCAGCAGAAAAACCAGCAAGTCTCAAAAGCATTACTCTGGGCAGAAAGTGGTTTCCATAGACCACCTATCCTCTGACAATGGAAAACAAGAAAAGACTGAAACAGTTTGCAGTGTGACAGAAATCTGAGAAAAACAGATTGTTGTTGCTGTTTGAAGCACATTCCCTTGCAGCTGCAGAACTTGCATCCAGAATGGCACATCTGTGCCATCAGTCCATCCAAGCTTTCCTGTCTAAATATGGGATTTCTATTATCTTTCAATGAGACACAACAGCCACGAGAAGAGATTCTCTCAATTGAGCGCCCTGAAGCACACATCTAAAAATGATTCTGAAAAGTCAGCAGGATTATTTTAAAATGGAGATTTTGATAAATACAACATAATTGCCAGGCTTAGTGTGACCTCAAAATTCAGGTTTTAACCCTTACCAAATTTTAAAAGGCAGCATCATTTTTGGTGGTAAATAAACCAGAGACAAACTTCTATAGACACCACGTTGCAGCTGCAGACAGGCAAAACAGACACTAAAATCTTAATTAGGAGCCAAATTATCCAACTGGGATGCACAATATTGAAGTATTTCAGTACAGGATCAAAACACTCAGACAGATTAATCGTGCCAGTGTTGTTTTCCTACTTTTAATAGTGCTGTCTAAGTAGACAAATCAACATTCTTGCAGTTTGTAAATTTACAAACAGCTTTCCAACTGCAGAGACTGGGGAGCTAAAGACAATCAAGGATTTTACAGGAGCTCAGCCATGTGAGTTGTGCTCCAGCTTTGCTGTGCAAACCCCTTGAACAGCACAGAAAAACAAATCAAGGTTTTATTTTCACTGCAAGGCAATATGAAGAGCGCACAATGCCGACAACAGGCTGGTTTATTGCTAATAGAATTTGCCTGCATACAGAGCTGGGTTTTAACTTAATGCACTGTCACTGAAAAGATTCTGTGGGTCCTTCAAAGTGATTTTTGTAAAGCATTTGATTTATTTAGTAAATTCTTGGGACAACCAAATGAGAATGACGTAATTTTTTGTTTGCTTAGCGGGAATATTTCAACAAATAACAAAAGGAAGAGACTAATTTTTGGACCATTAAGTAGAAGAACATACTGCTTTGGCATCTCAATTTCCATCTTTAAAATAAAGACACGTTTAAGCTATTAAAAGGGCTCTAAGAGAAGGCTCCTACTCTGTAGGGAGTCTACAATACATCACTGTTTTGTCTGAGAAAACCCAGGACGTATTGATTCTTTCTCCAGTTTCTTTAATTTGAATTGCTTGCTAAACAGTTAAACCATATCCAACATGCTGATGCTATTTTGTTTTACCTGACTGAAAATCAGTTTCAAGTTCTCTTGTCACAATCCGTGAGGAAGAAAAGTGGTTTTTTCAAAACACATGAATAGTGAGAGGCTATCCCCCACTCCCACATTAAATCTAAATGAAATGAACAGAAATTAGCCATTAAATATATCCATTTGCATACAGCCATCATATGCAAAGCCATCTACCACAGGTATCAAGCTGAAACTCAGCAGCAAATAATCACTATTAATTAGGTGTAGATTTTATTGCCTCACTGTGCAGACCTTTGGACCCAGAATGAACCTGTCCCACTCCACCCCAGAGATGCACAAACATCATACATGGAGTGCAGGCTGCAGCAGGACCAGCACAGGAGGCAGGATGAGCTCCAAGACCCATCCTCTGGCTCACAACTGCTTGATTCTGCTGTCATTAGAACAGATCAAAACATTCAGCTCTTTTTATGGTTGAGAAAATAGATCTATTTTTACAACAAACACCCTGGCATCAAACAGCTGAGAAAATTAGCTAGTTCACACTGCAGAACAAAACAATTTTAACATGGCATAAAGGAGCATTTTCCAGTTAAATACCCAGCAGGTTTGGGTATCTGTAAGCTCAACCTCTTTTACAGAGCAAAACCAAATACAATCAGGGCTTTATAACCACTACAGGCACGGCCCCAAAAGCTATAAAGCATCCGATAAGGGACTTCTAGTCAGCCTCACCATTTTACTGGGAACTAAAAATGTGAGGCAACCATTTTTCTTCACTGGGGAAAAAACAGCCACTGCCCTGTCTGAAAGATGCTTTCAATACAAACAAAAAAAATCAATTTTAAATGTGTTTTCCACCAGCAAGTTCTTTCACAACCTATTGAAAAGCTACAAGTGAATGCCATCATGGTAACAACTGGTCAGATTATTGTAAGACCCAAATAGCATTATTTCTGTTTATTTCCTAATATTTACAAAAAAAAAAAAAAAAGAAAAGAAAAAGAAGAGAGACAGAGAAGAGTTTGTCTTGACCAATGGCATTCTGGTTTGGATCTGCAGCAGCGTGGCAAGCAGGACCAGGACAGCGACTGTCCCCTTGAGGCTCCACTTTGAATCCTGGGATCAGTTTTGGGTCCTGCACTACAAGAAAAACTTTGAGGTGCTGGAGTGTGTCCAGAGAAGGGAATTTTGAGCTGGGACAAGCTCTGGAGCACAATTCTGATGAGGAGCAGTTGAGGGGGCTCAGCCTGAAGAAAAGGATGCTCAGGGCTCTCTACAATCCCTGGAAGGAGCTTGTAGCCAGGTGGGAGTTGGTCCTCTCACAGGTAATGAGCAACAGGACAAGAGGAAATTGCCTCAAGCTGCACCAGAGTAGGTTTAGATTGGACATTAGGAAAAGCTTCTTCATGGAAAGGGTTGTGAAGTACTGGAACAGGCTGCCCAGGGAACTGTAGAGGTGTCACCCAGTGACAAGTTTCAGTGGTGCCTCTGGAAGTGCTTGCCCAATGATCCTAAAGGTCTTTTCCAACCTTAATGACTCTGTGAATATATTCAGCCAAAAGTGCATCTTCTTTGGTGTTTCTGCCACTGCCATAATCTAAGAATTTACACCGAGGGCTGATGAATACCACAAAACACAGGGATGGAAGTAAAGGCTTCAGATGATGCCAATGTGTTTAATCTAATTAATTTTTGCCTCCAGTTAACTTGCAATGAGGAAAGCCCTTCTGAAAACAAGGTTTCCCTAAAAGCTCAGTGCATTTAGAGTGGAGCTCGGTTCAACCTGCCAGGCTGAATAAAAAGTGGTAAAAAGCAGTGCTAATTCATTAACAAGTGGGACAAGAGAAACAGCTGGAAGTGCAAGGTGAAACAGGCTGCAAAATGAATTTGAATGGTTTGTTTAGTTGAGAAAATGGAAAGACTGAAGAAACAAGAAAATTTGGCTAACCATGAATTATCAAGATGAATATTCAAGTCACTATTTAGACAAAGAAATGAATATAAAAAAGGAAGATAGGGAAATCTGTACTTATAACAACATGTCTTGAAGAAAAAGATGGATTCCAAAAAATTTTTGGAACAATGAAGGAGAAGGATCAAAGTCAGAGGGAGTGGTTTTTCCAGAAAAATCATGTAAATTAACA
>VZSR01000902.1:40334-112834 GCA_013398615.1 Brachypodius melanocephalos
AGGGAGGAAAGGGAGGAAAGGGAGGAAGGAGTTACAGCACAAGTGATCTTGAAGGTTAAGTTGGTTGTGCTCACTGCTTCAGAGCACATTATTTCTGCAGCTGCCTTCAGAAAGTCACCACACCTAGCCCAGAGCTCTAGGCTGGGGCACACCCCCCAGCAATTTCACACAGCTGAAAAATGTCAAATGATCTCTGTAATATGAAATAATGTGCATATTTTAACAAATGTCAGTGCACTCGGAAAAAAATTCACTCGATGACATTGAGGTTTAATGAGTAGCAGCAAGGAGATCTTAGCCAGCCTTGTCTAGAAAGGGAATGTGAAGAGAACAGGAGCCAAGTACAAATGCACCAAAGCATGAGTGCACCCCAAGAAGTGACAGGACCTCAGCAAGTGCAAATGAAGTAACAGCATAAAAATGGAACTACTTCCTTTCCTTGGATTATAAAAACACTGTGAGAGTCTGAAAGAAAGTTCTACAGGAGTGAGAGGTTAAGATTTATAATTATTGATCTCTTGCATGACCATTCTATGAGGGTCATGGATACACTTGTGTCTATAAAGCAAGGAATATTTGACTGCTTGCATAAAATGTGCTTTCACAACTTCACAAGAAGAAGTAATTAAACCACTAACAAGCATCACTTTATAGTCTGAAACCTCACCTCAACAGTTTGTCATCTGAATTTTGCTTATCCCTTATGACAACAAAAACCTTTTTACTTGCACCAAATTCAAGGTGAAGCTTATTACAGTACTTAAGCATTTTATAGAAATTTACAGTGTGTCAAACTAACCTATTCAACACTTCAAGAGTTCATGGCTGTGAGTTCTTTAAAACTGTTTTTATTTTACAGAGTAACCCCACTGTGGCAGACACAACCTATGCTTACACTCACGATCCATTCAAATACAGAACATTTCAAGAGGGCTACAAGGAATCCTGTGCAATCACTTGACAGATCTGATACTTCAGAATATTAGCAATGTCAAAATTAAGAGAATGTCAATAGCAGTGTTCTGATTTTACTTTTTTTTTTTTTTTAATCAGAAATGCTTTGATACAGAACTTTTCTCCCCAAAATTCCAGTATGGAGCTATACAAGGATAAGATACATGCCCACTTACAAGGTACTTATGCATACATTTATGTGTAATTTTAAACAAGAATTTTGTACACAGATAGTTCCCTGCTTTGATGAGAGGAAAAAAATTCCTTCAACAGCAGCTGAAAGAGTTATTTACTAGTTCTTTTTGAAACTTATGTAATTTTTAAAGTATTTTATATTTAGACTTAACGGTAACAGCACTGCAACACAACCATTGCTCCACCCCAACTGAATTTAAATGTACCTGCTTCTACAGGAATTGGCTTCTCCAGGAGAAAAATTGTCTGTTTCCAGTGTGTTTTGGTACACTGGGGACCAGTTGAAAACAAGACCTGCAACGGGAGAGTTCAAGAGTTTGATTAAAAACAACCCTTTTCATATCACACTACATCAATCAATTACCAAACACAAATGCAGGTGAAGCCTTTGCTACAGCAAAATAGACTCACTGTTAAACAACTTCAGGCAAAATCAAATCCTCATCTCTCAAAGACATTTTTAAAATGCAAAACCCCAAATACTCACCTTGTTGTGGCAGTTCTTCTCAAAAATCACATCAAAGTAACCAGCAATTGCCTATAAAAAAGAGGAGAAAATGTAAATACCATAAAGGAATAATAGTGACGCTCAAGAAAAATTCCATGATTCATATATATGTTTATTGGAATTTTTACTCCTTTTCAAGTGTTTACCAAGAGGAACAAGCTTATATTTATGCTTTCAAGTATGCTAGAAATCCTAGGTAAAAAAAAAAAAAAAAAGAAAAGAAAAGCTGCCATTACACCTCTGCTCTACTTGAGAATATTCAGCCCACTGTAACTGCATTTTATTACACATCGGATTTCAGGATGAGTTTCCAAAACTGCAACGAGAATCATATAAAAGGAACCAGCCTTTCAGATGTGCAAACCCACAAGCACGAAGGTCAGTCCTTGTCCTGTCCATGCCCCCCAGTAAACACACACCAAGTACAGGGGATCCTGCTTGATTTGTTCCTGAATTTCCACAGGAGCTCCCTGTGAACAGAGGCAGAGCACAACCAGCCAGGGAACCCTTTTCTTCCTCTACTACACACACAGATGAAGAAAAATACTCAAAAATGCTTCCTGCTGGCTCTTCCAGCAGCTCACAGTTTTTAATTTTAGCTCTCCCTCTCTGTCTCTCCTGCCATCCCACTCCTAACCTCAAGAGCCTCTCTATTCAGTGCTCCCACTAATTCATTAGTGGGATTTTTTGAACAGTTTGAATAGGAAAAGAAATCAGACTGGGTTGGGTTGGAAGGGAGATCATCTTGTTCCAAGCCCTGTGCCATAGGCAGGGACAACTTCCACCAAGCCAGGTTGTTCCAACCCCATCCAAGCTCACCTTGGACACTTCCAGGGATGGGACAGCCACAATTTCTCTGGGCAGCCTGTGCCACTTCTGCACCACCCTTACAGGGAAGGATTTCTTCCTAATACTAACAGATACAAAACGTTCACACACAAAACAACATATTGTCAATATTAGCCACTCAGTCTTTTAACACTGGACTGCTTTTTTGACAAAAAAAAATTGCTTGTGAGAGTCCCAGAAACCCAAATAAACAACTGGAAGATGCTGATAAAACATCCACTCCAGTTTCACCTGGGAAATCTGTCCATGCTCACCTTTACTTGCTTCCTCCTGTTCTGTGAAAAGGCTAAAGAACATCAGCCTCTGGTGCTTGTGGTTTTCTGTCACATTAGCCTGAAGAAATGACCCAAACAGAGCTTTTCGAGCAACCACAGTGAGCTGAAGTTACTCAGCTGGGGCCTCTCTCCATCCCTGTCCCCACATCAGCTGCAGTGCATTCAAACAAAGGATGCACCGATGCAAGGACGGCAAGCCTGTTCCATGAAAACCACTTGGAACCTCTCTTACTGCACCAGGGTTTTCCTTCTAGTCCAGGACCAGGACATTTGTTATTCTGAAAAGCGAAAAAGGACAATTTCTATAGCACACCTTTCATGAAGATTCACACAAGTTAGTGATGGGGGAAAAAGTAAAAAATGCTTACAAAATTAGGGTATAGGGTTTTGTCATCGTGAAATAGATACTATTAATAAGTCATTCTGGTATTTTTCCTCTCTAGTCTAAATCCAAAACAGATGTTGCCAACACAATGTGTTAAAACAGTAAAACTATGCTGAAGCACCTGCTTTTCAACAAAGGGCACTCCAGACAAGGCTGGCAAGTTCCAATGACTTAAAATACAAAACAAACTCTGGAGACACTGAGAGCCCTTCATGACAAATAAGCATCAGACATGGAAACAGGGACTCTTCCAGCCCTTTCTTCCTATCACTCAGTCTGAGAATCTCATTCCCAAGTGAATGAAAGCTTTGTCTCTAATATGCCTTTTGAGTAAAGATTGCGAAAGTTTTGACAAAGTTCTATTGACCCATCAGACTACTTTTATTGATGCACAATCTTTTCTGGACATTAGTCAGAGATCCAGCAAGTCATATAAAATATTTTTCCATCATCAGCTCAATACTGCTGGTATACTTACAAATAAGACCTAGGACATGATTCCTGCAGGAAAACAAGGCTGTGACAACAAAAATACATTGAGGAGAAAAACAAAATCTGGCTTCCAGAGAAAATGAGACAATCAAGGTACAGCCTGGATCAAAAAGCCAAAAACTGCAGGCAGACAGAGAATAGCTAAAGTGGACGCAAGTATCCATACACTTGGTAACAAGAGGTGACAGAAACACCATGAGAAAAGGCTCCAAAGAATTATTTTTTGGGATCAAGTTCAAAGCAAAGTGTTCCCTGCTGCCTTCCCTGGGTTAAGGGAAACAGGATTTGTACCTTTTGTAAATGACTAGATAAATAACTATTTTATTCTTTACAGTTTTAGTGGTTTCCCCATCTGAAACAACCTGAAACACTGACTTCGAATAGCTAATCCAGGGCAGTAAAAATAATTATTGCACATCACAAAGATTGCCTTAGTCAGAGCTCCAGGGATTAGAGAACAAGAGCTCTACATTGAACCATTAATTTCTTCTTGTTATGTTCTAAAATGGATAGATGTCGTTCTGTATTGAACACTGAAATAATTGTTGAGCCAAAAGAAACCAAAAATAGAAAAATATTATTGCTCAAGTTCCTGAGGATATGATGCTGTGAACAGCTCTGGGCATTCCCCAAAATTCTGTCAGCTAAAACTGGGCAAAGGACAAATCTAAAAACTGACACAAATCAAAGCTGAAATACTTGATAATAAAAAACTAGCTGTAATATTGTGGGTTTGTTTACTATCTTCTTTTAAGGAACTTCTCCCTTCCCTTCTTTCTTTTTGCAACTTGTTGGTGTTTTATGCTGAAATGCACAACTATGTATCTTTTATGCTTAAATGCATTTCAGAGAAATACTTCTGTAAAAGTCAAGTTCAAAATCTTGTCCTTTCACTTCACTTTTGAACACTATCCCAAACTGCAGTAGCTGTAATAATGACAAGCATCTATTAAATATGCAATGCTACAAAGAAAGGTATTTCCAATATTTACAACTTGAAGGCAGATTCGGTCCTCCCCTCTTGTTGTGTAATTTATCACATGCAGCAACATATAAGAAAGTAAAAAAATCACAAGTGGCATACTAGAAGCAATCACAGACACATGCATATTAAAATGAAACATAGGGCTGGCCAGATTTTCATTAAAGGTGACAACATCTTTTTTACAAGTCAAACTAAAGGAACAAGCAAATCCCCATAAATTCTAAATGATGCTTTACAACTACTGCCTTGGATTCTTTTTCTTCTTGGTTTTTTTTTTTTTTTTTTTTTAAGCATATTGATAGCTGTTATTTCTCCTAGTGCAATTTCTCTCATCTTTTTGCTACACTTTTGACAGCTCATTTACAACTTCACCTACAACTAATCAGTGAGAATGTAAACCTTCTGTGGAAAAATCTTTCAAGTGCCAGTCTCCTGAAAAACATGAAAGAGGAAAACAAAAATAATGACTTCTAAACTGGTAATAAATAACTACAACTCCAGCCTGACACATGCTCGAGCCTCAAAGGACAGTAAATACTGGGAAACACAACCAAAACATTATTCTTCCTGTTCTCAAATAACTTGCCAGGAGAAAAGGCGAGCTATGAGGACAAAATCTCCGACCCCAAAACAAAGCCAGTATTTTTAACCAGGGAACTAAGGTGGCCAAATAAGGAATAGAGGAAACATTAAGGATTAGATATACATTGACAGGTACACATTTCTGAGACTGCAGAGTAACATCCTACAAAGGTCAACAAAAAGTTCACTCGACTAAGAATAAAACATTCCTGGCAGCCACAAATTCCTCCCCACATTTTGATGAAGAGCTCACGTGGCTTAAGGGCTTCATCCATTACTGAGGGTTTCTAAGGTGTCCATGCAAACATATGAAAAACCTGTAAATTAAGCAGGTCCTGCCAGCAAGACTCACTTGTCTTCAAACTGGTTTTCTTCCCTCCCAGTTAAATGATTTCAAGACTATTTTTCTCCCCATTTATTTATGTAACATGTACCAAATATAATAAAACCACAAAAAGCTTTAACATACAATAAAGGGGTGTTAGTACACATTATTTACACTCTTCCACAAAGAGCCTTTAGCTCTGAAAAGCAAAGAAAAGTCTAAATTTTAATTTTAATACATTTGAATACTAAGGCTTTTTTCCTACAGAAAACAGCTGGCTGTGCATGCAGCATTTTAACAGGACAAAACAAATGAGACTGCTCATTTCCTTAGGAGAACTCAAAGGCAGCCCTACCAATTCACTTAGGAACAAGGAAATTAAAAATTATCATCATCCCTATCACCTACAGTGAGTAATTTATCATTCTTGCTCTTCACCAGTATCATGTTCCAACAGTGAGTGGCTACAACAAATACAATTAGACAGCTGGCCACAGGAGTGGGAGATAATGTGCTTTTGATGGAGTTTATCCAAGCATGGAGATGGAATGTTTGTCATCCATGCAGCAGAGTTGCTGCCATTTTATCACAGGGAAAAGAAACCCCTGGCAATTAAACTCCAGCAATTTTGTGGTTTAAAGATTAATAATCTGAACATCGCTGCAGAGGAGGCTACAGATAAGAAAAGAGATGAGAAGGACAAAACTTGCTTTGCAACATGGTAGAGCAGTATTTCCTTTACTCAGAAATCAGGCATACAAGATGGGTTTGACTCCGGTGCCCAAAGCAGATTTCCAACTTCTAGCTTAAAAACTTTAGTTTCTTACTTAAGGCTGGAACCAAAGATTCATATGGTAATACCTTCTGTCAGCTCCCAGGTGAAAGCCAGGATATTAAGGAATGAAACTGCCTAAACACTTTAAAAATTTTTAACAAGCAAAGATTTTTTTTTCCCTTAGTCCGAATAATTTTCTCTAGTCAACCCAACTTCCTTTTTCCTCCTGAAGGTTTTAATACATCAGTCACGTCCTCTAGTTCATTATCCTTCTTTCACCCTCTTCCTCCCTCCCGCTTTTTATACACATCCCCTGGTCTTTGACAAGATCTCCTGGGAGCAATGAAGAGACACTGCCATTTTCCTCTCCGGGGATATTGTTATTCAGCTAGGAAAGATCAACCTTGATGGAATCACAGGGGAAACGCTTGCAAACAAAAGAGAAACTTTGTCAATTGATTTCTATACTGAGGGTAATCACCATTATATTTTATCTCAAAGGCTCACACAGTGATCAACTTAGAATACAATTAATGGAGTATTTTCCTAGCAGCATCTACTAACTGATATTAGCCAGATGTCTCATTAAAATCAGCAGTGACAAACCCAAGCTCTTTATTAGGAAAATGCACTTCTGCAGGCTAATTAATTTTTTTCTTTTTGCTATTATCTTTGTGGGACCGAAATCAAATCAACTTGCAATAAAAGTGCTTGGGAACAATTTCATGTAATGATCCCAAGCAACCATTTCACGCTTTGAAAATCTTCAATCTTTAAAAGCTAAAATAATGATAAATAAAATTAATGCTAGGAAATGCTTCTTTGTGGCAAAGCATGTGAGGAATGAAGGAAAAACTAACAAGAAACAATATATTCCCAGAAAAACATCTTAACTACCCCACCCTGCCCCAGAACTTCTAAAAGACTAACCAGCACATAAAAGGTCGTATTTAAAATGTTTATTTTTGCTCAATCATTTTGTATTTCTTATACGTATTAGAATTATTTTGGAAGACTTATTTAATTCCTTGAACATCTAGAGAAAAAAAAAAGAAAACAAACTATTTAGAGCTTTAATAATTTTTTAAGGCTATGGCTCAATGTATTACAGGAGCATCTGCAATACCCTCAAGATGCACCTACAGTAAGATATGAGGCTCATCTCTTATGAGCATGAGTTAATACTCTGCTAGGGGTTTTTTGGGTCACATACAAGTATGAGAGTAGTTTCAAAGAGGTGGAAGGACAAACAAATCAGGTGTGTCAATGCTATGCCCTTAGTTCTGTGAACTGCACAGCTTTTCCCTTTTACACAAGCTCACCACGATGGGTGGGCGTTCATGTCCTTAGTACATTCGCTCAAGCCCAGAAAACAATCAGAAGAATCTGAACAATCTGAAGAAAAACAGATTCTAGAGGAATTTAACATTGTTTTCCATGGGCAGATAGTGATAGGACAAGGGGAAATGGTTTTAAACTAGAAGAGCAGAGATTCAGATTAGGTATTAGGAGAAATTCTTACTGTGAAGATAGCAAGCCTCTGGCACAGGCTGCCCAGAGAAGCTGTGGATGCCCCCGGATCCCTGGAAGTGTTCAAGGCCAGGCTGGGTGGTGCTTGGAGCAACCTGATCCAAGGGGTGGATCCCTGGGCATGGCAGGTGATCTTTAGGATCCCAAGTCAAAGCATTCCGTGATTTTGCCACAGAACCACGGAGCGCGTCTTCTCCCGCCTGAGGGATCCTGGGGGTGTTCCAAGCCATGACCACAGCAAATGTGGTAATGAGTTGGTAAAAAACCTGCAACTGTGGTTCTGACTCCTGTCATCTTCTCCAGCATCCTGTCCTGTTAGCACAGACAGGCAGACAGGCTGATGGGAGGAAGCAGCAGAGCCTGATGGAGCTGTTACTCCTGGAGATGCCAGCTGAGAGTTCAGCTCTTCAGCCATCAACATTATGTTGCACCCTCTGAGCAGAAGAGCCCACAGCTCTTTCCTCTAACAGCTTGCTAAATTACCTCCCATCAGCGCAAAGCTTCTGCAAAACAGAGTTCAGCTGTGCATTCCATGCTGCTGCCACGTTTCAGTGCAGGAATGTGTGCCCCACACTGCTCTGCAGGCACACAGTGCCCTAGGAGGGGGCATGGAAAGCCAGGGACACTGCAAACCAGGAGCTGGGCTGCAAGAGCATCCCCACAACAAAGAACAGAACCATGTGTCCCTACATTTTCCAGCTGCCTGGGCTCCAAGGACAGATTATTCAACAGAGCCAGTCCTAGCTCTGATGGTAATGCTGCTCTGCTATCAGCAGTGTTGATGGCAACACCAGGAACAGGGCAACCAAACCTGCTTCCACACTTCCATGGCTGAGGGAAAGCTGCTTTGATATGAAATACAAGCATATGAAGATGGATTTCCAAGTTTTTTTGTAAATAAAGCAAAGCTATTTTAAAACATTCGTATTTTTAAAAGCCCCTGAAAAATCCTAACAGGAAATACAAAACCCTAGAATTTTGGGAAATGTAGGCAATTTCCTCTTTTTGTGCAGAAAATGAAAAGCCAGTAGAAACAACAAAACATATGCAAACAAGAAAAAAACATCAAATATTGTTTTCAAAGGACGAATTACAATCTTAAAGCATCTCCTCAAAAAATTTCAACATAAATAATGGACTTTTATTGTTCATTTACTGCAAGGTTAGGCAGCCTGATATGATGGATGAACTGTCAACCCTTAGCTAAACTTCTACAATTCATCATAGAAACTGTGGAAATTTCACTCAAAGTGTCAATAAACCTAAATGATGAAGTGCAAAATACTTTACAGCATTCTGATCATTTTTTGGAACCTGCATTCACCGCAAAATTTCAGAAACACTGCTCTTCCCCTATATCCCTCCCCTTCTTCTTGGAAGTCATAAAATGCAGGTATACATCTTGATTTATATGCCAATGATGCCACAGAATCACAGAACAGAAATGAAGTTTTTGTAAAAGACTAGTGCTGGGGAAAACAATGTTTATAAAATAAGCTATTTTACTTTACCCCAAAATCAGAAATATGGCCAACATTCTGTAAAGATTTCTGTGTAATCAGTTATTCAATTGTGGCCATATAAAGAAAATTAAACCAGGGCTGCAGGGGAGCTTGATGTCAAATCAAACTGGACCCTGCCCTGAGGCAACTAGAATTATCCTATGACACCTTGAAACAGGAGGGGTTTCATTTATATGCACAGTAAAATATACAGATTTCCATTTAATAAACCCAGAAACATTACTGTGTATTTACTTAATTCGGTGAGAATTGACAAATAAATATGAAGTATTTGTATACACCTACTAATTAAAAATGATGATTTAAACTACATATACATGGGGAAATTTCACTTTTTGACACCAACAAACTGTTTTGCAGACTGTTACTCTAAAAATGGTGGCAAATGCAGCAGCATGAATTAACATCCAAAGCAGGATGCCTGATGCAGGCATCCAAGATTCTGTCATCAGCCTAAGCAGTTTCCATCATACAGAAACATATTCTTTGTGCCCATGTCAGAGGAAGCCTGCAGCTCTTCTTTGTATACTCGTGCAAAATCCCAATAAACCAGCTGCAGCAGAATAAATTTCAATATACTAGAACTAAGCTAGAATTTACCCCTTTACACTTGAGTTTGTGATGTGACTTAAGCAGGAAACTCCCAGAAGTTTCACAACACTTCAGAGGGCAGAAATGTCAGGTTTCACGACTGATTTCAGAGCTTAATGCTCTTTTGTCAAGTTTGATGATGGCATTTTAATAAATTGGTAGAAGGCACTTATAATTTGCATTGAATATAGAAGCAAATTACTGACAGTCCTGTAAAAATGAGGCAATCCTGCCTTTGCTTATAATGTAGTGTTTGAAAGCTCAATGCATTGCTTAGGCAAGCTAACACCAGACTCTCTGATCTTTCAGAAAATGGGCTAGAGAACAAAACAGCAAAATCCCAGTGCTAAGCTCCTTACCTTTCCCTTTCCTCACCTCCCATGAAACCATTTGTGGAGTTTTACCTCCGTCCCTCTTTACAGAAAGAGCTCACTTGACACCTCTGTCCTGCAGGAATGATTGTTTCAAGGCAAGGACTGACGATAAATGAAGGATAATGAATGGAGTGTCTCTTAGTCCAGTGAGATCCTGACCATGTATGAAGGAAGTGAAATTGTCTTACCGTACACTGTGTGCTCTTTGTAATGCTCAGGGTAAAATCTGAAGAGAATTCCAAGTCTGGAGTGGATGCAGTATTACAGTCGATATGCTGTCAAAAAAGGTAATAAAATTCTGTCAGGAACAGTGAGGAATGTCAATTAAGATCTCCATTTAAACGAAGGTTGTTCAGTTGTTCTCATTACGAAGTAACTTTTACAAGGCAATACTATTTCAACGTTCCAAAAAATGGGAAGAGACTAAAAAACTACCTAAACCCACACAACACAACGCCTGAAACTCCTCTTCCTCACGTGCTCATAAAAAAGACACCCTTTGAGCAGCAGTGGTGTGGAACTACCCATAGTAGCCCATTTTGGTCAGGAAAGTTGCTTCTTGGTGGCGGCTGCCCCTTGTTGAGAGCAAGCACCTTTAACAGGCAGCTTGACCTGTTTTACCTCTTGTTCATGTAAACTGCAGCATCAAACTGGTATGGCTTTAAAGGGAGGAGGTTTGATTTGCCAGATTAGCTTTGTACCCATCACAGAATAACTGAGGTTGAAAGAGACCTTTGTGGGGGGTTTGTTATCTTCTTTTCTTCTGTTAGAGCCGAGATTAATACCCAGGAGTCGCAGTTTCGTGTTCGGACTCAGATGTTTATTAATTCTTATCTATAGCACAGTCTCACAAGTTGCGAGTTCTAGCTAAAAAGGTAGAAAATGGAAGTGTCTCTAACTCTTTCCAAGATCTTTTAAGCATAAATTAACCAATAACAAGATGACACCTAGAATATTTTTACTTTTAACCCAATAACCAACCACCCATGAGGACACATGAGGACCTTTTCACCCAATTACAAAACACCACCCAGACCCATGAAGAAGAAGGAGAAAGAACTTAGCCTATGACCTAAAACTTCCATCTTGCTTTATATATTACTGTATTCTAAACCCTTAAACTCTCAGTTTTGCACCCTGTGATATCACACACTTCTATTCAAACTCCACCCCCACGATCCCAGTGCTGTCACTCAATTTTGGGAGCCTTTTCAACAGCCTCAGGTCAATGCAGGGTTTGCCTGGGGGTCAGTGCCTGGCAGCACAGAAAGGCTGGATATTCTCAGCTCCCAGAGATCCAACACCTTTGGAGAAGCCTCTCTGCAGTCTCTCACTGGACTCACTGCAGGACAGTCATCTCACTCCTGCCCTGGGAATCCTGACATTGGATTCTCACTCCAGAAATGATCTCCCTGAGGTCCAGCCAGCTCCCTAGGGTGCAAGAGAAGATGCATCTCTCTTGAGCTGCTGGTGCTAAGTCTTCTTCCTAAAGCAGCCTAGGAGGCTGCCTCTGCCACATGGGTGTGTGTTGTTGGCTCATGGTCAGCCTGGTGTCAGCCAAACCCCTCTCTGCAATGCTGCTTTCCAGCCTCTGTTGTTACATGGGGTTATTCTTCCCTCCTCTCTGCAGGATTTCTGCATCCAATTTTCGGATCCCAGCACAGGAAGGACATGGAGCTGTTGGAGTGAGTCTAGAGGAGGCCACAAAGGTAATGCAGCACCTCTCCTGTGAGGAAAAGCTGAGAGAATTGGGATTGTTCAGCCTGGGGAAGAAAAGGCTTTGGGGTGACCTAGCTGTGCCTTCCAGCACATCAAAGGAGCCCTAAAGAAAGATGGAGAGAGATTTTTTACAAGAGCATGGAGTGGCAAGACAAGGGGGAATGGCTTCAAACTAAAAGACAGCAGGTTTGGATTTGATATCAGGAAGACATTCTTGACTGTGGGGTGGTGAGGCCCTTGCAGAGGCTGCCCAGGGAAGCTGTGGCTGCACCATCCCTGGAATTGTTCAAGGGACTGGAGGGAGGTCTGAGCACCCCGGGACAGTGGAAGTGTCCCTGCCCACAGCAGGAAGGTGGAACTGGACGATCTTTAACCCAAAACCTTCTACAATTTTTCATGCTGCCTTGTCTTTCTTTAGGGAATGTTCTTCTTCCTGAAAAGTTCTATTATGAACTATACAGAACAAGAAGCTCACCTGATGTGAGCAACCACACCAAAGCACCTTCTGGAATAATCATAATGATGAATGGGAACATTTTTAAACTACCCCTACAAAATATAATCCATTTGTTCTGTGGGATAGCTATTGATTAAAACAATTTACCTATAATGCCACTGTTCCTCAACTCATTAATTTTACCACTTTGTACTGTAACTCCAGCAAACAAGCACATGCATTGATTTTAGGTTATTTTAAAAACCATGATGGCTAAATGAATGAGAACAAACGAGTATAAAGCCGTTCAGCACAGCAGCTATGCTACAAGCTGTGCAATGGCAAAATTTGATGAGCCCCTACATCTGAGCTGGACAGTGACAGTATGGATTAGAAAGCATGCACTGTTACCAGTAGAGCATTGCCAAAGTAAATTTGGCTTTGGATAGAAGAAATCATAGAACAGAACAGCCTAAATATGGGAAAATTACCTTACTCGAAGTTGGTAAAAAAAAAAAAAGGCAATTAATACAAACCTTCCAGTCTTAACAGCAAGAACCTAACTGCACCTTTTAAATTTTGAAGATGCCAAAGTTTGTGTGTGCCATGTGAATTTTTGCCCCTCCTCCATAAACCAAGGAAAACATCTCATCTAAGCATTAAGTGATACCTTAATGATAAATTAATTGGTACCTTAATGACAGTGGCTGTAGATATCAGGGTGTTTGGATCCAGCACCTCCACCACAGCCTCTGGAATGACAGCTTTCTTCATACAGGACATGTCAAAGCCGTACACATCTTCCCAGAAAAGCAGCTTGTCCCTGTGTTTGTTCATATCCCCAACAGCTACCAGACTGATGGTGCACAGGTCAGGATAAACTGTAATAACACAAACAGAGCAGTGAAATTTAATTTTACACACACACAGCTTTTTGGGTTTTTTTTTTCTTTTTTGTCTAGAAGTTATTAACATCTCAAAAGAATTTTAAAAAGAACTTTGTTTTTTAGCTCTTGGACAAGACACTTTTTCTGCTACTTTGCTTTCTAGAGTCCCATTTTTCCAGAAGAGACTAGACATAAAAATTTAATTTTCACACATTACTCTGGTGTTTCCTATCCGTAACGAAGTATCTTTGTAGTTGAATCCCACTACGAGGAAATGATTGGAAACTGGATGTCTGAAGAAAATAATTTGGAACAGCCTCTTCTGGCTTCTATACAGAGTAATATAAAATATATCTCATAACTGTAGACAGACATCCAAACAGAAATTCAGATGAGGGCTTTGCAATAACATAAAACCTCTGTGAAAAGCCCTTATTTTGAGAAAAGAGCATATATTCTTACTCAAGAGTTTTATTCCTGTTTGCTATCAGCCTTGGCTGATTCTTACCTTACAACCTAAAAAAATTTTTCTGGGTACCGGAAATAACCACTTTTCTATCTGCATCCGAAGAGTAGGAAGTCGCCAAACAAACAGAAGAGAATCTCATGGATTCTCTCCCTCCCACTTTCAGGATAAAGAGATCATTTTACACTATTTTCACATTTGTGCTTCTCCTTCTCCCAAGAACGTCCTCAGAACAAGTAACTATTTACAGCTTTTACAAATAGTAGTGCAAGACTGACTTTTGCCTTTTTAACAGCTGCCACCAAAGTCACTTAATTTCTTGGCAATCTCAATTGACTGGAAAACCCATAAAGAACAGCTGCTATGTACAAAGCTGTCTATAACCCAAATAAATAGTAGAAGCAGCTCAATTTATATTTAGCTAGGTTTCTTTTCACCAAGAAATTCCCATGTTTTGCTCTTCAGAGTTTTAAAACCTCTAAAGCCATAATCATTGAGTTCTTGACCTGATTTCAGAGCAAAATGTCAACTAAAACACCCTATTGGATTTAATTTTATATTAATGCATGAAGGGGGCAGTGTTAATACAACTGAAGCCAAGTTTCTCTCTTCCTTCCCAAAATCTGGTGAACTGTAAAATTAATTTTATCTTCAGCTCTGCTTGAAATTATAGTTTCTCAAAAACAATTAATCATTGGTATAGCATGGTAGGTCAGAAAAGCAGCATTTTCCACCTTGCAAAATACTGAAGACAGAGGCAGCAAACTGAAATGAGACTTATCACATAGTGAGAACAGTTTTAGGCCAAAGAAAATATTCTTATAAATAATGATTGTAAAGAATAACCTTCTCTAAAGAAGTTTTTTTTGTTCTATAAAGACATTAAAGTAAGCACACTGACACTTTTCTCACTTGCTGACTGTTTAAAGCAGAATAAATAAATATCAGCAAGCTGAAATTGGAATCCCATTGGTAAACTCTCATCACCCCTACTTTGCAGCTGAGGAAATGGGAGCAGAAGGTGTCTCCAGGAGCAGCCTACAATTAACTCAGCAGTACAAAATCAGTTTGATGAGAATCCAAACAGGAACACAGACAAATTGTTCTGTCCAAAACATCTCACTTCGTTCCAGCACGCCTGACAGCTGTCTCACAAGCACAAAACATCACCTTCTGGTGCTGGGAGTATCTGCAGGTAGTTCCTGCAGCCAGCATTCAGTGAAGTTTGTTTCTCCAAGCTTTCCCCCACTGTTTTACAGTGTCTGTGTCCAACACCTGGCTTTACCTCACACCATCCACACCTCCAACAGCAACCACTGGTGCTCCAAAAATGAAAATGTCACAGTGTGACACAGAAAAAAAAAAAGCAAAGGACAAAAGCAAGAGCCTTGGAGGGCTTATTTTTTAGGGGAATGGGTTTAATAGGATGCAATGGTATGGTGAGAAGAGAGATGAAAAGATTGGCAGTCCCTGGTTACAGAATACACGTGAGCATTGTAGTGCCACTGGAAAGGAAAATAAAACCCACAACAAAACATGATCAACTACTTTTACAAACTTCCTTCCTCTGACTAGTCCAAATTTCTGGGACATTCTGTAAAACAAAGAGCAATTTCATCACATCCATCAAGCATAAAACATTTGAACTGGATCATGATCAGTTTTTATTAAATCTTTGTTCTCACAGCAAATCCTTAAATCAGCTGTGGAACTCATGATCGATTATACAATGTGCTTAAGAACAAGGGAAAATGTAAACCCAAGATGCTCCAATTTAATCTGCATTTTTAGTATTAACAGCAGCTAAAGTAGACAATGTCTAGTCAGACTTCATGAAAAGAAATCTGTGTCCCATCAGCAGGGCTCAGGCAGAAGACTACAGCGATTCAATAATTTACAGACCCACCCACGTCCTATACACTGGACTGAGATTTGAGTGAAAAAGCAAGCAATCCTATCTTAATATCAGCCTAAATGATCTGAACACTGTGGAGTTTTAACAAGCACCTGCCTAAAACTGCATTTGCCATTTCCCCATTACTCTTGATTTCCCTGGAAATCCTCTGCTCTTTCTGTAACATTTTCCCGTGCAATCCTGACAGACTTGTCATTTTTTTCCCCATTAAGCCCATAATTCAGTAATTATTCCTTCTCACAGGTGAAATGAGCACAATGCTGATTGGACAAAAGCACAGACTGCTCAGAGCTCTCCCAGATTCATCTCTGTGACCATCTGTGTCCTTCTCGACTCGGTGCCCACGAGCCATCCGTCACCACAGCAGCTCACGTGCTGGGGGGAACATGATGGGAAACCCTTCAGCCCTCAGCAATGCCTCAAAAACCTCAGGAGGCTGCAGGGGAAAGGCAGCAATCCTCCAGATCCACAGAAATAACTCCACCATCATCATTTTGATGGGAGGGAGCATTTTGTTTTGAATGCATTATGTTTTGAATGATGCCTTCCTTACTTTTGTCACCCCTCAATGCAAACTGGGCTCGAGTGTGTGAAAAAAATCTATACTTGAGCAGCAGCTCTAAAGAACAAACAGATGGGCCCTAGGCAGCAAAAATGCTATGTTTAGCATTAATAGCAAATAAAATTTAGCAAATAAAGCTGTTCTATACTGTACACATCACCCTAGACAGTTTGGCACTGTCAATAGGCTGAACTGAAGTAATGATGATATGACTGACTGAACACAGATCTGCAAATTTGGATCCTATTCCCGGTTCAATCACTGAAAGATCTGGTCAAATTGCAGCTGCTGCTATTGCTTTTTTTTCAGCTTTCAAACATTCCCTGTAATAATGATCTTGGGCTCAATAGTACCAAGTGGCTTTAGACAAAATTAAGCAGATTCAGAAGTTTCTCCGGTAAGGCTTCACCTCATAGTGAACTCTTAGTTCTGGCTCATCTGGATTTGGATGTGCAATTCAGCTGCACTGCAGAAGAGTCTGTGCTGCTGAGCACCCTGCTCATGGAGCCAGGGCACAGCCCCTCACCTGCTGGACAAGCTGGCAGAGAACTGCAAGCACCTTAATGAAACTGTTAACAGAACTGAAAATCTCATCAGTGCCTGTACAACACCGTGTGCTTTGTCAAGAAACAAAGAAGGCCCCAAGAGCATTGTCAGGCCCCAAAGGATGAGTGTACTGAGAACCAGGATACTCCATCCCTCAAAGAATCTCTGGGAGTTACAAAGCAAGAGCAAATCTACCAAAAATACAGTTTAAACAGAGGTCAGGGATTTCTGGCCCTTTTCAGGCAGCTTTTGAAGTAGCAGCTAAACATAAAATGATTCCTTATGATTTTAGGGAATGTCCCTGGATTTAACAGTATTGCAGTGTAAAATTCGCAGCATACATCTACACAGAGCACACACCTGTGTTCCTGATGTGGCTGGACTATTACACATTACTGAAAACAAGAAACCTCTTATTCTGTCACGTTGCTCAAGTGGTTACTAAACATTCTAAGACATCTCTTGCCTGTATACTCAGCATTGTGAACAACTGCACAAACCCCATTTTTCCTGCTGAACTCTGTAGTATAAAAAAAGCTCACTGCAAGCAGAGGGAAGCACTGCAGCAAGCACTGTGACACAGTCATTAATCCAATCATTAGGTCAGTGTAGTGGAACTGTGTGCATGGTTAGTACAAAAGGGGAAAAAAAAACCCCAGACTGATGACTACGATTGAAAAGGTCAATATGAAATACAATACTGACAAAGGAATTAAGCACGTGCAGAGCTCGTGCACAAAACTGCACCACACAGGGAATAAATATTTACAGGCATTCAAACACTGATAAAGATGACACTATCTTAGCTACTTAAATGGGTAAAAGAACCCTACTTCAAAGCAAACCCTTTTATTTTGTCAAGTCATAAAAAATCAAGAGCTTATTATCACCAGGACAAATATGCTGAACTGAAACAGTGTTAATTCCGTTAATTATTTCATGTGTTTGAAATTATGTCCTCCCCACACAACTTCCCTCCTTCAGGAAAACACCCCATCTGTTTTCCTCTAACCCACAATAGCATACTCAAACAGTATCACATCTTACAGGATAAAACTTATTTTCCTCTGTTCACAGTCATGCAGAAACTTGGATTTCAGGAGGGGAAAACAAATGCCCACATGCGTGGGAAGAATTAGGGAGGAAAAATTCAGTCTGTACTTAAGAATAAATAGCCCCTTCTATTCTTAAAAACACCATTAACTGGAGACCTTGGTATCTCATCTAATGTTCTTCTAGTGCCCATACAGTAAATTAATGCCTTCAAGCTCCTACTAATGGAAACATTTTTCACTGAGACTGGCAACTTTCTCATCCATGCATAGCTTATTCAAAGTCTCTGAGTTCATTTAGCTTCCCCCCCAGAGCTGAATTTATTCGAAGAATTGAGCACCAACCTGAGCCTCCCTCTGCCAGGTACTTGTCCTTTGCAAAGATGACAGAATCCAGCATGGACTCAAAGAGGAGGAAATAACCCTGTTTACAGAAAAGGGAAAGAATTCAGAAATCATTGTGTTTCTTATAATTAGTCATTCTACAGATACAGCAACACAGTTTAAGAACATTATAAGCTCATACACCCCGAGAAACTTAACAATAGCACTGTCACTTCAAAACTTATTATATAAAGCACCACCTTTAATTTCCCAAACTGCAAGGACGCAGCACACAGAGAAAATAAGTCTGCCATCTACACCAATAATTACCCAACAAGAGTCCTACAACATCAAAACACATCGGATTCAGCTCAAAGCAAGTGAAAAGCTTCATGTATTGATTTTTCAGTAATAACTGTGAGGTTTCAAGAAAAATAAAATAATTAAAAAATCCCTTTCCCTCCAGACCTGCAAGTAACAGGGAAACTACTGTCAGAGAAAGGCCAAATGGAATGCATCTTTGCTTCTTCATATTTGCAACCTCGTGGCGCCCTGTATCACTCACTGACAGGGGCGGAAACAAATCAGGTGCCAAACATCGGTTCTCTGGGTGTTCTACATCATTTAGCAGCACTCAGACTTGCAGAATTTCCAGGGTAATAATGGTTACAACCAGATTTGCATAGGGCTTTTTGGGGTTGGAATTAATTTTATGGCTGGTTAATCATATTGCTATTGGTGTTTAGAATAACTTACAGTAAACTTCAATGAGTCATTTGTTGAAACAGGGAAACATTCCTTCTTTAAATACGTGAGATATTAAAAGACTCAAATAGCAGTATTAAATAAAGTTAACATCTTAGAGAGAACACCCACTTTCTCAACTACTTCCCAACAAACTGCCCTTTTGTGAGATATACAGCCCTTTGTTTTCCAATTGATACACTGATTTTTTACCTTTTCTGTCCTCCAAGTTTGATCATCCTTGTTACTCAACACTGTTAACATATTTCATGTACATGCTCACAAGGCCAAATCAATTAAGACAAACACCAACAAAGATCCGGGATTTTCATTTAGCAACCTAATCTTCATTTTGCTTAAAACACAGCTTGATTTAGTTGACAAAAACAAAATGGATGACTGGAGTTCAGCCTTTGGACTTGCAGTCCTACCAGCCGAGTCAGCAGTAATTTACCAAAGGAAAGCTCAGAAGCTGCCCCAGGGAAGTTTCAGATGGGATGTTAGGAGAAGTTTCTTCACTGAAATGGTTATCAAGCACTGGAACAAGCTTGCCCAGGGCAGTCCTGGACAGATTTAAAAGTCATGTGAATGTGACACTCGGGGATGTGGTTTAGTGCCGGACTTTGAAGTGCTGGGTTGGACTCAACCATCTTAAAAAAAAAGCTTAATGTTGAGAATTGCTTATAAACGCCATTTTCTGCAGCCTTCAGAACAAGACCCAAAACTGCAAACCCCAGAAACCTGAAGCATGGCATATTTGTATCCAAAGAGAACAAACAGTGTGAAAATAATGGCCACGTCCTTTTCTCAGTCTGGTTCTTCTGGTAACAGCGCTCCACTGCAAACTTCTCTTCCCAGTCTTGCCTGTTCTTCTGCTTTCCTGCCCACCTTCTGTCCATCCTTAGAATAAGCCCCAGAAGGAAGACTACTGCTTGGTGAGCAGTAGGGATGTCAGTAAAGCTTTGCTGAACAGCTGAAAAGGGCTGGAGCTCCAATTGCATCAGGCAGGGATAATTTGTTGCCCACAGCAAGCCAAAATCACAGCACGGAACACGGCTTTTTTTTAAATACTGTTATGGCTTAAAAATAGAATACGTTTACCTTACAAAAAGTATTTTTAGATGCCTTTAACTGAAAATGAGTTGTTTTAATGGGATTTTAAAGGTAACCTCTAAGAGATATTGAAGAGTAGTCACTAGCAAGAGTCAGTAACTCACAGAGTGACATCTTTATGGATCCGCTCTTCACTTTCTTCTTTCTGCCCACTAACTATGCCTGTGCAAGAAGTATAGCTGGAAGACACCCTCTCAGGAGAAATACAGAAAAATTCTCACCTTTCCTTTCTCAATCTTTTCCCTGATTTTTCTCTTCTCAATCCTCAGTCCCTTCCCTGACCTTGCCACTCTGGCACTGCTGGTTCTACCCCCACTCCCGGTTCTCTCTCTCGCCCCTGCAAGTCACACAAACCATCAATGCTACTGAATCAAAACATGAAAACATTTTGCTCAGTGCTCATCTGCAATGTAAGTTAGAATGCAACTTCCCAGCCTGCTGCCCCACCTGTAGGGGAGCCCTCTGGAAAGAGAATTACACCTGACATTTTTCCCCCTGATGCCATAAGGAACTCCTGCTTCACCCCCCAAAATAGCCAAGGCTTTATTTTTTCTTAAGCATCCTCAAAATCAATCTGTGCAAAGAGATCTCTACGATACAAATCTGTGAGCTGCATATTATTACTGCAATCTTGATAGTGGCTAAATTAAGACACACAAAAGGTGACATTCTCTGCTAAAGATGCACAGAACACTTTAAAGTTTATGCTGTCCCATTACGTTTTTTCTACTAAAAAGCTGGCCATTTCCTTCTCAGGAGGAACATGAAGTTCCTTAGGTTTTTTTATATTTGCAAAGCTGAAACAAAATGTTCTGCAGCTAAACAGATGGGGGCAGGAACAAAAATACACTGCACTGTGAGTAACTCTGCTCTCGCCTGCCCTGCCTCATCTCTGCCCAAGGAGACACTCACTGAGCCCCCTGAATCCACAGGAATTTTGCTACATTTCATATCCTTTATATCTGCATTCTGTGTTCCTGACAGAGTTGTAAAAGGCTCATCAATCTTTGATGCCTCAATATCCTGCATTGTTATTTTTTTCCCTATTATTCAAATGTACTACAGCATTCTTGCATTCATTTTCATCTTAATTCAAGGCTACATAAAAATATTCAGCCTCTAAACCTGGAGAATGAGAAAAACATATCCAGAGGAATTTAAATGGGGGAAGTATTATTTTGGAAGACGGCAAGCATGCATTTGAAATACAAATTTCTACATAGACACACAAACACTCACACACTCCTGCCCATTGTGCAATACTTAAGATGCTTCTCCCATTTTTCCATAATTAAAGGGAACAAATTTACAAATGAAGGAGTGGGAAGAAGAGCAAGCAGTTTGTGGCAGTCATAGGTCACTTCTGCAATTAAGTAAATGATCATCAGAAACCATCACACTGAGATGCTCATGATGCAGTGCTGTACCTTTTATGAGACACTGCTTATAAGACACGTGACAGCTTTTTTAGAATGCCTAATCTAGAAACAATCCTGGGAGAACGCAGTATTTTTCCTCTCTCTTGCCTCATACTTGTTCCTAATTTTCTGACGTTCCAGACACAGCTCTTAAAAAAAAAAAAAAAAGCTTATTGTGTACTGGTCTTAAGCAGTGTTCTGTACCAAGCAAAACAAAGCTATGGCTCCACAAAATTTAGATTTACTAATCTAAAAGTAGTTTGTTTGCTAAACAGAACTGCAACTTCTCATAATTTTGTTGCAAAGGAAAACCAGGAGAATTTTCCTGCCATTCCATACAGATTCTCTGCATAAAAAGAGGCAAAACCTGATATATACTGAATTCTTTTTTGCTCTCATGCTTCAACATTTCCAAGCACTTATATTCACATATTAAGAATAGATTTCACACTGTATCATGCAGGAAAGGAAATGAAAAAGCAAATTCACACAAGAATGCCAGAAAAAGAGGAATCTTCATCTGCATTAGGCAACATTTTGTTCCTATCTGGACAGTGCTGGATCAGTGTGTACACTGTCCAGCTATCAATCTTATTTTCATAGCATTGTCCTCCTTATCTCTGCCATGCAGCAACCCATAAAAGTCCTAACATTCCTAAATCTTTGTAATACCTAATTAAGTGAAGTGGACATGGCTATGTGATTACGACATTAAAAGGTGAATTAGCACACAAAAGAAAAATATCCAACATTCAATACTCCATTTCTTACAAGAGCTGAGTTTGTAAATCCTTTAGTTCATCTGATTCACAACATGACTTCAGCTCACCTGCCCAGGTTCCCTTTAAAACCAAATCTTGGGCTCCAGAAGGAGAAATGTGATTTTGGGAACATTAATCTTGGTGCACATCTTAGGCAGCTGATCAGAAGTTTCCCTGAAAAAGCTATAATTACATTTTTAGTGAAGCCACCACACTGTCAGAAATCACCAACCATAATGTGCTACTTTTACATCACTGGCTTAAGCCAATGGCTTCAACTATCCTTGAAACCCATGACCTCAACACTAAATTAAGCTCATGATTCAAATAAAGTACACTACAGCAGTGGAGGGAAAACTGCGGATTTCTAGTTCACTGACACATGTGATGTTAAATAAATATTAAAAAAAAAAAAAAGGCAAACCAATTTGTTTTCATCTTTCCCTGAAAAACAGGTAGATACAGGTGGATCCACAGTGAGTGCATGACCTCCACCCCAAAGGCCATCATATATAGCAGAATAGCCAGAGATGGTTAAAAAACAAAACAAACCCCACCAAAAAACAAGTAACATTGAATATAAGTCTTCATTACTGATCCTAAATTTCAAGCAGAAAAGGATTTGTAAGTTCCAACAGCTGGAAGCAGCATGAAGAAAACCTGTGTCTGGAAGTGCTTTTTGAAGGCCTGTGATATGAGGATACTGAATAGCAGAAGTTCACAAAGAAAACAGTTCAAAGAGATGTTTCCTACCACATTTTTGATAGGGAACAGGCATTCCTATGTCCCTATGAAACTCAGGCTGGCACTGGGTTTTGTAACACAGATTTCGTTATTAGGATTGATGGCAGGTAGCAAGGACAGGTGTGTATCAGTTATCAGCCACCACATGAAAAAGGTGAAATCCAACGGATTCCAGGAGATGGCTCATTTAGACACTGCTGTCCATCACACTTAGTTTGTACTTTTAAAAATCAGTGGTTCTGCTGTTATGCTAAAAACCCAGCAATGAAAAACAACGTTGTTTTCAAGCTCTCCATTTGCAGATTTCCAGAGGCAGCACCTCCTCTCCTTATCACCTTTCCTGCACACTCAGGAGAGTCCTCAGCTGAATTTGCAGACTGAAGGTATTTGACCCATCAGAATGAGCTGGCTAGATGACTAATACAGTATTTCTCCTTTACTTTCCCCTGAGCAGCCACCACAGTGTGACTGAGTGCTTTACAGATCTCCAAACCAACTACGTAACAGAATCTTGCTGCACCTAAAGCAGCTCAGCTGTACTTGGAGGAGCTTGGCTTGAAAGAGCTTGACCAAGAGGGACCAGGAATTGTGTCCAAGGACCACATAACCAGGACTGCCAGCCCAGCTCTGACACTGTCAAAAACATTGCTGGAACTGTGAGAGATGCTTTGGTTAAAAAAAACTAGCATCACTTACAGAACAGCTTTTCAAATGAAGCAAAACTCATCTTTTTCCTGAAAACAACTTGAAAAGAACAGCCATGCACCTTACCATCCACTCAGATATAATTATGTCCACTTTTTCCACAGGCAGATCCACTTCCTCGATTCTTCCCTTGACTAATGTAATAATCTTTTCAAGTTTATTTAATCTGCAAGTCAAAACACAAATTAGGTTCTATTTCCATTTTATGCTGTCAAGAGAGATATACTGACATCTGTATTCTGCATTCCTCCCCTCACAAACTTTTTGGTTTAACTAATCAAGAAGCACTAGAATGTACTATCCCTCAGTTATATTTCAGGGGGAACATTTCCAAGTAGCTAAAAATTGCAGCAGATTTAGTGCCAGGAGAAGATGGCAGGCAGTAGATCTGTACACCTGCAATGTGCCATGCATGCAAATGTGCAAGCTTCAGAAACCAGGAAAACAGAGAGGGAGGCAATTTAAAACTGCTGATCCTCTTTATTTAAAAGCTGCTTGTTTCCATTTCTCCTCCTGTGACGTCCAGAGCAATCAGAGCCTACTCACCACACCAGGACAGCAATGAAAATTAACTTCCTTACAAAGTTAATGCACGACTTGGTTCTTTATTTAACCAAATCAGCTGCAAAGTCACTGAGAACAAAGCTCCCCTCTAAATCAGTACCACAGTTATCCCACAGTAAAGGCACCCTCTCCGTGGTGGTTTGGGCAAAATATCTGCAATGTTCAGTGATTACCTCACATGCACACCGTGGTACAACCCATCCTGTAAGGAGGGAGGGACTGGGACAGGTTTTGAAATAAGAACTGCACAACGGTGAAATTAGTAAGTGCGTAAATGCTTGAGACGTACTGGTTTTCTTCTTGGCAAACTATCTTAGTCTCTCTTGCACATCTTTTTATTACCATGGCTATTGTTACAGAGAGCAGAGAAGTATTCTCAGCACAGAAATTTATCTTCCCACCGCAGTTCTTATCTCTGCCTCCTCCCTCCCTCTCCTGATATCTTACTCTTACATTCTGTCTCGCTTTCAATGCAGACCAGTAATGACATTAAAAATGCAATCTAAAAGACAATGGAAGAACCATCAGTATGAAGGGAGGGAAAGGAAAGGGTCAAAGGCTGTTGCAAAGATCCATTAAATCCTCTACACAAGACAGTCTTCTAACAGAAGATAGCAATTCATTACTAATACCATATTTAATGCTCCAAACAGAAGTAAAACCACAAGTTCAAAGGGAGGAATGTTAAAGAGCTACCACCCACAACAATGGGAGACCTAAAGATAACTTTCTAAACGACCACATCCAAGGACAGGATTTAAAACAACAGAGAGGAAAAGGATTAATTCACTACATACTTGTTTTCAATGACAATATTTAAAAAAACCAAACCAACCAATGTAGTTCACATACTGTAGGAAAACCTGAGATGTTATTTAGGAAGTCTGTTCCAACTTTCTATTCTAGCTTAACGGTGATGAATGACAAAAATCAAGTCATTCACTGTGCTAGAAATTTTACAGGGACTATTCACAGCGGGAAAAAGAAAAGGCAACCATTTAGTTTAAAGTTAGTTTATTTTTAAGGCTGCTCAGGCTATGTGTTCTGGTTCACTTACACCCATGGGCTACACTGTTTCCAGTAATTAGCATGCTAGGAATTAACCTGAATTCTGGGAAGGACAAAAGCACACCTGAATCACAGGTGGAAGCATGCCCCACAGTCATTTTTTAAGCTACAGAGTTGTTTAGTGTTCCAATAACTATTTGTTACTTCACTGCAACTTCGTCAGCTTTATTCCCTTTAGGAAAAGTCGCTTTAACCAGACAAATATAAATAGTTTTGATGTGAACTGGAGACTTTAATGTGAATTGAACCTTTTATAGCAGAAAGCACCTCTAAACGTGCAGCCTTACTGATGACTTGCTGTGTACTTCAAGTGGCAATTCATCACTCTGAAGAGCAGCAGAGTTTTGATTCATTGTTTTTCTTAGAGGCCTGCCCTTCTCCTCCCCAAAGACAATACATATTGACTGTTACTTCTACTCTCTCCTAAGTATAAATAACACACAAAGGACTTTGGGCACTTGTTGAAAGTTACGATAGCTCTAAATTTGTAATCCAGCACATTAGATATAAAACACTATTTCACATTTGCAACCATCCTGAAGATGTCAGGGACTCAGGGGAAAAGTTCTCCTTAAGGAATGAGTTCCTGTGCCAGAAAAGCATTTTAGTCAAACATTCACCTGAGGTTTAACACGGTGCTTTTCCCAAGCAGACATTTATTTGAGTAATTTTACAGCACTCAAGTGTGCAGTGCTGCACCACCAATGTGTGAGTAGTACCTAACAAACTCTGCACAGAAAACATTACTGTTGTGCCACTTGAGCTTGCCCAAAAAAAACTGTCACTCCCAAATTCTTCAGTATCTACCAGGATTTCATTTTCACAGTTGCTCTCACAAAATCAACTTAAATTAAAAAACCTACAGGCTTCAGCTATCAACTTACACCACTCCCAGTTCATCCCAGAAAATCCTTTTTAAGTCTTCAGATGTCTTGGCTTGATTTTTACATATGCTCGGCCTCCCTAAATATCCACCATTGGCCAATTAGTGACATGTGGAGTGGGTAAATGAACGAGGAGATGGACAGGATGCACCCTCAGCAATGCTGAATTAGGGCAGAGCAGTTGACAGGGTAGGGCTTTTTATTTTCTGTTACACAGACAAATTAAAGAAATGATTTAAAACTCCTAGAAAGAAACAGAAAACTAACAACCACAACTCCTCCTACCTAATGATGTCCATGGCCTGATAGATGATTTCAGATTGGTCGACTCCAATCACTTTCTTGGCACCTGCTTTGGCAGCAAACATGGAGAGTATTCCAGTCCCACAGCCAACATCCAAAACCACCTGGAAGGAAGAAATGAAGGCAAAATGATCTTATTTTCCTGGCTATGATTTTTCGGCACTTCTTTCTTTTTCCACACTTCTTGCTATGATTTTTCTACACTTCTTTCTACATCAATGAGATACCAATACAGCTAAGCTTTACTAATGGTGTTGAAAAACTAAGCATTAAACCAAAAATGTTTTGAAGCCTGAAAATCAAAGTGAGTTTTCTAAACACAGTGTGGAGCCACTCATATCATGTACAGCATTTAAGCATGAACAGAATCACGAGTGTAAAGACAAAACTTACTTTCCCATACATAAGACCTAAACATGAGAGTAAGCACAACTTAGAACACACTTAGCAAGAACACGGTGTCAGAATTACCAGTCAGAGCAAGAATTTATTAGAAAGAAAAACTGATTTCACTGTCTCTTCTCCTGTAAAACCTGCCCTCACAGCTTTCATTACATTAAACATTTTTTTCCGAAGAAGGCATCAAATCCCTCATTATTCAGAACTGTAACCCCATTTTACAAAATATTTCAAGGCAATAATGCACCCTGCTGCTGGTGCACTTTCCAGCTTATCAGCTACTGCTCAATTTCGCTTTGGCACAACAAAACCTTGCATTTCACCTGACAAACAGCAGCAAAGCAATGCTCTGCTCCTCAGGTCTGCCTGCCTGTACACAATTCCATCCATTCTGATGATGGATACAGAACAATGATCCTGAATCCAGTATTAATAAAACCAGCTGCTTATCCTTAGTGTAAAGGAGCTGCTGGGACGCAGTGACTGAAGAATTGATTGCCCCCTGTCTCAGTAGAGCCACCTACAACCTGGAAACAGAAACTAAAAAACACCTAAAAAAAGGATAAAGAAGGAGCAAATAAAAAGACTAAAAAAGGATGGTGACCTTTTACAGCAGCTTATGTAGAGGGAAGTTGTGGATAGAGTTACTTATTCTACCTGCAACTCTTTTGCAGCTGTGTTTCAGAAGGAGTCAACTCTACACCTCAGAAGTCATGTGAGAGACTGTTATGGCTACAGAAATCCCTAAAATAAACCCTAAATTAGGATTTTAATCTCTAAAATCCCCAAACCCCTGAATCTGCTGGAGACAAGACCAGAAAAAAAACAATCAATATTCTCGCAGCTGCTGAAATCTCACACCCTCCAACATCACCTATTCTAACATTTCACCTTTGACGGTTAACAAAATCACCGAGCCACGACAGCTGGAAGTGATGGCCAAAAACAAACCACCGTGAAAGAACCATCTCCATGTACAGTTGCATGAAAGAGAGCAATCACCACAAATTGGAAAAAAATCAAAACAGACACCACTTTGGACAGCTGCCCTGGTCACTTAAAAACCCAGATGGAACCCATCTAGCCTGAGGCAGGGGATGGGATAGAAAAGAGGCACTGGAGAGAAAATATCCAAGCTGGAATATACGTGAGGAAGAGAAGGACAAGCAGAGTGAGCAGCAATCGGCCACAGGAAAAGGGTGTACAGCCCACACATTCTTGCAGAGATCACATATGGCCTCTCACCAAACACCTGGAGCAGCTGGACTGGCAATTTTACTACACCACAACACTCTGCAGCTTCACATCCTCCTCTGCAGTCCAAGCAAAACTGATATCCTGCTTGCAGTGACAGAAAAAATTACTTTAAACTCAGAAAAACAGGAGGCCAGGGTCTTTGGCCAATTAAATTCATTTCATTAATGAACTCTTAGTAGGACAGTGGTTTAAAAGCTCATTTTACTCCCTGAATATAGCATTGATGCTTGCCTCAGACTTCAATCTTACAACAAAAACTAAGCATGGCAACAGTGCTTTACTAAATTATTTTTCCACCCCAAAATACTCCCATGGTAAAACGGACCACATTTCCTTTTATTGAGTACAATCTGAACTGTCCCATTCTCACCTCAAATACATCTGACAGGCTGAAAAGAAAGGCAGCCAGCAGGATTCATTCAAGTTTTTTATTAATTTATTTTGAAAGCTGAGGCAGATCAATAATTTTATTTTAAAATTTATTTTTAATATTTTATTTTGAAACCCATTGGCTGATTCTGAATAAAATATGCACAACAAACAAACCTAGATCCTCTGTTATCATCTATCACTATTCAATGACACCTCCTTAGTATCCTAAATGTTAGGATGCAGACCTGCATCAAAAGTAAATATAAAAATTCAGCTATTTGAAAAAGCTTCTCCCAAACGACCTCAGAACTGTCCATTCAGAAAAAACCAAAAAGCATCAGTATGTACTTTCTAGGGAGGAATACCATAAGGAAGCTCTAGGAAACACAGTATCAGACTTTTCCCTTATTTTTTTAAAATTGTAATTAAAATTTAAGGGAAAACAGCCTTTGGAATTTTCACTCATTAGTATGGTTCTGCGAGCATTATACAATACATTAAGTTAAGCAAAGTATCCTACACAGCTCCTTCAGCAGAAGTCTGTAACAGATGTCACTTCAAAGCCAGATTTCTGCAAGAAACTCCCTGTACTCTCCATAACACTGTACCAAGAGCAATTTTAGGGGCATCTGTGAAACTGAATTGCTCTGGGGAAAGTTTTCTTTCCTTTATTCATCTTTTCTGCTTTGTTAGATGAGCTGCCCACCTATGCAGCCACCTGGACCATTTAAAAGTAGCTGAAGGCATAATTCCACAACACCTTTGCCTGTTCTCTCACTATAACCAAAGAGTTTAGAAATGTTTAGCAGAAACAGGCTTGTGACACGAATTGAGGCAAAAAAAGGGAAGAAAAGTATTTCCTATTTTTTTTCTGCTGTAGTTGCCAGTTGAAAACTGAGGTAAGAGATCCAAAGAACAGGCATTATCAAACACTGAAATATGTTCTGCCAGGACAGAACTGTATCTCTCTCACAAAGAAAGGCTGAGATTGGGATTGGGATTGTTCAACCTGGAAAGAGAAGGCTTTGGGGTAACCTAATTGTCACCTTCCAGTACCTAAAAAGAGCCTAAAAGAAAGATGAGAGGAATTACAAGGGCCTGGAATGACAGAACAAGAGGGAATGGATTTAAATGAGAGTAGGTTTAGATAGGATAATAGGAAAAAATTCTTCCCTGTGAGGGTGGTGAGGCCCCAGCACAGTTTGAGAAGGTATGAATGCCTCATCCCTGAAAAAAAAAAATTCAAGGCCAGGCTGGATGCAGCTCTGAGCAATCTGGTCTGGTGGAAGGTGTCCCTGCCCATGGCAGAAGGGTTGGAACTGGATGATCCTGCAGGCCCCTTCCAACCCAAACCATCCTATGGTTCTGTAAGCTTAAAGCACACCAAACCCACCGGAAGGAGCCAGCAGAAATACAAAAGACAGGAAGAGGATTATTACGGTACCCCGGTAGGATCCTATCAGTGCAATCCCTCCTCACTGCAAATAAAGTACCAGCTCACAGTTCCAAGCCCTTTAATAATAATCACCCAGTCTGGAGACACAAAACAGCACTAATTCAAAAAAAAAAAAAAAAAAAAAAAAAAAGAAAAAAAAATCAGTTCCACATGAATTCCTTCCCAGCTCTAATTACACAGGGCTTCCAGGACATTTTCACTGTATCAGGCACACATAGAAATTCACTTAATCCTGGTAAAGAGCCCTCAGAGAGATTCCACCTAATATCCTCGACAAGAGAGGCTCAACTTCACCCTGCCAGGATAATTAATGAGCCCCCTGCCATGGCACAGAGCACAATGACAATGGAGATCAGCACTGCTCTTATCAGCACGCTGCACCCTCCAGCAGCTCAACTGCTCTCCACCACCTCATAAAGCCAGAGCACATTAAATCAAACCCTGGCACTGCGAACTCTCCATTCCCAGAGCCGCAGAGCAGCTAACCTGCAGCTTTTCTGCCATCTGAGAGAAAATAAACCCCAGAAACGACTGTATCCTCTGAGCTGTTTCACCCACCTTGTCCCTGAAGAGATGTGGGTTCTGATAGATGAAGTCACGATAGCTCTCCGTACGGACTTTGTCCTATCAAAGAACAAAAAGGGTTCACTTCTTCTACTTAGGGACAGCATAAAATTCAAGAATGCTGAACAACTTGCTTTTCAACATGGCCTAAGGATGCTTTGCACACACTGTACTCACATGGGCCCTTCTGTATGATAATATTGCAGAATTTACTGTGGCAAATGAAGCCAGCTGCCTCAGCTGGAGGAAAAATAAGAAACTATTTTGTGGTTTCCGATTCTGCCTTTTTTTTAAATATTTCAAAGTTCTTAATTCCTGTTCATCACTAACCAGGAACAGCAGTGGCAATATTACACCAACTTAAATAGAAACCTCCTATACAGTGGTGAAAATTTGAATCACAAGCTCATAAACTGTTTTGTGTCATTTTGTTCTCTGAAACCCTTGTGACACAGAGATTTCTGTTACAAAAAAAAAAAGTTACTGATCAAATTAATTTGGTTTTAATTCTGAACAAGCTGCAAATTTGCAATCCTGATGACAAGCCAGTAGTTCAAGCTATCCAGCCCATTTGATGGAAGCCCAACACAGTAAATAAATTTGATTGAAATATAACAGGGCCGAGAAGCTGGAATATTTTCAAGTCTAGAACAAAACATATGTGGTACCTTAGTATATGAAAGCCCACAGTATAGCTCAGTTAGCAGCAAGGTAATCTATTAAAACATTGATTCTCTTAACATGCATCAGCAGCTCCACAAATTGACAGCCCAGTATAGGATTTGGAGTTGCTGTTGCAGTTCAACTGCTACAGACAAGTTTAAAAAAAAAAATTCAGCAATTTTTTGTCTAGCGCAAATAACGCTGAAAGATAAAATCCCAGTACTTTTATTAAATCTAGGGGATTTTTCTACTACAGCAAGTTAAGAATTTCTAGAAACAACAGAGAAACAGGAATTTTCTACAGTGAGAAAGAACAAAGTCTATTTTCATTAAAAAATTTTTGATGAAAAATAGTTTTCATCCAAAAGAGCGACTGAGAACATTTTTGTGGTAATAAAAATTTTGGAGACAAAAAATTATTTTGAGGCTTGAAAATCCTAAAATCCAGGATTAGGTGTAGAAGTTCTATCACACACACAACCCAAAGAAGCAGCTGAGGTTCATTTTAGAAAATTCTGCTTTAAAATCCTGCATAATTACCATTAATAACAGAAACCATGACCCTTCAAAACCATATTGGTTTGCTGTGATGTTATACTCAGAGCAACTATTTTTAGTACTTCACCTCCACTGCAGTATATAAAAGGATTGGCTAGAAGGACAAAAAAAAGGCTAAAAATAAATAATCAATTGAGCAAGCAGGCAGCTGGAAAGCTTTCAGCCTCGCATTCTGCCCCTCCCATTGCTTCAACTCAATGCAGCTGTAGCCAGGCTTCCAATCACCAATCCCCTTTTCCCCACTGACATTGCCATGTGATGCTTTTTCTTGGTTTAAGTAAAATGATACAAAAAATTATTAAGATGACAGCCAAGAAATTCTCAAACAAAAAGGTGGAGCAAGGGAAACACCAGTCACCTGGCAAGTGGGAAGTAACAATATTCCTGCTCTACCTCTAAAGTATTTGAAGAAAAAAAAAAACCAAACAAACGCAAAATGAAACTTTGGCTTATAAGTGCCAGGCATAAGGAAAAAAAAAAGGGTTTCAAGACTGAAGAGTTTCAGAAATGGGCTTACAATTCAGACAGCAAGACTGAAATCTTAAAAATGTTCATGTAGTAAGCTCGTATATCTGTGTAAATAAGGTAAACGTGAAAAAAAAAATCGAAGTGAATGCCTAGCACAGAGAAAAAATTTCAATGTGCACAAAATACAAATAATCGTTTTTCCTATGTTTTGGAAGGTCAAAAGTCGTCTTAGAAGCATTCTGATAAACATACCCCTAAATCAGTGAAATACAATTTTGTACCAATCTCCTCGTGCAGAGACGCAGATTGATTGTAAACTTTATTAGCCAACAGAAAGGCTTCCTCATCCTATAGCTGACATTATCTCAAATGACAGCTGCAAACCCAGAAAGCTATCATTTTTATTTATTTTCAGGTTATATTTCAATTATATTTCTATAGATTATACATTTCAGAAAACACCTCTACTTCTGCAGGCATCTCTGTGCTTCTGTAAAATCTCCTCCCTTTAACAATAACCTCAGAGTCATGCTACTCTTAACACAGATTCATGTGTATTCCTGCATTGGGGCCACTAAATGATTTACAAAGCTGAAAGCTTTAGATGCCAGCTGCAGGCACGAAGTCACCTCACATCTCTGTATTCTGCCTCAACTTTAGACAGGTTTATAATTTATAATTTCATTTATTTATGCCTTAAAATGATAAAACTGCTTCTAACTCTCACAACTATGACTGAAAGGAAGCATTAAGACATTTTAATTTACAAGTTAATTTTAAACTGCTGGGCTTCGTGCTTGTTTTTTCTTATTTTAGAGTTAAAAAGGCATACATAGAGAAGTTTTAAGCATGAATTTTTTTTTTATCTTCAGCATATGAAAGGAGAGTGCTGCTCCAGCTGTTCCATGTCATGTTATCAATACACTGAACTGTGCACAAGTAACTATATTTCTATTCACCCAGTGAAATATTTGAGAAACGGTCTTGCCTAACAAATATCGACTATGGAGAAAATGTAAAACTAAAGAAAAATATTCACTGTGCAGTGAATATGTTTTAAACAAGCAGGAAAAAGCTGCTTTGGGCAAGTTAGGGCTGTGGTACAAGTATTGTGATATCAAGCATAAGTGTAAATGATTTTGTGTTCCCGGTGCTGCCCGTAAACAGAATTTATACAAAGGAAATAAAACTGACAGACGATCTCACAGTGGACAGCAAGGGTTAAAAATGCAGCTGCTCTGCAGTATCTTGATGGGGGCACAGCCCATTCCACCTCTCCTCTCCAGTCCTGCCAGGGTGCAGTGGTGCTGAGTTTCTGACCTTTAGCATCTCCTCGTGGATCCCGTGGTGTCCATAGGAGCTGAAGTAAACGCCATCCTCCTCCTCCTGGAGCTCTGCAAGGGCGCTGCTCGACGAGCTGCTCCTGACATCTGTGCTCAGCACAAAATCCTGAGCGAATTGCCTGGGATCAAATCCAAACAGACCCTTGGGACGTGTTTGTGGGGCCGTGAAAAGGAGGCTGGGAAGGGGCAGGAGGGGGGAAAAGGGAGAGGGAAGGAATGCAGGCTGCCCTGGGGCTGGGCAACAATGGGAGCAGCTTTAGGTGTGCACATTCTCCCTCTGCAGGCTCCTCGGGGCTGCTGCACTCCCTTCCAGCCCCCTCCTGCAAGCCCTGCTTTCTGCTCACAGCAAGCAACCAGCAGCAGTGAAATATTGGGGGGTAGGTTCTGTTTTTGAGGCAGAATTTATCTGTTTTGCACTTGCTGGTATAAAAGGCAGCACTGCAGTGTCAAGGTGTTTCACGATGTGTAATGCAGATACAGACTCAATGCAAAGAGCCTAAGAACTATTGGGAGAAGAAAGCATCTCAAAGCAGAGCTTAAAATTCAATTTATTACTTTAATTTCATGCTGCTTATTTTCCCTCCTCCCTGGTCTTGCATTCCTACAACACATTAAGAAAAGCTGAGAGAGTTGGGATTGTTCAGCCTCCAGGGTGACCCCACCGCATCCTTTAGTACCTAAAAGGGCTGCAAGAAATATGGAGAGGGTCTCTGGACAAGGACAAATGGCTTTTAACAAATTTAACACTCACCTTTAACAGCGATCAGACTTTCTTAAATGGGAACTTCACACGTAGAAACTGTAGGTAACCATCTCATCACCAACACCCTCCTTACAGAACAACTAAACCAAACACACCATTTCACTCCTGGCATTTCAAACACTTCCCTGCTCAGCTAGTTTGGCTGGGAAAGGGAATATGGGAAGGGATTTTGTACTGAAATTTTATCACTTTCAGAAACTTACTATATTTGCTTACACAGAAATTGCCTGGATCTTATCTTTAATACTGCTCTTTACCATAGCACTTAGCATTTTCTTTACTTTTATGCAAGTATCTATGTGATACAACTTTAAACTTTCATAAATGGATTCTATGACATAACTAGCACTGTGTGAGATTGAAATGATTTAATTTAAAACGATTTAAGCCAATAGTTCCTCTAACGTACGCACACAACACAAGCACCAAAGAAACTCCAAAGACAGAGCTGCCCTGCTGTCTTTTTAATCAAGAAAAAAGGTAAGTAAAAACAAAAGCCATCACCTCTAAAGAGGTGACAGATGAAAAAACTCAGCATAGGCAAGCTGTGCCCTTAAATCTCCAAGTTCCATCCAATGCTAGAGGCAATCTGATTTACAGAAATGTTTCTGCCTTTATTTCACAGAGGTTTGCCTGAGAAGGAGCAGATGATATTCTGTGGAATAACCTCCAGCACAAACCACCGAATTATGGCATTTAGACTACTACAGTGCAACTGGCTCATCTGTCCATAATTTAAAACTGTGCTGCTCCATCACATCTACATCTGGCTATTTTTGCTGCCAGCTGATCCCTGCTGATTTGAAGAGGCTGCACTGAGAAAGAAAAATTAAAGGCTCCCACACACAAGAGCGGATAACTTGATATACTAACTTAAAAAAAAAAAATTATAAGCCTCACTGAAGTTTAGAGAGCTCAAAAGAAATTGATGACCTGAGGAGGTTTGGGGTTTTTTTTGTTTTAAACGAAAATGAATGGAACACAAAGAAAGAAAAATACACAGAAAATACCCCCAAGTTTTTGAAGCACAATGACAAATATCTTTCATTCTTACTGTTTATGATCAATTAATGCATAATGTACACTGAGATACCAGAAAAGCACTGTGTGCTGTAAAGACCAATTTACAAAATTCAACCCCACCTGGAGACAAAAATTATCATTTTTGACATCAATAACTGTTTACAGCTAAAAGGATTTTAATACATGAATTTATTCTGGTGCACCTAATTATCTGTAGCATCAAGTGTGTACTGTCAAAATGCACAACAAACCCTCAAATGTATTCTACAACACAAGGGGTTTTGCTGATAAACTTCTCAGATAAAAGAACATCAATTATTTTTCCAAGTGTCTTAAATATAATTTCAGTTCCTCAGTGCCTGGTCAGTGTGACCTTGAAATGACACGTTTGTAGAGGATTTAAATGAAGTTTATATTTCTGTGTTATCCATCAGCATCATCAATCCATATTTTGCAAATTTCAAGATTTAGAAGTAGCTGTGGGGATGTCCTGACTGTGATGCACTGAATATTCCTACTACCCTCATCTAATACTGAAAACACAAGCAGCTGAAAAAAGTTGATTTATTAATTTCGCTGAGAGTTTCTCCAAACTCCAACTGAACTCTACTAACACCTACTGTCTGAAGCCAACTCTGAACCTATCTGGAGTCCTGTATTTAATTTGTCAGTCTCTCTCTCTCTTCTCCACCGTGTGCATCCTCAGTGTTTAAATTCCCTTCTAAAGGACTAACAGAAAGGTGTCTCAAAACCAGAGAGAAGTCTGAAGTATCTGTTTCTGACTGATGTGCTTACTTAGCTTTCCTTAGCATACTTTGTTCTCTCCATCTGTGCAGGTTTTTGTGCAGTTTTTACTCTCCATCTACAACACATTTATTAACCATCTACGACAGACAAGTCCAACCTACAGTCCCACCCCACGGTTTATTTCATACCTACATTCTACTACTTCTTTCAATTCTTGAACATGAACATCTCATCTAAAACACATCAAATAAAAGCACTCCAAACCTTAATTCACACACTTACTTCATTTTCTGAAGATCTTCCTGTGCTCTGGCCAAGGCTGCTTCTGCTGCTCTGGCTCTGTGTTCTGCAAGTTTTAATTGTTCAAGGAGCACCATGGGGTCACTCAAACCATTAGCAGGCAAAACTTGTACAGGTTCACAAAGATCTTCTATGTCTGATGAAACAGGAAGAAAAATCAATCATGCATGGCTTCACAGCAGATCATAAACACTTCATGCTATTTCTGTCCTTGTACAAGCTGGTTGTTTTACAAAAGGCACTGAATTTGACAGGGCTAACTACAAGAACACAAGACCAGGCAGAAAAAGCAATTATGCTAGAAGCAAGCTCCAAGACAAGGCAGAATTCAGGCCTCCTTAAATACCAGTGTTCCATTATTTCTAGAAGAGACATTTGGCTTAAATACAATTAAATTAGATACAATTATTGTGTGGACTTTCTCAGATACATAACAACTGTCACAGCATCATGAACTGTGACAATGCCACATTCACCTCACAAAGCAGGAGTCACCCTGAAGCAGTTATTTACCAAATTGAAGCAGGAGATCATCTTCCAGTTCTGGTTTCAAATATTCCTCTCCTTCCCAAGGCAGTGGGCTGCTGAGAGAACTCAAATATGCCCCAGTCGGTTTCTAGACAGGAGAAGAAAACATGTAAACTAAGTTTCTTTGAAAACACCAGCCCTGCAATTTCATTCAAGAAAACAAGGCAAACACATGTTTTTTCACACAGTAAAATATACAATAGTATTACTGAAGAAGCTTTGTAGCAAAGGCTGGGAAATGCTGAATTCTTTGATCCAGGCAGTTCCAAGATGAAGGAGTTCAATGCAAGCAGTAATGCACAGCACACTGAGAGATATCAAAAGATGTCTGCAGGATTGCACTGCTCTCAGGAACCAAAGCTCACTCAGCTGTTTGGGTAATCAATAAATCCAAAACACTAATCCTGTCAGGTGTTCTTACATCGACAGTGCTGTAGGACAAAACACAGAAACACTGTAGTGTCTCCTGTTAATACTTGGTTAGGAAAAGAGAAGGCAGTTTTGGACTTCACTTTTTGCCTTTCTGTGTTTACATAGTTACACGCTAAATAACTACTTGAGGATTTAAGATTTGAAGACTGAAATAAAAAATACTTAACAAGGTAAGACAGTATTGAGTTTTAACCTAAACTTTTAGGGAATAATGAAAGAATAGAGTCACAAGACACACAAAATATATGAAGGCCTAGCTTAAAACTGTAGGTTCCTAACAGCTTTCCTGACTCAGGTATCATTTTAGTAGAGTTTTAAGTTCTGTAACTTAAGGGATGAGGTGTTGTCCTTACTAAGCAAGAGTCTGGCCAGCTTACACCCTCAGGAAAGGCTTTTAACACCAACACACATGAAAGGACTGAGAAAATTCAGTTCTTGAGAAGTGAACCCATTTCTGAAGCAAGACAGCAGTCAAAGGCACCAAAAAAACCCTAATAAAATAAGATGATACTACACAGCATGGAGGCTCTGTGCAAATCTCAACACCCCCTTCTGAAAACAAACCTTCACATTCATTAAATATATTTAAAATTAAAACAGCCTCATATCTAGCTAAACCAATCAACAGCTTCTTTAATTCCCGTGATTTCTTTTTCTAAAGTCACAATACAAAATTTCACACAATTATTAGAAATGGGCAAACTGAAAGCACAGCACTGCTCTCTGAGTCAGAACACAGAAGGAGCATGTGGCACACCTACCTTTAATCTGACAAAGTTTATCAGCTTAATGTATCCATAAAAATCGAGTCCTGAGAGGAAAAAAAAAAGGGGGGGGGGTGGGGAGAGAGCACTTGTATTACAGAAAAGACCACATGTTTTACAGTTATGTGAATACTAATTACCTGTTCAATTGGAAATTGTTTCAAACTCTCCCTTGGGAGCATATCGCTATCTAGAGCAGTCTTCCTACCTTAAGTTTGCCATCTATGTTTTTCTTTTCCTTGGGACTAACCCAGGAAATCCGCACCCTCGGGTGGAACACATTTGTCACAACTTAAGAATGGAACACATCCCAGTGGGAGCTGTGAACAGGGATTTCATTCATTTGGCAAGCAGGTACATGAGGACAGCCACTCCTATCTCCTGCCAGCCACCTTGCTGACATTCCCCTGTTCATACTCTGAGCTTTCTGCTTAAAAGAATGTAAACTGATGGTACTCATCAAGAACACCTACCTTGCTGATTTACAATTAGCACCTTGGCAATTTTTATTAATTTAACTGTATTCTCTCTCCAGGAAGTGCAAAGACAAACCCAAGGTACTTTTCCTTGGATTTTAGACACAAAACAGACCAGACTAGATCTTACAATATATAATGACAGCATAAAGAAAAAGTATAAGCATTTTTCTAGAATAGCTCATCTTATTCGGTCTTGGCAGCTTCTGCTGCGAACCAGGAAATCAGCTGGAAACAAATTAAGATTTGCCATTTATTTTAAATGAGATACTCATACACAAAAGGAAATGACAAGCCACGAAAGAAACTTACCGTGCTTCTG
Source organism: Brachypodius melanocephalos (assembly GCA_013398615.1). Lineage (NCBI taxonomy): Eukaryota > Metazoa > Chordata > Aves > Passeriformes > Pycnonotidae > Brachypodius > Brachypodius melanocephalos. The sequence goes on from VZSR01000902.1 coordinate 79,324, forward strand.
GATCACACCACTAACATCGAACTGATGCTCTGTTTTGCAGTGGGAGAACACAGCTTCAGCAGAACTAAACAACCTGAAAATAACAAACAAACATGCGATATTGACACGAGATTGTAACTTAGGAGTGCTATACGCTCTGTTCTGACTTGCTGGGCAATTCAGAACACGCTTCCTGCCTTGGAGAAACGATGAGCAGGCACCGGATAACGTGCTTCACACAGAAGTTTCTACCTTGAAACAAAAGCCAGTGAACACAAAAATTTTGTTTGACAAAACCACAAAACTGTGATCGCTTCCAAACGCTCCCTGAGAGCAGAGCCTGCGTTAAACCTATAAAAACCACACCAGCACAAGGCGGGCGGGGCAGCTTGATCTGCTGCATCGCAATTCAAACTCTCATCCCGATACTGACGATGGGGAAAAGATGAAAAACGGAAGAAAAAAGCCTCCGCGCTGCTTCAGCACGAGGGAAGGGGATTACGGCGCTACCCCCTCCCTCAGCCTGAATTTAACACACCTTTGGCTCCACAGAGGCCGTGTGGGAGGTTTCAAAGTGCAAACTGACCGTGTCCCTCCCGCCGGCCCAGCCCGGGCGCTACCAGCGGGGCCCTGCGCTCCATACCTCTCGCAGAAGAGGCAGCGGGTCTGCTGGGCCACGGCAGCGCCTTCCTCCTCCTCCTCTTCCTCGTCATCGTCGTGCCAGGCGCTCTCGCCGTCGCAGAGCTCGGGCATCTCCTCATCCTCCTGCTCCTCCCCGGGATCCATGACCCGCCACCGCCCCGTGCGCGCCGCTTCCGGCCGCGGGCACCCAGCGGCGCCGGGCGCGCCCCCTGGCGCAGCCTCCGGTCACTGCAGCGCTGAGGGGCCGCGCCGGCGCCATCATGCGGGACAGAGCGACAGAGGAGGGACGGGCGGCGGGACGACAACAGGACGGGGGACGACAGGGCAGCGGGACGACAACAGGACAGCGGGACGACAACAGGGCAGCGGGCCAGTCCCTCGGCCACCCCCCGGCACAGCAGGGTGTTCCGTGTCTCAGCCGGAGCAGCAATGCCCGGCTTCTTTTTGCGCCTCGCAAACGGCGCGGCTGCCGCGGGAGGGTTAAAGGGAACAGCACGCTCTTTTAAAATGTCAGCTTGTAAATAAAGTTTAGCGACAATGCAGACCCGCAGAGTCACGGGAGCAATGAGGCTGGAAAAACCTCTGAGGTCGTGGAGTCCCAGCTGTGAGCAAACACCCCCTTGTCAGCCGGGCTGTCCACAAAACTGGGATTCATCACCCGGTGTGCCACAAGCACAGTGAAACAGTGCACACTCCAGAGATGTGAATTGTTTATTTCAGAGCTGCACGAGCCTGAGTGCTCGGTGGTGTCCCACAAATAAAGCACACAAACTATCAGAACTTCTGTTTATACCTGATACACTATTTATGCGTTATCTTAGCAAAGGAATTTGCATCCATTGGCTACAAGTTACATAGTTCTCTTATTAATTAGCATTCCATCTGCTGTTGATTACAACATTCTTTTCCTCCTCGTGTTAATTAGGCAGTGTGCTCAGTCTTTGAGTTGGTGGTCTCTTGGGTTGGTGCTGTGATCTTCCCTTCCTGGACTTACCTTTTACCCACCTGGAACTGATCGCAGCACAATTTTGCTGAGTTATCTTTATTAGTTTCTTCCTTATCTTGGGTGTTCTACCAAATGTCCTTCTGGCCCATAAATCCTGCATTCTTTGTGTCCACTATCAGGGGAAAGTCCTTTCCAAGCTTTAAGCTCCCCCCGGGTCTGAGATCATTGCAGTATGTCCAGCCCCAAGCCTTAACAAGGTCATTCAACGAGCAATTTGTTTTTCTAACACCTGGAAATCCCTTAGGGCTTGTTAGTGGCTCTCTGTGTCACCAATTAGATCTGTCCTCTTGTTGATTAGGCTTCAAAGTATGCAAAGATCGAACAGTACAGAGCATTCTTTCTTAAGGAAATTTTACATATTCCACATTTTGCAACAAGACCAGGGCGCTAGAGTAGACTGAGGAGAGACCTCATTTCAGTTCAAATTCCCTCGTGAGGGGACAGGACTCGAGGAAACAGCACGAAACTGAGTCAGGAGAGGTTTAGGTTGGAGATCAGGAAAATGTTCTTCACCCATAACGTGGCTGGGCACTGGAACAGCTCCCCAGGGCAGTGGTAATCTCATTTTTAGAATGCAAATTCAGTAGTGTTTGCTAAGTATAAAAGCAAAGGGTTGAATTGATTGGTAACAAATTAAAGATTTTTAAAAAAAAAAGGAGTGGGATGCAGAAATCAGGAAGGAAACATGAAAGTCTGATTTTTCTTGTCTGGATTACAATCCCTGGTCTCAGCTGTACTTGTATATCTTTCCCATGTACCTTAATTTTCTCTTTCACCCTCCTACCTCTCAAAGCTAACAAAGACTTTAAGTATGGTACTAATTAAAGAGATTAGGCTTGCTTAGTTACAGGCAAGTCCAGAGGGACATGAAACACCTAAATTTGGAAACTGGTTTTAGATAAGACCAGAATGCCAGGTTTGAAAAAGAGTCTAAGAGCTGCTAAATCAGACTCTTTCACAAATTTTGTCCTATACTTTTAAAAATTCCACATCCATTCAGACTTCTGCAGGTATGAGGAGATACCACCAATGAGAACATACTACCAATTTTGCAAACACTGCTTAGTGGTGTGAACTAAGTGCTTCTCATGGAATTTTTTTTCCCTCCATAGCAATCCAGTACCGTTCTATGAATCAGAATTAGTTCAAAATGCTGGCAAAGTGCTGCATTGCCTTGCTGCACAGGGGAAATCTGGCAGAGCCAGATGCTGCTACCTTATATCCCCTAAGTAGGATCCGATCCCCCGAAAGAAACAGGAGCGATGCAGAACGATAAAAGCTTCCCTCTACTCAAGCAGTTAGGAGCAGAGACAGATTTAAGAGGCTCTGCTCTGTCAGCAGCACCCGGGCTGATAGCAGCAGAGGCAGAAACAGCAGCTTCTTTGTGTTTTGCTGCAATTCTCCTCTCCCCTCTCCCTCCCTCGAGGGGCGAGGGGTCACTGGTTGCATAGTCCTTGCTCCATTGCACACCCTCGGCTATTGTTGGGTCCCCTCAGAGAGCACAGGCTGAATGTGCTGCTCAGCCTTGTAACCAAGCCTTCTTTTTCATTGTTGTGTGAATTAAGATTCTCAATAAATGTAAAGCACCTGTTGGTTCGGGGCGCTGTCTGTGACATGCCGGGTGTACGGAATCTGCAGCAGAAATGTGTAACTTGCACTGGTACCTCTTGAAATATGAGCATCTTTGTTACAATCTCCTAATCCTTCTAAAGGGATTTGCATGGTACAGGAAGATTTACAATGTAATGGATTACTATTTCATAATCTGGGCCAAGGGGAAGAAACTTCAAATATTTGCTGGGGGGTTTTTTTACTGCATTTCAAATTTTTTTTTCCAGTTCTGGAAACACGGCGCTGGGGAGACTGTTGGAGGGTGTTCCCACACAAAATATGGTATCAACATACCACCTGTGGGCTTTGGATTTCCAAGCATGTGTAACTTTATTCCTTACCTGCGTCACTTTTTTTATGGCCCCTGTGACTGTCATAATTCAAAAGCAAAGAAATATGTTAATGAAAATTATGTAGAAAAAAAAAGGAGTATTTTTAACAAACTCTTATTAAATGGCTATCACTTTACCCAGTGTAAAATACAATAGGAAAAAAAGAGAGAGCAGATTTTTAAAAGTTCACGTTAACAAAGCAAATTACTTCTTAGTCGTGTACTCAGAGTTGTATTTATTAGATTTTAACCACCAACAGAGCAAACAACAGCACGCAGCCATGAAACTCAAAACTGAAGACAATTTTTCAAAAGCATTTTCTATCTAGAAAGTTCAAGCTGTCCAAAATTTTATTTTAGACTCCTTGGATACTGCTACACGTAAGTGCTGAGAACGACACTCCCAAAAGGAAATACACTTATATTCAGTCCTCCCACCCCAGTTTGTTGCATTTTTATTGATTTAGTGATAGAAACTCTCCACAGCCAGCAGTCTAAAAATGGATAGTGGCTTTTTTGTTGACCCTATGAGATGTATAGAGATGAGAAGACGACTCACAGAGCTGTCACTTCCCCACATCACACAGCAAAGGAAAACACAGCTCCAGAGGTGCAACAGGTGCAGAAACCTCATCTTCTGCAGAATGGCATCCCTGCAAGAAAAACATCAGCAATGACAGTCAGCTCTTTACCCCTTTACAGCCAAAGGATGAATTCAAACTCTGTTAAAATAATAAAAGCTTGGAAAGATTTAAATGAAGTATAAATCAGAAAAAAACTTGAGTGCCAGTTTGGATGCAGAGGGAATGAGCTGTAATCAAAAAGAAATTTTTATTCTTATCATAAGGAAAACTTAGTAGTATTGAAAGCAGAATTGCTGTTCTGGATTTAAACGCTCAGTCAGTTGAAAAGTTTCATAAAATAATGGCCATATTCCCCTCAGTATACTAAAATAAGTGACTGAGGTATTTTTTATCTGGGCAAAGCCCAGAAGAGCCTTTGTAGGGCTCACCCTCCAAGCAGGGTTAGGCTAAGCTTGAGAGAGAAGGTAAACCTAGATCTGGAGATGAAAAAGGCTGCCAAAGTCTGGGCTGCAAAACAAAACTTTCATGTGGGAAGGGGCAGGGTTTTATTTTGGTTTTTATTTGAGGGGTGGGTGGGGAGGAAGGGGTGTTATTTACTTGGAGGATTTGGGATTGTTGTTGTTTAGTTTTTAACAAAAATTCGCCTTGGAGCTAGGGTTAGGGTTATGTTACAAAGTGTGAGACTCAGTATGTTACACACACACCCACACATATTTATACCTCTACAGAAGTGCCTCCATCAAATGTGTGTTGGGGAGCAGCTTGAGGAAAATAGGATGGTTTCAGATGCTACAGGTTACTGGAATCCAACTGAGATCTCACCAAACAGGTAATGTTAAAAAAAGACTTAGATACTTAGAAAATCCCTGGGCTTCATATTTACATTGGCTGTTTGTGTCCAAGGGGTAAATGCAGATAAAAGAATTCATGAACACCTTGAGGATAAACCAGTGTACACAGAGAAGGTAGCTGTAAGCATCTCACACTTTTCTGTCTCATAATACCTGTAGGAAAAATGTCTGTTTTCAGGGAAAAAATACCTGAACTTAGAGTAAATGATTGTGCAGAAAAACTACAAGAAAAATCCTACCCCTGTCAGACCTAAAATAAAGCATTTACCTTAGACCACATCTTTGCCACAGAAATAAATCATCTTTATTCATCCACAGTAAGAAAACAAGCAAAGACAAGTGGTACTCTGATCAGCTTTCAGGTCGAACTAGCAGAACTGTGAGGGCTGTGCATTAAAAAAAAAAACAAAAAGCAACTATTTGGCACTCAGGTGGTTTTTGGGGTTTTTTTTTGTTGTTGTTGTTGTTTTTTGTTTTTTTTTTTTTTTAAATAGTATCTGCAAGATGCTTAATGTCACAAGAGTGGATGTCAGGCATTTAAGAAGCTTTGGAAGGAAATAAGCAGATGAGTTACCTGGGGAAAAAAACCCTTTCCTGTGCAAGGTGATGTCCACCAGAACTGACCAAAAAGTAGAATCTTGAAGTGTGCAAGAAAAAAAAAAGAAGGATCAAATTGTTTGAGCTTGAATTTTAGAAACCAAAACTGAAAGGAGCATCAGGATATTTGTGCATAGCTATGTGAGGAACTGGGTGCTTAGTGCCTGGGTTTCAAAGGGCTTAATAAGAACAGAAATGAAGTGCAAGCAGAGGAATGCTGTGGAATTTTGTAGATTATGGGACCAGCAGAAGCCAGTCATAATTCTCCTGTCTCTTACAGTGAAAATGATTTACCTGAGTGTGCACTAGATCACAGCTGATCCCACTACCTCCACTTTGACAGATGGAACAAAAATACAAGTATTTATTCGTTCAGCTTCACCTTCCCTAAGTTGTGATTGCCTCAGAAAAATGAGGAACAGTGATGATCATGGGCAGCAAAATCAAAAGTAAGAGAAAGAAGCAATTAGTAAGTAGACTTGGGCACAATACCACATCTGTTTACCCTCCTTTTCTCACAAAATTATTTTTCACTTTTACAACAAAGATGGAAGGAGGTGTTTATTTATCATGTTGCATTAAAAAAAAAAAAAAAGTGGTTAACTGGGATTAATTAAATTCTTTGCTTCAAGCAGAGGAGGTACTATTTTACTTTCATTTCTATGCCTAGAAAACCAGAGTTACTTTTACAATGATTATGACAGCACACAGATTTGGAATATTTCAAGATCTCGAAGGATTTATTGCAACAGTTAAGTCTGTGTAGAGGAACTATAAACACAGGATTTTTTTCATGTTATTACTATTGAAAACACAGTTACTACCTCTTGCTGTAAACTTCTAGAGAAAACTTTGCAGGAGAAGATATAAGGCAGCTTGGGAAAATGATTTTCTTAGAGATAATCTGGATACCTGCAAGATTTTTACACCCAGAGGTGTAAAGAATGTAAGGAGGAGGAAAAAGAATTTCTTACCCTGCACAAAAAAATAAGTAAACAATAGCAAAATGTAAACGTGCAATCAAAGCATTTTTAGAGCAGGTAAACTAAAATATTATGAGTCTAGCAAGAAATCATTAGGTAGCATTAGGCTAGTGTTTCCATTTCTGTGCCAGCTTGTTTCAGGTTCTCTCGGTCTAGATTTTTGTTGACAAATTTTAGCTTCATTTTCAGTTCATTTCGCTGAAGAAAAACCTTCCTAACACAAAAAATGGAAATACCCTTCAGTAAAACTGCAAATTTTTCCTGATAAATATTAATTCCTGCTTCTTTAAAAGGTGCTTATTTGAGGTATTATGAGTAGTAGCTGTGTGTTAAATCTCCCATTCTTTGCACCAGCTTCTTTAAAAAAAAAAAAAAATAAACCAGCCAATGAAAAGTGCCTAGACTGACGCTGTCTCCCTCAGTTAATCCAAGGCCAGCAGAGGGATAATTTGATTAAACTGAGACCCTAATTTATTTAGCTTTAGTTCTGGATCAACCCGTTCTTAATAGAGTGCTGTCGTCCGCGATTGTTTGACGAAAATTCAAGTGACATAAATGCCATGGGACTTTTCCAATCTGATTAGCCAGCCAACCTGCCTCAATGCTACCCCAGCCATCAGGCGCTGGCGTCCCTCCTTTCACCAGCCCCACCAAGGGCTGACAAGCTCTCCTTGAAGCCTGGGCACCCACGCTGCCACTCAGGCCCCCACACTTAACCCATCATCCCTCCTCAATGGCTCCTGCTTGACAAGGTGCCCACACCTTTTTTCCATCGCTGCTCACCGGACAAAGCTAAATATTGTTTTATTAGCGATCAATAGCCTGTTAATCCCAAACGATTTCGCAAATCCACTGAGCTCTCAAGCTGATTAAAAACGTTTGGGTTGGGGGGGGGGGTTTCTTCTTTTTTTTTTTTTTTTTAAGCTGCTAAATTTCAGATCTCCCCTCCCAGCCCTCACGCTCTGATATGGCACATTGTAGCTGGCGAGCAAAGCCACAAAAGCAAAAGAGGTCTGTTGTCTTTCATGTTGCCTTTGAGCAGACATTTGCAAATGCTGAAGTTTCACAGTTTAACCGTGAGCAAACCCAACCCTCGGCACGTTTACTGGCTCCTCCACTTTCAATCCATCAGCCTGAAACTTGGGAACACAAGAGCTCCTGAGCCTTCCCTTTTCTTTTTACAGCAACGCGGTAAATTCTTGCTTAGTCTCTTAGGGAGTGAAAGAAATAAGCTTCTTTGATTTACAATAACTAAAATGCTGACAAAGCAGCTGTTGGACCTACGTTGAATTCACCTCCAAGCCACAGACACAGGCTGGGAAGATACCTGTGTTTGCATGGAGGTTCACTGACAGATCTTCTGTGAGGCACAAGGGAACAGCATAAAAACCACAGCTCCTCTGGGATTTACTCATCCTCACTCACTGCCTGCCTGCTTTTGCCCTGGAGACATTGGTTATGAGAGCTGGTGATGCAATGGCACTTTGCTTAGGTGGTGCAGTAGAATTCAATACAATTACAATATATAATTCAAATTATATAGTGTAATTCAAATACAATGGCACTCTGCTTAGGTGGTGCAGTAGAATTCAAGTTGAAGGCAGACAGGCAGTGTCGATAGGCACATGTTACTTTTTATCTTCTTTTTGCCAGGGTCAGGATTAAATGGACTCAGATGTTTATTAATTATTATCTACATTACAGTGTAACAAGCTGTGAGTTCTACAGCACTCCAAGCCAACAAACTAAAAATGGACCCTGTCTCTCTCTCTACAAGGCTTTTTAAAAACAAACTGTCCAATTATGAAATGACACCTCAATTATTTTTACTTTTAACCCAATAACCAACCACCCCTGGCCCATAATGTGGACTTTTCTACCCAATTACAAAACACCATCCAGACCCATGAAGAAGAAGGTGAAAAAGAAGGACTCAGCCTCTGCCCTAAAACATCCATCTTGCTTTATATATCCGTTACTGTATTCTAAACCCTTAAAATCTGAGTTTTGCACCCTGTGGTATCACACACTTCTATCCAAACTCCACAATCCACCACCTCCACAATCCCAGTGCTGTCACTCGATTTTGGGAGCCTCTCCACAGCCTCAGGTCAATGCAGGGTTTGCCTGGGGGTCAGTGCCTGGCAGCACAGAAAGGCTGGAATTCTCAGTGCCCAGGGCTCCAACAGGCACACACTGAGCCTCTGAAGCCCGCAGGCACACAAAGCTGACTCGCTGAGCTGGCTTTGCAAGTCTGGGTTTTAATTTGGGTTTTACTCTTCTTACCCCTGCTGAGTTGTTCCTGTAGTTGTGCTCCCTCTGCAACAACAAGGAAGGAAGGGCTGTGAGCAAGCTGATGCCTCAGCAGTGTGGCACACACCCTGCCTGAAACAAATCTTGAAATGGGTGATCTTGACTCTTCAGTTAACTAGGAAAAGTTCTTGTTGACACTGAAGGAGTTGAAAATGAAAAGTGAAAATGAAAAGTGAAAATGAACTAACACACATTTTATGCTCTTTGTGCAGGGGCTTAACATACCCAAACTGCGTTTTAAGTAGAAGGGGAAAAGCTCTTTCAGCTGATAAAATCCTCTGGGAAGTCTATTGAAACAAAACATGGATTTCCTAAGCCATCAGCCTTGAGAGCAGGGTCCTGGTTCTGAAACAGACTGTAGATTCAGAGGCAACATTTCAAATCAGTGACTTCCAAAAGTCAGCACAATTGCTGTGAGCATATCTACTTGGAGAGCAATGTTAAAACAGCTCTAAATTTGGGTGTTCAGCAGCTGTTCCAAGTGATTCTTCCATATAAGCTCAGGTTTTTTACAGGCTCTCCTCAAGCTCTTCTTTCAGCAACTTTTTCTGTCAGGACAAGTACTTATCCTATCAGAAATACTCATCAAAACAGTGGAACATGACAAAAAAAAAGCCCCCAGAACACCTATTCCTGTTGATCCTTGTGAATCATTTACAAATGGTCCCAATTTAGAGTAATTCCTCTGAAGTTTCACTTGGTGCTACGCATCACCTGCCTCTGCAGACTGAGCATTAGTGATGCTCTTGCATTTTTGCCAAACTGAGGTCACCCAAATGATTTACTGGAACTGGCAGCCAAATCCTACAGCTGAAAGCTGCTCAAGCAGCTGCTGTCCAAGTTACATGAGCAGCAAGGAGATTTCCTGCTTTGCTCAAGCTCTCCAAACCACTGGTTCATTTCTCTGGCAATGTTCAGAGCACGCTGGAGACAACAGTCAGGCAATTTTGCTATTAATTGATCAGGCATGGTTTGGGTATTAATAACTTGGTTTCTTTAATGACCATATTTGCACGCTGAAATTCTGAATTCTGAACTTCAAAGCCCCAGAACTGAATAACTCTCAGAGTAGCAGGAGACTACACGTCTAGATCCAGATCCAGCATAGAATTTGGGCCAACATCCAATTTCTAAACAAACTCATCTGGATGTACAGTCGTTCAATAAAATTAAGGTTGAGTCTCCGTGGTTTATTTTGACTTCCAGCTTCCATGGTCAGAAATACCTGACGATAAATGATTCTTCCATCAATATAATTTTCACTTTTGCTCCCCAGGAAAAAAAAATCTGTGACTGCAAAAACATGAAAGAGTCTGTCTTCAAAAAACTTGAAAAAAAAAGTCAGAGTCCACTTTTACTTTACCATTACAGTAAACCTGGTGCAACCCTACTGAACCAATATTTTGCTATGTTATTCCAAATCTGTCCCTGCCAGGAGCTGTCCTGATTATCTCTTATCAGCCACAGTGGATAAAGTTGTGTTTGATTTCCTGCTTTCCTTGCCTGCATGTTTTATTTCTGTTCTGCTCAGTGCAGGTGTCACTCCTTGCCCCCAGAGAACCAACTCAGTTTAGAGAGACATCACCAAAATATAGCAGCATAAAAGAGAGAGGAAGGCTTTACCCAATATGTGGGCTGATGTCCTTAAATGAGAGAGTAACCCTTCCTCCGTGCCGGGCATGTTCCGCAAAATTCAAATTTTCCCCTTTTTCCGCTGTGAACGCAGGAGGGCAGTGCAATTCCAGCTTGGATTCGAACATTTCTGGAGCAGATGGTCTCGAGCAAAGCTCAGCCCACGTGAAGCCTCCAGCTCCAGTTAAAGGAGTTTTCATCTTTCCTTCGTTCCCACTTGTAGCTCGACTTTAAAAAATAAATTCTCTTCCCCATTGACACGAGCAGCAAATCTGAACCACCAAAGAAAGGATGAGGAGTGCGGGAAGGAGGAGAAAAGGTGGGAAGAAAAGAGGGGAAGGGAAAGAAGGGAAGGAGGAGGGGAGGAAAAAGGGGGAGTTTGAGATGAGGTGTAAGGCTAAAATAAAATAAACGAAGTTGCTGTTGCATTTGTCTGTAAACAAGCTGCTGGACTCAAAGGCATCACAAATGTCATGTCAGCTACACCTCTGGGAATAGCTCAGAAATTGTAGTATAAACAATATTGAAAACATGTGAAATAGGTAAATGAAATCTAAAAAAAAAAAAAAAAATTACCTGCTAACTGTGGCTGATTTGTTTGGATTCCTTCTGATTCGAATTTCCTCTGTGAAATGGATTTCCACTGCCACGTTCTGTTTCTTTCCCTGTGTTCATTTTACGGGGGTCCTTCCAACCAGATTCCGTAGTGCAAAGGCATTTTGCAAAATAAATGAAAAAGCACTGTAGTAAATGGGTAGTTTGGTGCAGTAAAAAGTGCCCTGTTTTGTGCAATAATTTGGTTTTTACACACCTTTTCTTCCCCCCCACAACACACTGAAGCATCTTTGAATGCAGGATGCTGACACTGAGCAGGCTCTCACCTTGTGCAGAAGCTCAGGTGTGGATCCCATCACAAACCTCAGGGCTGAGAACCGCAGAGAACGTGCAGAGACAGGAGATGGGTGATGTTCTCCCAGCAGGGCCACATCCCATGCACAGCACACCGGGTCACACCCAACCTGCTGCTGCGGAGAAGATTTGGGGCTGGAGTGGTTCTTAATTGGGAAATATCAATCCTGTGGCTCATCCGTTTGTGATATGTCCTATTGTTTTTCTCTTTGATCCTTTTGGCAGGTGAATTTGTTCTTGGGAGTTATACAGGAATTGTAGAAGTCGCTGACTGTATCTGCAACCATTATTTTGTGCTGTTATTTTATTACTGTTTTTAGTTAACATTCTGGGGAGATTAAAAAAAAGATAGTGCAAGGCTTACTAGTAGAATATCACTTACTAGTAGAATATCACCTTTACAAACACCTCATAAGTAATAATAATAATAATAATAATAATAATAATAATAATAATAATAATAATAATAATAATAATAATAGCTGTTTCAGCATCCTGGTAAAGAGGAGAGGTGGGATGGTGCTGCTCAGGGCAAGGAGGGGCAAAAAGTATTAAAAAAAAAAAAACAACTAAATCCATTGTGAACAATCAAGCTGAAAATATTGAGGTAATAATACAGAGTATATACTTTCTTCTGAAAGGATTCTTTTCTAATAAAGGTGTTTGTGACATTAAAAAAATGGCTAAAAATCAAGTGGTAAAAGAAAAAAATCACAGCAAAATCAGTACCCTCGGGGAAAAAAAAAAAGAGAAAAGATGAGTAAAATTTAGAAGATTGATTTCAAAAGGAGTTACTTTAAGAAACAACTAAAAAGCATTTAGCAAGCCAATACTTTGAAACTCAGTTGCACTGATATAAAAATATGGAACAGCTCCCTCTGCCTTTCCTTTGGTGACAGGCTTGTCATGGGCAGAACTGACAAAATAACCAAAGCAGTCATTGGAAAATGGCAAATAAATTTTAGAAGAAAAGGACCACCAGGATATAAGTAGTCTGAAAGACTGACACTCTTCAGTGAGATGCTAGAAATTTTGATCTACATTCCTACCAATATTCGTGGTATTCACCAATTAGCAATATGTGTTGCTAATTGATATGATCTGTGCAGCCACTTACACAGCCAATAACATTGCAATAAATACATTGTTCTAACCTGTAAGACCTATAATTGTCTTTGAGCTTGGAATAAAACCATTTTGTCAAAGCAAAAAAAAAGGATGCAAGAGCTGATACACAGCAAAAAGCATTCACCAAACCATCTGAAATTCAGTTACGACAGTATCATATTTTTTCAGCAAATTCGGTTTTCTATTTTCTCAGAGAAAAATAATGAGGTCTGAATTTTTCTTGATTTTGGTTGGGTTTTTTTTCCCAGATAGCAAGCATAAAACTAAAGAAAACATTATCAAGTTCACAGAGAATCTTCATTAACATTGGTTTTGGCTGCAATCCTCTGCTAAAGGATTTTCTATTCTTCTGTGATGAAAAAATAATGTTTTCACTATACTGGCTTAGTTTTGGAAAGCATTTGAAAATTAGATTTTGGGCTGGATCATGCTACATATATTATGATGATTTTTGTTATAGAAAAGTCCACTTACTCGTGGATTTAAATAGCAGAAATCTTCATGAGTGTGCAATGAGCAACAAGTTATTGCAAATAAATGTTTCCAAGAGGGTTATTGAGTTGTATAAAGCATTCAGAAGTTAGAGTAGTACTAAACTATAGGAAAACATTTAAGCTCTTACAGAGACCAGCTGAATCAAACTATACAAAAGCATCTGCAAACTATACAAAAGAAAAAGGACTTTGTACTTTTGGTTGGGATTTTTTTGGTCATTCTGTTACAGTAATAATAACATTTTTAATTCTTGATCGAATTCAGAGAGAGAGTTGTTCTATTTTTACTGTGAGAAGAAATGTTAAGTCTGATGTTTCTCTCTGTTTTACTGGCCTAATTCTGATTTCGTTTGCAATCTCTGTGAAACTTCTGATAGAAAGGAACCCACCAGAAAAAAACAAACTTCTTTAAAAAAAAAAACCAAAAAAACAACAAACTCTTAGAAAGACATTATTCAAAATGACAGGATTGTACATTTCTTTTGGTATTCCAGGCAGAGCGTTCCTGAAATATCTTCAGGAAGGCAGTTGGACAACTGGGAAGGTTAGCAAATCATAAATGTCAAGAATATTAGAGTAATGAGCTCATCGCATGGCAGACAAACTGTTTTGAACACTCAGATTCCGTGGCTCCCCCACAGCCACGGGACATGGCTGAGCTAAAAGGATGACCACACAGAAATACACCTCCAAATCCTATAAACCCATTTCTCCATCATATTTTTCCCCAGCCACCAGAATGAAGAACAAACAAACAAACAAAGCAACCTGACCTGGGTAGGAAAAGACAGCGTGAACTGCAAACAAATCTGAAATTCCCTCTCCCTCATCAACATACTCCAAATGCCCCCAGCAGCCAGCTCTGCAAAAACACCCCCGAGACCACAAAACCCCCTCAGCAGAGGGATGAAAGGGAGGGCCATATCCATTTCATTTCCATTCATCATCGCTAAGCTGCCAGTTGGGGGAAGTTTCCTTGCCCGTAAATGCTGTGATCATAAGCAGCTGCCCATGATATCATTTGGAGCCTGGTTGCATAACCCACATTTCCCCCGAGCTTTGTCCCTAAGCTGCAGCCTGACAGGCATCAGCCAGACCCCAACTTGTTGTTTTTTGTTTTTTTTTTTAAAAAAGCCCGTGCAGCGTTTTAACATCTAGCAGCTGAACCAAACTCCACAAAAGCAGCTGAAAAGAATTGGTAAAGGGTTAGGATAGATTGACTGTTTCCAAATTGGAATACTAATGATGATCTTTAATGAAGCCTGACAGTACAATCTGTTTCTTATTGTCCCCTAAGTGCTGGCTACTGATCATATTCACTGGCTTTAGGTGACAGGGACAGACAGGGACAAATGGGCCCCACTGGTGAGCAGGACGGTGCACAGCTGATCTTTCAACGAGGATTAAATTAATTAAAATGATTCTTCCCATCAGAAGAATCAATCTTTTGGGTTTTTATCATCGTAGTGGTTATTAATTTTGAATGATGTCTAATTGGTCCCACTACTGTTTGGGTCAGCTGGCTTAGTAATCTTCTTAGAAAGCAGTAAAGAATACATAATTTTTGTGGCTGTGTCAGGGAGTAGGGACCTGAATGAGGGAAAAAAATCTCCAACTTGATTTAATACCTCTCATAATGTGTAAAAACAATGGGAAAAGGAGGGAAAATACCTGCCAGACCCAGCTGGTGAAAACTGACTTTGCTTTATTAATTTCACTTCTTTCAATGAAAAATATTAAGGCACTTTCTCGTAAGGAGAAATGTTGTTAAAACACTTAAATAAATAATTTATTATGGTTTACAGTTGGAAATTGTTCATTCTCTGGTCAAAGACAGTGTGCTGAGGGCTCAGAGGGAAGCCCAGACTGATCAAGCAGGGCATCTCTAGGCTGCAGAGGCAGAACACGCACAGGCTGTGTGGAACCTGGCCCAGCCATTTCAGGATTTGGCTCTAGCTCCACAAAAAACATCTCCCATCTCTTCTCACAACAGGTCATTGGAAGCCAATGACCGAAGTAGTAGGATCTGGTCTCTTACTCAAAATGTTTAGGTGTTTAAAGCCTTTAAAACAGCAGTGGGAGTTTAGACGTTGTCATGGAAGCACCTGTAGGTCAAATAAAATTTCCCATCTGCCTGGTTTTGACATTTAGGCTGGGAGTGTCACCTCCACAGCTACAATAATGCCCAAACCATCCCTGCCAAGTGGCTGTGGGGCTGCTTCTGGTGTGTTGTTCAGTGACAGAGTAAGAGAAAGGTCATTTTCTGTGCCTTAGGACAGCAGAACATCTCAGTGAGGTGAGGACAAAGCTGCCCTGACAGAACTGGGGCAGCACAGACCATGTCCTGTTCATTCTTCAAACCTAAAGAAAGCCATACCCATGGCTGCATGGGAAACCTGAAGGACAGGTAAATCCTGCACCTTGCATATTCACACAATTAAAACCCCAGAGATTTCTCCTGAAGGAAATGATATCCAAGTCTCACTCAGATGAAAACAGGGATGTAATTCTTGGATTTTTTTTTTTAAAAAGCTTTTGTCTTCTCCACATAGGAAACTGTTTCTGCCTGGCTTATCCGTGACAATAAATGCACAAAAGCAAGAAGAGGTTCATCTGGGAAGGCATCCATTCCATCAATGGAATAAGTCTTTTTTTATATATATATATATATACATATACACATATATATATACACATATATATACATATATATGTGTATATATATATACACACACATATATATACACACACATACATATACACACGCACACACACACATATATATATATACACACATATATATAATCTAATCTAACACATTTGAGGGCTAGATGTGTCACCTCCCTCTTCCCTGCAGCTGGCAGTGGGAGGCATCACTCTCTTGGTAAAAAACACCATTTCACCATCCCCTTCTCCTGCCACACAACTTGCTGTCTCATTGGAACAGGAAATGTGTTGCATGACAGATAAAAGTGGTTCGGTCCTGCTTTCTCGTGGAGTGAGCTCTTCTCCCCTAAGAAGTCATCACAAAATTGCTGTAATTCACGTGCTTTAGCTCAAAGCTCAGTAAGGCTGGGATAGTAGCACTGGAGTAAAAATTATTCCCACACGTGTTGCTCTTTGGAGCCAACTGCAAAACCATCAAGCCAGGAGTGTTCATCCACCACAACAGGTAAAAAACAGATCCTTTACAGTCTCAGCTACATTTTGGAAGAAATTCTGGTTAACTCAATCTTGCCAGGCTTTACTACCGGCCCCAATTCCTACCAAACTATCTTCCTAACTCAAGAGGTAAAAAGAGATTAAAAAACTCTGTATCTAATTCCTGATCCTACAGATGGTTGTTCTTTAGAAATCATTCTACAGAAAAGCGAGAAGAATCTCAACCAAATTATCAGTCACTATAACAATAAATAAAAAGCTTTTACATGACAGAGTCCAAATTGTAATGTGAGTTTAAGGAGCTGGACCTGGGTCCTATGTCACAGGTAAAAAGCATTTATACTTGTTAGATGTTCTTTTTATTTTTTTTATCTTTTCTCCACATGCATTCCCCCTACTTGTTCTGCTGTGCTTGGTTAGACTGAGCACATTCATCTTAGTCAGCACCTTTACTAAATGTTTAGACAAGGACTTAAGTTACAAATTGTAAAACCCAACCCTGTTCCTGCCCTCAGCACTGATTTGAGATAGACCTATACATCTATGACTTTGGATACATGACTTTTCTGCTTTTTCCTTGCTTTTTCTTTGATGGATATGCTGTTCTGCAGAATAGTTTTTAGCAAATGAAGCTAAACATCATTTCACATGCTCCCACGAATACTCTAAAATTCTCTTAACCAATCACTCTGGTCTTTTTGGCATTATTCTTTTCAAAATGCATTGCAAGATTGGATGGAACAAAAGGCTGCTGACTAATATCCAGTGAGACAACACCAGCTCCTAAATGTCATATCCAAGACTAGTATTCTAATAATTTTTTTTTCATCTCTGCAGTCAGAAGAGATAAGCAGGTTAAAAGAAGCTCACTGAAATATGCATTGAGAAATTTATTTCCACAATGAAAAGAGTCTGAGATTTTTTAAAAAAATATTAAAATATTCTGGAAACTATACAGGGCTATCATTTTTTGCTTGGTCTTTGAAGTATGCTTGAAGCTCAAGTCTTCTTATGTTCTTTTTAGACACAGCTGTTTTGATTGGGGTTTCAGAATTCTTCTAAATATGAACACACCTGTTAAAGCAAGCACATTAAAGAACCCATTTCTAAATCCAGCTCTTCAAAATATTTGCGCTGCATTGCTTTCTCCAAAATATGTCTAAATATAACACCTCCTATTCTTCCTTACAAGCCTGATGCCTTTGATTCAAACCTCACAATTGGCTGGTGGCTAAAAGCTGCTTTTTACACGCCCTGAGGCTGTGGCATGGATGTGCCATGGAAAAAAACCCACATTGCAACAGCAGCACAGCAGCTGTTTAATGTCCTGGATCAAATCAGTGTTTTAGTGCAAGGTGGAATCAACATCTTCCCCCTCATGACAGCTGTGGAATCCAGCAGGGACATTTTTGTAAGCTGAGTCCTAAAATTATATTCATTTTTACGCACGCACAGAGTTTTAGTCCTGAGAGCTGCACTGGTCCTTGAGGGCTGTGTAGGTGCCTTCTTTTCTTCCCTAAACCCCATTTAGAACCACTGTGGGCTTCTTCACATCCAACAAAGGAAACAGCTGTGTTGTCCACGACAGCCAACCTCTCAAAACCAGAAAAGATCCAGGTACAAACCCCCAAAATTAGAGAAGAAACCCTGCAACCCGGATCAAAAGGAGATCCCACAGCTGTGCTCATTGCTTAAACGATAAGAACATCTCTGGCCACCTACATCATAAACTCTCCTCCAAAACAGGACAATATAACTTTGACATTTTTTATTATTTCAGGTTTCCCCCGAGTAAACTCCAATCCCTGATGAGATATTGCTCTGAACATTGCTAGATCAGAAACCACCAACAGCTTTTCCCTCTGATTCAGACCTGACTGTAAAATTACTACTTTACAAGCTCTTAAAAAAAAAAATTTTAAAAAAAATCCACCAAAACCCCCCAAAAAGTCAGGCAGATCTTGAGACATAACTACATCAAAGGAAAGTAACATGGGAAGAGAAAACTCGTGTGTACATTGAAAACAGAGCTTAAACAGAGCCAAGCTGAAGTATTTGTGGAGAATGCTCTCATCTCCCTCTGGTGACCACGATTTCCATACAACCTATTTGGATACTGTCAGATTTTTCTGAAGAGAACTCAGCTCCTAATGGTGGTTTTTAGTTTATATGGTGACAGGCTTTTCTGGAATTCCCTGTCTCTGCATTCTTTTTGTTCTCCTAAATACTTTCCCTGCTGGAAAATGCACTGATTCCAAACAGCCTTAATGGCTAAGTCCTCCAGCAAATGTCTTAAGTACCTGATTTTGAATAACACCTTGTCCAAGGAATTGGTCTGTTGTTAACCTTTAACCCCGTGCACTGCCACGCAGGAGGAATCCGCTTAAAATTCTCATTGTGAAGATACACAAGGAGCAGCATTAAAGCTGTTTGACCTCAGGATTTGCTGAAGGTAACTTTGGGATGCAATTTTCTCACATCTTTTTTTTTTTTTGCATTTGCAAATAACCCTTTAAACAAGAATTTTAGCAAACTTACTTTTCACGGTGCCTTTTTTTTATTTTTTTTTCCCATTTTGTGATCCTGTTTAGCAGTGAGAGAACAATTTTTTTCCAGAAAAAAGGTTGCAAACAATTTAGGATTCAGAAGTGCCTAAGAAAGAAGCTGTATTTTTATATTTACTTTCCCTGGACGGGGAAGAAGCTGGTTTTGACAACTGATTTTTCTGATAATAGAGTCATCCCAAGGGACCAGAAATCATCCACTGGGAAAAGTGAGAAGCTTAGTGTAGACTTGCCTTATGCATGCCACTAGGAAGAAAATGCTATATTCCAGACAGATGCCATAAAAATTTTCTTTTTAAATAGAAAATGACCATCTAGAACAAATATATAGATTATAAAATGTTGCATGGTGTGGAAACTTGTTTGAAAAAGAAGGCACAGCACTGGGAGAGGCCAAGGCACAGTGGGATGGGTGCAAATGTAAGATCCCAGAGCAGGGGTGCTGCTCCACAGCCCCTCTGTCACCTGCTCTTGGGCCACACCTTGAGACACAACCCAGGACAAAACTCACTTGGCTGAGGCTAAATTCACAATCTGGATCTCCAAATTTACCTTCATTAGGCATCTCTTCTCCTCAGAACTATTTTACTGTCTTGGTGAGCAGAACACAGGATTTCTTTAAGCAGCATAGAATTCCTTAATGATGGTCCCACAGCATTCTTAAAAATAGTTCTGTTAGGCTGGGAATAATCCATTCTGTTTAGCATGGTAAAGGACTATCTTCAGATCAAAGGAGGGCAAAAATGGATTCTCTTTTCTATGAATGTATGTGTTTCCATGAAGTAATTTTAAAATTACTTGCATGTGGATAGATCCCAGATTAGATTACTCTACTAGGTTGGATTTCTTGCAGCTGTAGATAAATCCCAGCACCTGAAACTCCACCTGAAACTCTCAAGGGAGTCTGATTCATAAAATGTTCTCTGCCCTGTTTATAAGGGCAGTTTGTGTTTGGTTTAAATTACTATTTAGTCTGCATATACGGGAAACAAATGTTTTACAGTGAGTTCCCTTTAACAGTTGTATGATTCACCTGACTCCCAACTGTTATTGACAAAAATGGTAAGTAAAATATCAGGCTGAAAAGCTTATTTTCCTGAAATCTAGAAGAGGATGCTCTTCAAACTGAAATTGTCATGAATCCCAGCAGTATCATTGGGCCATTTCCATTTTAGTGCCAAAGAAGCCGATTTCAAAGAGCATTTCAATAAAGCAGGTTTAAGTGGAATGCTGGAAGTTGCACTACCACTGCTCCTTCAATTACAACCCGTGTGGAAGTCAAGGATGCTCAGCATTTGAAGGATTCATTTCCAAGAGAAAAAAAATGACAAGCAAGGGATAAAAAGAAAGACAGAGGAAAATTACTGTGTAATAAATTATTGTGTAACTACACCCTTAGAAACAATTATTTTCTCCCACTTGTGGCAACTTCTGCTGGCTTTTCCTCACCCATTACCCAGTGCTTTTTAGCCCATGTAAGACCTCCTGTGTCACAGGCAAATTCCAGCAGGTTATCCCAAGCAAAAGGTGGACAGGACAGTGTCCACAGAACACCTCAGGTGTTTTTGCAGACCAGGAGAACAACTTAACACAGGTGATGAATGAGCAGATGAGCCAGCCTCACTTATCTAGAGGTTAAGAGGTTGATCACTGATCTGAATTTTCCGATTTTGGTCCCTTATTTGGTTTTGAAACATCTGAAAAGGAAAGGCACGAAACTTTGCCTTAGAGATACACATTTAGTCAGGGTCAGTCAGGGCAAACACAGGACAGTGGATACGTGGGCATTAAACCTAAGAGGCTTTGCTTTATTGACATTCGTGTGCTCACTTTTGAATACTTTGCCCTTCAAGCCTTGGTTTGAAACTCCCAGTGCAGAAGATGACAATTCCAACTTAATCGATTGAAAGACTAAATCAAGCCTTTGAACTCATAAAAGCTACCTGTGCCCCTGAATTTCTGTCTTTTACTAAAACATCTCAATACTTCAATGCGGTTCTTCCATTTTAAATAGTATTTAATGAAGACCAGTGGAGTTGGAGGTGTTACTATTGTTATAAAAAGAAACCCCCACAATATCACATCTCTTTTTTTGGCAAAATCATCAAATGGGTCTTAAACAGAGGTTTACTTTAAAACCCAACCTTTCCTCTGCTGACTGGAAGACATAAAATCTGTAATTCTTTGGGCATCTTCTGATCGATTTTGGCACTTGTCAGATGATGTCCTTGTATATTTCTGCTATGTTCTCTGTCCCTCCTAGGCAGAAGCAGCCATGCTTCTGTATCTCATTGTTCATGAAGTGGAGATCTTTGAAACTATTTGCTAGTCCTTATCTTAGTTTTCACCAAAGTCCTTTTGGGAAATAATGACAATTGCTACAGGCTTGTTTATGTGTCTGGTATATTTGCTGTTTACCTAATGAGTACATTTGTGGAGATTTTTAGACAAACATGTAGCGGGGTAGCAGCTAGCAAAGTGCTCACATCTTGTGCTCTGGTCTGTGAATATTTTACTGATGTTGCCCCACTTTTCTCCACTGGCCTGGTGAGTAAAAGCCTTGCAGTGCAGAATTGTTTGCACAGCAAAGGAACTCTTTGAAGATCTATCACTGAATAAGAAAAATTAAATGGCAGAAAGATGTACCGAACCAAAAACTGGCCAGTGGCCCAAACCCCAGAGAGATGGCTCATCCCCAGACACTGTGTTTTGTTCTCACTGCATATTTCTGTGCTGCATATTCTTTCAAGGAAGAGAGGGTTGGCTGGCTGTAACCAGGGAAAAATACAGGTTAATCACACTCCTGTGCTTTACATTCTATCCAAAAGCACGTGAGAAGTCCATCTAAATGTTAACTAACTGCCAATTAATCTTCCCCTTTGCCCTCCCGTGGCAATTTCCCAGGCAGCCGGGCTGGAGGGGGAGATCCCCGTGTCAGCCCCGGCTCCTAAAGACCAAACCAGGCGGGTTGAGAAGCCAAGGCTTCTCGTGGACCCACCACAGCCCTAATAGATGTCCCTACCAAGCCACCAACACCAGCACGACCCCGGCGTGAATGGGCCGAAATTAGGGCAGCGCCTAATGAGCGCTTGATTAACACCTGTATTAGCCCTGCCCGGCTGCGAGCAGCGCTGCCGCCCGGCCGAGGCGTAATCCCATAAGCTGCTCATTTGCATAGCCCTCATTAGCTGATGAAAACCTGAAGGAGGCAGGTTTTTGCAGCCGGTGGGTCCATCCCCACGCCGGGCTGCCTGGGTGGCTCGGTAATGAAGCGGCGGCGCTGAGTGTGAGGTTTATATGTATGGAAGGGATTAGCGGCATTAGGGTTTGTGTGAACCGATGTTGCCATATTCTCCGCGCTGGATCGCGGTAATTGGATGGGAGGAGCAGCGGTGGATCCCTTAGTTCTGTGTGTTTGCCCAGGAGCTGGGCGCTGCGGATTCAATTTGGCTTTCCTTTGGCTGCCGTGCTTTTGTGGAGCGCGGTGCTTTGTGCGGCGAGCCCCGAGCATCTCTATGCGCTGCCCGCATCCAGGGAATCACCACAAAAGAGAAAACCCGGAGACAGCCAGCACAAAATACAGCCCAGACTCGAGTGCTACTTGAGGGCAGCGCAATCCTGCCCAGCCCAGGCCTGGGAGAGAAACTGAGAGATAATTGAAACCTATAAACACCTCTGGAGCCTTTTTATTATTTTATGAGTTCTCCGCGTTCGGGCTTAACAAACTCGCCGTCATCAAAGGAGCCGTGAGCTCCTTACAAGCAAACTGAATGGCTTGAAATTTCACTGACTTAAGAAGCAATTGTTGGGATTATTTGCTGGGCTTGCATAATTCTAATGCCAAAAAAAAAAAAACCCCAAACCCCATTTCCTACATTATTTGTACAGCTGGAGCAATCACTTTGTGTGACCGATGATGTGAAAAAAAAAATAAAATAAAATTACAAGCCTGTCTCTCCCATAGTGGCGATAATGCACACACACTAAATAGTTCTGGGAAGCCTGGTGCCAGGGATAGGCTAGGACAAGTTACATGCAATAGACATTATTAACAGACATGATTTAGACATTTAACATTGCCACATCCTTTCCACAATGATTTGGAGGATGCTTTCTCTCGTCCAGGATAGCTAAAACTTTGAAAAGTTAGCGTGTGAAAGAAGCTGTGGGGCACAGGGAAGATGAGACTATTCAAAATAATAACACACAGGCAGCACATCCTTCTTCTTTTCAAAAGTATTCTCATCCCCAAAACTTAATATTGTCATTCTGTTAATTACACTTCCCTGAAATACACTTGATGGGATTCGAGAAAATAAACCACTTTAATCAATTAAACTACTTTTGGGGAGAACAAAAGGTGGTTTTGCGGCCCAAAGTGAATGGGGTTCAGCACCTCTTCAATTCAACATGTTTTAGTTAAGAATTCACAATATCTTTGGAGTAGATGATGATGATGATATTGCTATTCTAAAATGACTGCACTAAGCTGTAGGAGAAGGCTGCCAAGTGAATCATGCTCTGGCTGCACTGTGGTGAGTTCCAGAGCACAGAATAATGCTCCCATTATTAAAAAAAAAAAAAAAAATTTGTTTGAATACTCTTATGGCGCTGCACGCCCGTTTAGCTGATGGACCAACACTAATGTGTCATGCTGCTCTTGGAGCTGGATTTATAAAATATCTCATAAAAAAATAAACAGCTTTATTGTCAGCCTCATCATGAATGATAACCCCACAGATAAAAACCGTTAATCAGAGAATGCATCAAGGCAATTACCAGAGCAGGGATCTGTTTTATGGAGTTTGTGGGTTAGACTAAGTCCTTTTTGCACAGAGCAGACAGCAGTGGCCTGCTGCTGAAATCCCTCTGTATCCACAAGGATCACCTGCTAATAAAACTATATTTTTCGTCCCAGTACTGCCTGCACAGAACCTTCTCCTGGCACTTTTATTTAGCACACATGCAGACATCTCAACATCACTGCTGGGAACCAAAAAAAAATCTTCACTGCATGCTTAAGCTTAGCAAGGTGCAATTCCTAAACTGGGGACTCTCACAGAGCTGTCACCTCTTTGTCTGTTCTGTTGTTTGTGAGTAATGAGAGAATGAAGTACAGAACGAGGGCAGTGGGTTGTTCCTCTCCTCACCTCCAACCTTTGTGTATGAACGCTGAACTCACCTTTTAAAGTGGAAACATTGTGCACTAAGTTATTTGCTAATAATTTTAATTTCTGCCATCTTTGGCAATTTATTTTGTTTCTAGTCAGCATCAGCATCCCATGTCCAACACTACTGTGACATGGCACAACAACACTGCAAGAAGCTGTTCTTTTCCCCAGGCCTGCTTTGTTTTTTACATTCTCCCTCTATCACCAACCCCCAAAAAACATTAAAAATACAAGAGGGGAAATACCATGACAAAATCCATCCTAGGCTACTCTCCAAAGCACAGCTGAGCCCTGGGATTCTGGGCAGCCAAGAAACACCTCGAAAGAAAGCTCCACTGTCTCATTTAGGGGAAAATTTAAAAAAAAAAAAAGAAGAAATCTGGATGTTGGTCCAGAAACCCTGCCTCTCACAGCTGTTGGAGTAATTCCAAACATTGATCCCGCTTTCCGTATTGCATGTAGCCAGGTATCCCTAAAGAGCCTGTGGGTCACATCTAAAGTGGGCACAAAGCTCATTACCCGGATTATCTTAATTTTCCATCTTTGTATTGGAATTCTCATGGTCAGTAAAAGCAGCGTGCAGAAAAAAAAAACATCAAGGGATGCTCCTAAAGAGAGCCTTTAAGCAGCAAGGTCTCACTGGAACCTGTGCCAGGTGAGGTAGCCAGCAGAGAACGGCTGCAACAGCCCTTCCACAGCAGGAAACTTTCCAGTTTGGGCTAAATTGAACTGCCACAGACTGCTGGGGGTGTTTGTGAGACACAGAATCAGTCAGGTTGGAAAAGCCCTCTCAGATCATGGAATCCAACCATTAAGCCCCAAAACTATGTCCCCCAGTCCAACTCCTTTCTTGAACACTTTCAGAGGTGATGACTCCACCACTTCCCTGGCCAGCCTGTGTCTGGGAAATGGATTTGCAGAGAATTCAGCCTGACAGAAGGCTCACACAGTCTGCGTCTGTATGCAAACTCTGAGATAAGAAATGCTGACTGAGAAGTGTCATGGGATAGGATGGACACTGTTGAGAGAAAAGTGGAACTAGAAACAAGGATGGCCTTGTAAATAAGACTGGATACTTTGGAGAAATAGAACTGTGAAAGATAGAT
Organism: Brachypodius melanocephalos; assembly: GCA_013398615.1. Taxonomy (NCBI): domain Eukaryota; kingdom Metazoa; phylum Chordata; class Aves; order Passeriformes; family Pycnonotidae; genus Brachypodius; species Brachypodius melanocephalos. The sequence continues at coordinate 104,387 of VZSR01000902.1, forward strand.
TGTAGTAGGACCCATGAGGGGTGATTTTAGATGATTGGCTTTAAGGCATCAGCAGCATTGTGTGGCAAAAGCTGATAGGTCAAGAAATACTTATAATGTGTTGTAATTAGGAAATACTTTGACTTCTGATTATGGTGGTGTGAATTATAACATCTGTACCATCTCACCCTTCACATGAGACTGGAAATAGAATAAAAGTCTTTGAAACGCCTCTCAGTTTCCCCATCTCTGGGTCAGAAAAGGGCATAATCCAACACCCGTGTACCAGAGCTTGACAACCCTCTCAACAAAGGGATTTTTCCTAATAGCCAAAGTAAACCTACCCTGGTGCAACCTGTAGCCCTTTCCTCTTGCCCTGTTCCTTGCTACCTGAGACTGACTGTGACCTGAAATGTGGGATGGTTTGGAGGGGACACCTCCACCTTCCCAGTGATGGGAACCACCTGGCCCCAACAGCTGTCCCCAGGCAGCTGTGCTGGCCCCTCTGCACTCAGGAAATGGATTCCAAGTCCCCACAGCTGCACAGGATCAGCTGGGGAGGATACTCAGTGAGAAACGTTTCAGCTCGGAAACAAAAAATCCAGGTGTCACCTGAGGATGGCACTTGAGAGAACAGCTGAGGCTCAGCTGCACTTACAAACCATCACCAGGTCTCCAAGGCTGATTAAATTGTTTGAATTGACCTCATCTCCCTGTCCCTTTTGCCTACCTAACAGTGCCTTGTAGGAGTCTGCATTTTATTGTGCCAGTGAAAAGGAATAAACTTTAAAACACCTTTGTAACAGGGAAATAGAGCTTGTGCCCCATTGTACCACTACCATTCTGTTTTCACATCCTGGCACATTTTGGTGAGTGACACCTGAAAAACTCCCAGCATTTTGCTGTTTATTCTACAACCTCATTGTTTTGGCATTGCCTAACAGGTATACAAACAAAATAAGGGAAAGGATGGGAGCTATACAGGAAAACGGGAAAACCAATTTAATGCCACCTGGCAGTTATCTTTTTGAACAGAATCACAATGTCTGTAATCACAGTGGGACAACAATGAGCAGAACAGAGGGCTGATCACCTTAATGGATTGGGGTTTATTCCTTGGTTTATTTCTGGGGTTTTGTTCCTTTGTTCCTTGGGGTTTGGACCATAATGTGAGAGCTGAGAGTGCAAAAAGGTCCAGTGAGCACCTTGCTCGCTGATTTTTTGGTCATTAGACAAGAACCAGAGACGTGCTCATACTAAAACCCAACTCTCGTTTGGGCTGTGCATGATTATTTATATCAGTGGTGCCTTTTGTAACTATCAACAGATCAATTGTCACAGGAAGCAGCTGTGAGCTGATTTTTAGATCTTCTTGAAGAGAAGGGATTAGCAGTTTGAAACTGAAATCAACTTTGCTATATAAAAGGCAAGAAGACAGAACAAAAGATTTTTCCCTGACTGTGATAGCTCATTTTAAAAAGTCCACATTTTTGGATTATTCAACAGTCAAAGCACAGTTCCTGGTTCTCTGTCAGATCTCCGTTTCTCCTCACCGTTCTTCCCTGGCTATCACAAACGTGGGAGGTGCAAACAGGTCACAGACTCAGCCCTGGACTCAGCCCCCTTCCTCACCCTCCAGCCCAGCACCAACCAGCATCCCTCCCTCTGCAAGAGGCTCTTACTGGGGAGCCCTGTGTGCCCACAGACACGCTTGCATTATTTAACACACGTTCACCCCTTGTCCTGCCTGCTCTGAGCAGGTCCCTTATCTTTATTGATCGCTTAATTTCCCTTTTCTCGGCCGCCCTGGCTCCGTCTGGCGCGGCGTGCCCAAGGTATTGAGCTCCAGCATCCGTCTGTTCCCCCTGTCACGCTGGGGAAGAATAGGGGGAGCAGGTGGTGTGGCTGAGCAGAGCCCCCACAGAATAGGGGCACCACGTCCTGCCCCAACCTGCCAGCCCTGCCCCACCCTCCCAACTGTTCCACGCTGGAGCATCAGCTGGGCCTCTGCAGCCCCGGTTTGACACAACTGCTCCACCAACCAGGGAGGATTCCCTTTGTGGGAAACCTTTTGTCAGGCAGGGTGGGGGGGAGTGGGGAGAGCCCCTTCCGAGAGCGGGCGCATTTTAATGGGGGTAGATGCGCGCTGCAGGGTGTGCCAGGCTGCTGGGGGAGCCAGCTCTGCCTTTCTGTGCCGCCTCTGTACTCTCAGCATCCCTCTCAAAGCCACCAGCCTTCCTTCCCTTTGCTCCAGTTCCTGCTGCTGCTTTAGGTCATTAGACCAAATGAGACCGAAATCCAAATAAAATCAACTCTTAAACACTTTTTTGGTGTCAATTAGAATAGAATATCCATTTTGCACTGTTGCAAAATTATTAGAAGCCCACCTCACTGCAGAGACAACCCCAAAGCAAAGTCCAGACTATGCTTCAAATACATCCCAGTTTAGAAACAGTCCTAAGAATAAAATATCCATTTTTCACTGTTGCAAAATTATTAGAAGCGCACCTGACTGCATAGACAACCCCAAAGAAAAGTCCAGACTATGCTTCAAATACATCCCAGTTTAGAAACCGTCCTAAGAATAAAATATCCATTTTTCACTGTTGCAAAATTACTAGAAGCCCACCTAGCTGCACGGACAACCCCCAAGAAAAGTCCAGACTATGCTTCAAGTACATCCCAGTTTCCAAGCAGTGCTGCTGCAGGTGCTGTGCTGCCTCTGACCCCACACACCGAGTTTCTTCATGGATTTGGAAGTGTGAATTTCCACCCAGATGTGAGACAGGCCTTGCATGTGAGATATCTCTGAGACAACACACCCAGAAATGTTTCAGGGTTGCCTCTTGAGTGCACAGCCTATTCAGCTGCTGTGTAAATTGATAAGCTTGTGAATAATTTTTCTGGTTTTAGTCCATAGGAGACAGAACAGGAATGCACAACATGCAATTTAAGAACAGCAGGTCTTTGTCACAGCTGTGAAACTGTCCTGGTGTCACCACTAGAGCGCTACAAATAGTTGAAAACAAAAGCTGGACCTATCAAATCCTTCTCCCTCTCTCTCTCTCTTTTTTTTTTTTTCTTTCCCCCTTCTTTCCCCTCTCCTTGTGAGAATTCACAAACACATAATCCACAATTTTTTGAAAGCCAAACACAAGATTTGGGTGTTTCCCACCTCTTTAAAGGAAAATTACAAGCTTATGCATATTCCTGTTTTGCCCTTGCCCTGCAGACTTTTTCCACTGGCTAAAACGTACTGAAAGTTCTGTTTTGGGCAAAATTGCAAACCGAGAGAGAGAGGGGGTTTTCTTTTTTGAAAATATTGCCACCAATCACTCAAATCTTATAACTGCAAAAGCAAAAAGGAAAAAAAAAAGATGTATAGAAGTTGTCTTTTCTTCCCTTTAGAGACTACTTTCTGCCCTTCCCATCAGTGGACACAAAAGCTGAGACCCTGCTCCTATAGGAGTCAATGGTGAAATTTCTGTGAGGCCTGAATTTCTGCAGCAAGAGCAGAAATCAGAGGCTGCTGCTTAGAGAGGGAAGGATCCACCTTTGTCAGTAGATTTTTGGGAAAATACTGAGATATAATCCTAGTAAAAGCACTGTTTCCTGGTGGGAGCCTGATCATCTCAAAACTCTTTTCAGTCCAATTGATAGAAGCATACAGTTCAGATCCATGGGGGCTTTCTTTCAGCTTCCCAATCAAACACAAACCATAAAAATATTTAAAACAAACAAACAAACAAAAACAAAACAAAACAAAAAACAACAACAACAACAAAAAAACCAAAAAAACCCACCCAGGAAAATGTTTAAATACTTTAGAATGAAGCATATGTTAATAAAAATAAGAGAAAGCATGTATTCAGAGAAATCTGTATTTCCTATCTCACTGAACATTTATTTAATGCAGAGTGAAGCACCACATACAAGAAGCAGAACACCTCACCCTCTCACCTTGCAGGAGGAAGACAAAGATTTGATTTTTACCAGATTGAGGAGAAAGAATAACAAAACCAGCACTCCAGGAAATATGAACAAATGCACTTCTACAGAATTATTGGATTAAAAGAGATCATTATGACTTATTTTCAGTCCAAACTTTTTCTCAAGCGCAGCAAGACTTTCAAATGTTGTCCTGACAACCAAGATTATTTTACAGTCAAATTGGTAGACAGTGGCACATCTACAAATGTTTCTTCAGACCTGGAAGTGATCATCAAAGAGATGAGGATCAGCATCCCCAAGAATGAAACATTCTCAGTGTCCTGCCTGAAAATTTACACCACAAGCAGGGTAGAAAACAGTCCTCAATGTTTTAGTATTGTAGGTAAGCAGAGAAAGGAGGTACCTGCAGAGATCTATAGATACAGAGTCTTTGTTACTTAAAAAGGTGTACATGAGCATTTTCTCAATAATTGATTAAAATCAGCGTCAAAGCTGGAGAGAAAGAAAACATCTCACGTCTCTGCTCATTTCAAAAGTATTGCAATTAAATGTCCACTTCAGAAGAACTCTGTCACAAATACTGCATTGCCTGTCAATTACCAAGCTGCCCTCCAGCTGAGAAATCACAATTATAGGTTGGAAAATCCTTCCTGTTCACTTTGAATATTGTATATGATGTCTCGACCACCACGTTAAGCCCTCTCATTTTGTTCCTACAACGCTGATTCCTCTCAAACTTGTACATGAAACATCAATACCTTTGCATGGATGATGTTCAAAATGCAAAAGACAGGTGGGAAGCCCACAATCATTCTATTTTATCTGCTCATGCAGCTTAGTCTAGAATCTATTTGTGTACAAAAACCTCTGGAGAATTACTAAATCAGTTGTCAGCTTATCCTTACATTATACTAAGGGCAGGCAGAGAACCAAATGGGTAGAAAAAAGGTGGAACTAGCCAGGAGATAATACGATGCTCCCAGTGACCTAAAATGCATGTCTGAATTAGATCACAAATCATCTCATTAGACTGAAATGGGTCTCATGGACTTTCCAACCCTTGATGGATGTTTTTCTACACACAGAACTCACCCTACAGTTTGCCATACGCCTTTTGGTACAATGACATTTTCCAAGAGGCTCACTGCTTGCAGGGCACAGATATTGTGGGTTCAGAATAAGTTGTGCTACCTGCTTTTCTGTAAAAAAGTTTACATGGCAACTGCCAAAAGCTGGCTAAAATCAGCAGTGCTTTCTTTAAAAAAAAAAAAAAAAAATTAATGAAACAATCCAGAATAGGGATGAAAGAAACTTAGGCTTACAGGATATTCAGCTCCATGCACCTCTTTATTCAAAGGTAAGAACAAGCTTTCTGCACTGGTATATACAACCCTCAAAATATTTTATGTGGATTTTGCTACTTCTGTGAAACAACACCGTCACTTGCTGCACCCATCAAATTTGATTTAGCTTGCCTAAAAGTCACTCAGTGTTATCCTTAATATATGTAATGCCATCGTGTCACTTCCAAAATGGATGGACAAAATTAAATATATATAATGCCATGATGTCACTTCCCAAATGGATGAACAAAATCATAAGAGGAGGAGAAAATAAAAATCATTTTAGCATCAACTCATCCCATCGCAAAAGCAATATTTGTGTAATTGTGCATAATAGTTCGAACTATAATTTAATACATCCCTTTAACAACCCACAAATTATCTCTTGACAACTCGAAATAATAGGTCTTTTTGTTAAAAACAGAAAGCATGTGAAGACTAAAGGTTAAACAGGTCTTTTCATCATGATAAATCACTGGTTAATGAGCCTGGCATTGTTGGGTATTATCCTTGCTCACTTCAATGCCATTACCTTCTGGTTGTAAAGCTGACACTACTAATGATCCTCATTCTTTGAACTTTTTCACAATATTGACTGGTTGCATAGAGCAGATGTTACTTGGATTTGACTGCAAAAGTGGCAATTCTTCTGAGGCTCCGAGCAGCCCTGAGAAGAATGATACTGAGCACAATGTATTTCGATATCTCTACCTCAAAAGAGATTCTCCTCTAAGCGCCAATTCTTGCTCTTGCAATTTCTTGCTATCACGTGAAAACCGACCCTAAATAAGAGATGGGGATTCTTCATTTATCTTCTGCCGTTTCCCTTCTTTTTGGCAAAAAATTTTTGTGATACTGCAGTGAGCTAACTCAAGAAAATTGACATCTCATCTCTGTTGTTCTCCTGCTTTACAGCACTTGCAAGTAAAATTTTAAAATGAGCTGGGCATTTCACAGCTTTTCTTGCTGTGTTGCCTGGAGGACGCTGGGGTCACCAGGAGCTGTGTTAGCCAGCCAAGTGCTGACAAAGCAGGATGCAGGAGGGCTGCACACATGTGCCTGTGTGCCCACATCCATCACTTTTTGTTCCAGAGAGAAGGAGGCCCAGCAGAACCTCCCTGAGCAGGCAGTTGGGAGAAGCAAATCGTTGCTGACACTTCTTTAACATTCCAGGGCTTTGTGTGAGAGACCTGGTTCAGATAAACTCACAGAGGTGGCCAAGGAAGACTTCAGGGTAAGAAAGCAGGGACTGACAAGTGTAACTTAAAACTGAAGCAGTGTGGAAGCATCATGTTTATCCCCATTCCTTTCCCTTCCTGACCTTGCCCTTTTCTTATACTTCTCACTCTGTTCCTGTCACTACTTGACTCTAGAAAATGTGGACTGTAGAGCAAAATTCACACCCTAAGAAAGAAGAGGTTGTTTTATCTCAGTTTACATCCGGTTCTGGACCAGCAAGGTTTTACTGCATCCTGGAAGAGCAAAGGGGACAAATGAATTCACCATTCCCTAAGTCAAACATCAGACCCTGACCTTTCTTTGGAGACTTCTGTGCAAGCAAAGCAAAAAAAGCAAAACTGCATAGCTCAGCTTGTATAAAGGCCAAATTCTTCCCTCTTGGCACCACTGTGTTAAGCCAAATGTACCTCAAGGACTTCTAGATTCTTTTCCACTTTTCTGTAAGTAAGGGTGTGTTTTTCTTTTCTTTCAGTGAGTTTGTGGAGAGTGGAGGATGAGGATGTGACTGCTTTTAGGGATAGCATTCTTCTGGTGTTGTCTCGTGTGAAATGAATGGGAAAAAATTGAGCCATTTCTCTAAAGAAAGAAAATAATGCTGGAATTCCATACTCAAAAATCCAAGCTGCCAAAGGCATGTCTCATGTACCAGTAACAACGCACTGGTATGCAAAAAATGCTGAATAAAAATTTAATCCTGAGGGTTCAATCCTTAATCAGCATGGGAAACTTCAGAAACTTTTCAGCAGCATTAATTTCACAACATGAAAATGTAAACACGAACATACTTCCAGCACATCACCTCTGATCTCACTAAACTCTGTTGGACTGAAAGGGTCTGCACATAATAAATCTATCACACCAGCACCTGAGGCTGTCTGATGTACAAAGAAGGCTTCTCTTACAAAAAACAGATCAACTCACATACAGGATAAAACCCTGAACAAGTCAGCCAAAGCATCAACAACAGAAAGATTTTGCTTGAGGAGCAATTGGATACCATTCATTTATTTGATGGGGGGATGAGAGCTGTGACATGGTCTTTAGTAACCCCCCAGGCTGCAGCCACAGAATTTCTCATCTTTAAGATGCCATCTCTAAAAGATCATGCCTTGCATGGTATCTGAGAAAAACTGTCTCTAGTCACTATTTCCAAAGTTACTGTTAGATACACCTAAATGTTCATTTCTTGTCCCAAAGTCAGAACTGCAGTCTTGAAAAATCTATGCTGGCTTACATTATAAAGATAAAAACCCTCTCCTGCTCAGAGCTTATCAAACACATGGAATGAGGATTTTCATTTGAGGAATATTTACTTGTTGGTGCAAGCAATTCGTTTCTATTTTAGTGTCTGCAAAGTTGGTTTTTAGCATGTACCAATCAGTCAAAAATACTTTGAAAGACATGTTTTGGGCTAATTATTTTTTAAATTTATTTTTAGTATGAGTAACATCAACTTTTTTTTTTTCCTTTTGCTTATCAATTTAAGTGTTTCCTATTTTATTGATAAATCAAGAAAAAGAAGGGTGACTTCTGCTTCTGTCCAGTGGACTGTACACAAATGCTCCGTGTATTTTCAGATTCTTTTTCAGTAAGTTCCACTGATAGTGTTGGATGCCAGTACTACAAACTGCATTCTCACCACAGTCCCTGTGGTGTTCTGAGACAGCCTGTATTTTATCATAAAATGCTCGAATTTTTAAGTGCTATTCTGATTTTTTTTCCTTGTACCAGATGCAAAGCCAGTGGCTGGACACCTGCATTCATTTGGACATCCAGATATAGTTTATTACCATGTAATCAAAGCACTTCTACACTATTTGAGCCATGAAACATCACTAGGGGTAAACAATCCAGCACAAGCAAATGCAAATTATCCAGGAAAGGCTTTGTTAGACAAACCATATTTCCAACAGAGGCAGATGCACTGGGAGTTCCT
>VZSR01000902.1:117834-122432 GCA_013398615.1 Brachypodius melanocephalos
CCTCTATTTCTGGTAAAAACAGGGGGGAAAAAAAAAAAATCACAAACTGTTTTCTGCGTCATTCCCCAGAAGCTACTATATGTAAAACTGGGACGTTTTTAGACGTAGACAAGGCTATTTCTTCTTGACTCTTCCAAAAAAACTTTCATCTATTCTAGTCCTGCAAGCTTGGCTGCTCTGTTCATTGGAGCCTTCTCCTGCACTCAAGTAAAGTTATTATCCTTTTTTTTATATACTGCACTTCGTGCCCTTGTGAACCTGTTGAAATGTAGTGAAAGAGAGTTGAAAAGTACCACTGGCTCCTAAAAATAGTGCTGACTACGAGGCAGAAAGGGGGAACTCCGGTTTTATTCAGTGCTAAAGATAACACCATACAGAATGATAGACTCCTCTGAATTGTTTGTTCCCCTTCAGCTATTGTTTGCCCAGCGCTGAATGAGCCTCTTAGCCGCACTTGAGGGCCTGTCACAGGTAGGCAACCAACAGAGATAATTCCCAGCCTATGCTTGATTGCCCCCTTATAGACACTCACTCATGATTCTGAAAGGCCTCAGACACTGTTGAATAAACTCCTACTCGCTTCCATAAACTTTTTCTCCCACTGAATTTTCCGGGGATGTGAGCAGCTCCCAGCCCAGCCCGAGGATGCCTCTGAATGCACTCCTGTTCTGAATCAAAGCCTGACAACCCCGGGCTCTTTATTGAGCAAGAGAAGAAAACGGGGCCATCCCTCCATGGGAGGAATGTGCTTTCTTCTGCAGGTGAAGGCGCTCTCAGCAGCCTTTGCATGTTGGGCTCTGTGTGAAAGCCAGGCAGAGGCTGCACTCTGCTTTTAAACACTTGCACTTTGTTGTCTCTGCTGGATGCCCCATCGTGCCTTCTGGCTAAAGGTACTTTATGACACTTCTGTGCCTTTCATGGGCTGTTTGGAGTGACTTGAGATCGCTGCAAATGCGTGCTTAGCCTTTAAAATCTTAATTTCTAAGCAACGGGGGAAATTCTACTGGCTTTGCTGCCAAGACGATACGGTTTCATTAGGGCAGGAGTGGTTCAAGATCTAATTTTCTCATCCGTGTAGGGCTTTGCCCACAAAATCCTGTGTATTCAAATGCACCTGGTTCAGACTGATCCTGAATGACACAGACCTATCCTTGGCATATTTCACCCATATGAGCTTCTTAAAAAAAACCCCAAACAACAGAAAAACAACAAACAAGACATTTTCACAGGGCTCGTAAACATTATTTACAGTATGCTAGGGTATTTTTTGAAATATAGATTAAATCACCGGCAAAACATCAGAAGTAAAACTTCTCTATTTACAGACACCACCTTTCCAATATTTCTTTGTGATTTTTCCACATCCCTTCTTAAAAGCTACCAGTGAGGGAAATCAAATCAGGTTGCACAGCAAACTGCACAATTTCCCTTTCTGTTTCTAATGGTGTATCAATAATATTTCAAAATCTCGACAACCCAACCACCAGCCAAGCACAGTTAACATGTAAAAAATGCTCAACAAAAGGGATTAGTGGCACAAGAGACAAGTCAAGGTTTGTGCATCTGCCACCACAGTCAGCACTGGTCAGCAACAAAAAAGAGATGTCTGCATAATTTAGTCTGTTTTCTCATCACCTATGTTTCACATGTAATGGGTATTGCTAGTTCGCCATGAGATCAATCCTGCAATTCCTTTTTCCATTTCTTCTGGCTGTCATTCAACTGTTCAAAACACTCAGCTCTTCCTGACAACAGGGGCAGAAGCTGTATTTTCTTTTGTGTCCTATGGTGTTGGAAAGAAATTAATTTGTCCTCAACAAATTAATATAAATTGCAGGTCAGCTGCTGCAGTGGTGAACAAAGCAATATTTTAGTCACTGTTTTCAGAATAAATATCTTAACATCCCAGGTGCAACACTCTGAGCAGACACTGAAGTTCCTAACATTAAATAAAATTGATGGATGGAAGCTGAATTATGAAAAAATACTTTCCTGGCAGACAGGTGCTTCAAAGCCACCACCAAGCACGATGAGCCTCCTGAGAACACACTTCAGGGAGCTGCTCTTTTCATCTCACAGGAGGCTGAGAGTGCCTGGTACAGTTCTGCTGATCAAATCTACCCAGTGAACTCCCAGGAGCAGTTTGGTAGCCCTGGAGAGGGAAGGTGGGGTCACCCAGCCCTCCCTGGAGCATTATGTTGTGCACTCAGACACGCATTGAGCACCTTGGGAGGGGTTTAACCCCTCCAGCCTGTCCGGGCATAAAGTCATCTGAACTGCTGAGGGGACCTTGGAACACAGGGCTTGGACCTCCTCTGTTCCCAGAGGAGCATAGGAATTGTACAGGAACCAAACCTAAATTAAACCCCACCCAAAAACTCAGTTTCTGGAAATTTAGAGATGTCCATTTTATAGGTGCTGGGGTAACTTGGTTCCTAATTACTCTCTCTCTTCTAATTATCAACTTGGGCACAAATTCTAAGAAGCAGAAAATGTGAGTCTTGGCTTGGTAGGTTATCTACAACCTGTTCTTCAAAAATCACCTGCGTGAATGGTGTGCCTTGAGGGGCAACAACAGGGAGAAGAAGAGTAGTTTTCATTAGATCCATGCTTGTGGCAGAGCAGACACAAAAATCCAGCACAAGAGGTACACCACAAGAACAGATTAAGTTATTTTAACATTTAGTGCAGCTAAGGTAATAGTTCCAGGCAGATTTATACCATTTTTGAAGTTAATTAATTGACTAGCATTTTGCTCTTCATAATGGCTTATACTATTTAAAATGGCAGCAAGTCTTACTGTAAAGCACAGAACAAATCTTTTTGTGGCTGGGAGGCTCTGAAATAGCACTAAAATTTAAGCCCATAGAGTGTTGTGCATCTCGGGGAAATTTGAATATTAATCCTAAATTTTCCACCTCTTCTCCTTCAGCTCCAAAGGTACTGATTGCTCTGGAGCCCCTGTGTGGAGCTGTGGGGGTCAATCAGTGCTCCTCTCCTGATGAAGGGCTTTTGTTTCCTTGTCTGACAAGCACCAACCCAAAGCCAAGAGAAGAAAAGAACGGAAAACATTATCCCTGAAGAAGAGATGGATTTGAGTCTGCAGATGTTATTGCTCCTCTAGCAGCTCTTCACCAATAACTTGTTTGTTAAAAACCCCCCACAACCAACCACAAAACAAGCAGTGACACATAAGAGCCAGGTTTCAAACTTTGACCAAACAAAGGCTGATTGATGAAGCATCTTGGCCTGCTGTCATGATTATATAAAAAAAGCAGAAGTGTGATCCATTAATGAACATCTAAGGGGATGCATGACACGGCCAGTTTCATTTGCAGTTGACTCAAGGCTCTTAAATGATGTGTGGAGGGATCATTTCTTAATCCATGCCCCATTTGTTTCACTGCTGTGTCAGGGATTCTAAATGGAAAATGGTTGCTTTGCAATATCTCTGCAATTCCCTGTTTGGATGTTTGTTTGCAAAGCTTGCTTGTCTGATCAGTAAAGTCAGTGTCATGCAGAATAAAAGAGCAATGTGTCACATTAATTCTTGGAACAGTTAAACATCTTCCTGCCTCAGTGATGATTTCTCTATTTTTAATTTTTTTAATCAATAATTTCCTAATTTACATTGCTGCCATGTGATCTACAGGGAAAAAAACCCCCTTCAAGATTCCCACTTGACCAAGATCAAAAGCCAATTACAGTCTGATTCTTTGCTGTATTTAAGCATATAAACCAGGAATAACTCGTAATTCCCCAATTTCAGTAATCTCTCTGAATTGTGACACTCATGCTTTTTAAAACCAAAAGAGGTTTTAGGTGTGCATCAATATGCAAGATGAAAAGACTGACCAGGTAAAGCCCAGCTCCATAGAACAAGAGAAGCTGTATTGCTCCTGGAGCTCAAATTAAGACAAAGCTACAATTAAAGAATATTTCTGCTATAACGTGTTACAATTAAAATTACGTGGGGACTGTCAATAGCTGTGAAATATATTTCAAGGTGGTTTTGGTTCTGGTTTTTTTTTGTTTGGTTTTTTTTTTTTTTTTTTTTTTTTTTTTTTTTTTTTTTTTGTTTTTTTGTTTTTTTTGGTTTGGTTTTTTTTTAATCAGCTATCATCCTTGCATTAAGAATTAAACACTACCCGCAAAAAGCACTGAGGTAGCATAAATGCTACTTTAATGAACCTTAATCAAGAGTTATAATTAAGGAATAATTTCATCATAGATAGCATTCAAATGAAATTATACTTTAATTATAACTCTTGATTTCATTAATAGGATAAAGACCAAACAGTGGTTGTAAGGTAAATTGCATGAATAATTTTCAGGAGTACAAATAGCATGTTGTCTACCACAGAATAACAGTTCATCAAGAGCATTACCAGAGGTCAGCAGTTCAGGTAGGAAAGTTTTCATCTTTTTTAGAAGGAAAACTTACAAGCAATTTGAATACAGAGCAGAGCCCTGAGTCAATAAACTTTAGCCTCAAATCATAAAAAGTTTGAGACCTGCAAATATCCCAATAAAATCTGGATTTTTTTCCTTAATAAATACTCATTCTCCACCTTAAAAAAAAAAAAAAAAAAAAAAAA
>VZSR01000902.1:122839-158231 GCA_013398615.1 Brachypodius melanocephalos
CCCAGCCTTCTCCTCCTTTTAGCTTTCACAGTGATTGCAGTTCTTGTAGAACTGCTGCTATGTTTTTTTGACAGAGAGCAGATGACAGGTTTCCTTCAGAAGCGCTGGCACTGCCTTCAGCACAAAGCAAAGAGTCCTGAGCACGCAACCATCTGCTGAGAGACAAGACAATCCAAAAGAAACAGCCAAGAAAAGCAGGTGCTGACACAAGCTACTGCCTGGTAATTTAGCCTCATAAAGCTAACTTTTGAGAACTCTGACTTGTCGGATTTGGCAGTCAAATCTGTCAGTCTGGCAGCGATGCTGGTGCAGAAATCACGAGTGCTGCCCTTGGTTCTGTTTGCTAGTGAGACCCAAGAGGGAGGATTTCTGGGACTGATGGTAGGAAACGTTATTTTGGCCGAGCTCTGTGGTAAACAAGCAAGACTTTGCTGCTAAACTATTCATTTAATGGAATGCAGTGGTCAGGAAGGCAGAGTTTATTTCTCTAAGGATCAGTAAGGGCTGAATCTCTGCTTTTAGACAGTTTTTTTGAGTGAGTCAGCAGCTGAGGGGAAAGCAGGATCAGGTGTCTCTCAGAGCTGAAGACTTCTTTCCCAGACACTTAGGACTACAATCAGGGATCACACAAATAATAAATCTGTGTCATCAAGCCCTGTTTTCCTCACTTGAGTCTCCACACTCATCTGGAGAAGTGATGAAGGAAGTCGTGGGGAAAAGATTTGATGTCTGAGAGAGCCTTCCAGGCAAAGATGTGAACTGTGCAGCTTCTCTCTCCATCTGCTAGAAATGATCCTTGCTGTTCATCTGCTGTTGCTTTCCTAACTTGTGAGCTGGAGGGAGCTCTATTAACAGGTTATGCTTCCGAATATACCCTCGAGTATATCCAAGGGACCCCCATTTCTCTTCGTCTCCGTTTATTTGGAAACGAGGAGGAAGCCAAAAGTGTCTGAGTGTGTGCCAGTGTCTGAGCCTAAGAAGTTTCACATGTGGAGGGTTTTTTCAGGTGCCTATTTTCAGCCTAAGAAAATAAGTTTCTCTTTCCACCTTCCGCACCTCCATCCTCACCACGGGCCTTGTCTGTTCATCTGCTTTACACTGCCCAGGATAATTTCATTTTTGAAACCCGGGATATCAAGGGATTCTTAGTTGCCAAACCCTGCCACACAACCTTAGATTGCACTTTGCAGAAATGATATCATGGCCCTGCCTCCCTGAGCAGCCCGTAACTCACTTCTCTTCGAAACACCCCCAGCTCATTGTGCTCCATTTGAAAATGCTCAGGGTGGAGTTTCTCCCTGACACAGACCAGATAAACTCCAGTCAGCACCTCACAATACTTTTTTCTCTCTCTTTTTCTTTTTTTTTTTTAAATTTAATCTTTAAAAGGACAGGCTGCTGGTTAACTGAGAGTCCCCTGTTTGATTGACAGTATCTGTCAGAGGCAATGAACTCCACTTGAACATTGCCTTTATGTTCCTGTGTAAAGTTGTTCAACTGTGACCCTTCCATCTGTTCCAGCTAATCTGAAAGTCATTTAGGCCCGCTTCTCCATTCATCCTAAACACAGCACATTCTCCTGTTAACACACATATGCAAAGTTGTCAGGCTGTCAGCTACGTAAGGGCTTTTTTCCCCCCTCTCTCCTTTTTTTTTTTCCCCCCCAAACTCCCACAACATCTGTGTATACGTTTCCTTGCGACGATTATCATTTAAATAAATAAATAAATAAATAAATAAAATCAGGCACTGGCTCAAATCTTGCTGATTAGTGAACATAATGGCGAATGTCACAGCATCGCTTCAGAAAATATTGAGAGGAGTTCTTTAAGGAGAGGTCATCAGGTAGCTGACTCCAATGTGCGTGTGCAAACCTCCATATTTTAAACACTGGAACAAATTTTTGCTTTGAAGGCGTAAGATCTTCACCAAAAAAAGGGGTTTAAGACTTCCAGACTGCTACTCATAAACAGCCCTTCAAACCTTCTTCAAATATCTGTCATATCTTATCTGATATGCAATTTTAAAATGCGTATGAGCTTATGAAAAAATGTCTACCAACCATTAACTCAGTTAATTTAATCTTTAAAATTCATCTTACACCAGTAGGAAACTAACTATTCCACTAACTGTGTCAGCACAGTGAGTATTTATCTTGAGAACCACTAATAAATCATCTGTTCCTTGCACACAAAGTTCATGTTGACAATAAAGTTGACTGTAAATTCAGGAGAGTAAATATTCCTTATGGTCCTGCTCAGACATTGCTGCAAAACCATGAAACTCATCCAACAAAACTAAGAAAAACCCCAGAGGCGATTTCTGATGTGTCCAAGGAAATACAAAGGGAAGGTTCTCACCCAATCGATTTGTTACTGCCACAGAAGAAAATATTTCTATAGATTTCATCATTCATTGTTCTTTTCTGGTACATGTACACACCAAAGTCCTTACAAGAGACTTTTACAAAGGATTTTTACAAAGAAAGGGGAAAAAAAATCAAAATAATACCATAATGCCATCTATTGTAAATTACTTTCAGAATAAAGAGAAAAACTGCTAAAATTTATGGAATAAAAAGACAAAGTGGGGGGGAAACAGTATAGGAATTATTATGGGGTTTGCTGTGCTTCTCAAAGGGCCCACGACTGCGTGCTGTACACACCCACACCATGTCTCAAATATTTAATACATGGAACGTGTACCCCTGGTAGAATCCTGACTTCTTGGTAAATGTTAGCACAAAACCGGTGACACTTGCAGCAAACCTTTGTTCCCGAGGCTGATTTCTCTGACAGAAGTTATACAGAAGAATAGAATTGGGAAAAAGAAGGAGAAAAAAAAAAAAAAGCCCAACATAAAAAAAAAGCCCCCAAATCTCCCCAGCCTACTGTTGAGCTCTGTCATAGAGAAGTAAAGAAACCAGACCTCCTATTGATGCATTGCCCACTCTGGTTGTCATGCAAGCACTTTGGCCATTCTCATTGTACTTGAATGGTGGTAAAGCAATAAAGGCAATGGGATGAACTTCTCCCTTTTTTACTTCCCTTTTTTTTTTTTTTTTTTTTTTGCACTCACAAGAAGAAAGTGTTCTGGGTTCCTGTTATGATGTGACAGTAAAAGTCTGCCAGCCTCACATTAAAGGCTCAACAGTGCAAGTTGAAGTGCAAGGGTTTTGTGCTACAATTACAAAAAGGTGATTCGCGCCACAATTTAAAAAAACAAAATTTAAGAAACATGCACTGAGTTGCACTTACACGGGTTGTCAGCAACAAACTGAAGTAATCCTTGTGTGCTCAAATGTTTTCCCACTATGTTTATAGGGATACTGCTTGTAAAACCTGACAAAGTTCATCAGAGCTGCAGGGTTAATTGCAAAACGCTCAAAAATTACTCCAAAAGAGTTGTCTGTCTTTTCCTGCATATATTCTCTGCTTAAAATACAGAGTCTCTCTGCCTATCCTCATCAGCAAAGACATTAGGATGAGATTCACCTGCTCTCCTTTGGGGTCTGTAGGACAGACAGTCCGGATAATCTGGCAGAAAAATGTCTTTCCTTGGGGTGTCATGCTCTGTTCTGTTTGAAATGTCAGCCTGTGCTGCTGAGTCACACACCTTGAGGTGTGCTTATTTCTCTCACTATCATGTCCCTCGAGACAGGGACCAGGACACCTGTCCTGGTGGGTTTTTAGCTGATGAATGCAGCCTTTATTCACCAGAAATGCCATTAATGGAGAAGCTTTGCCTTTATTTGCCATTAATACCATTAATAAAGGAGTTTTGACGGTGCTCCCCAACATTTCTGGCCCTAAAAGCTTGCTGTAGATACACTCCTGTTTGCTGTGGTGCTGCTCTTCATTTCTTCCTGCATTACTGATGGTCAAACTAATGTCTTAAGGGTCTGAAAATAGTTTTTTTTAAAAATTAAAACAGGAAAGTGTCATTAAAAATACAGTTAAAATGGTATCTACCTCTCTTTCTTGACATGAAAATCATGCTGGGCTTCAGGGATGGGTTCTGAGTGCTGCCTGACATGAATTGAGCTTTTACTTCACCACCACGGGATCACTGTTGCTTCCCTTTAATTTCAGATAAGGGAAAAGCAAAATGAATCTGCCATAACACAGGGCATTCATTTCAAGAGAGAAGACGTCACAAAAATGGAATTAAATTTCCTTAGAGATGGAAGGGAAGGTGGATTTTCATGAGTAAGAGATCTCTGAATATATAAAAGTCCTGCCTTCAAAAATAGTTCTTTTAAAAAAAAAAAAAAAAAAAAGAAATTCTTATTATTTGCCTCTTGATCCTTGCCCCTATAAAACACCTTCAATAAATCTTCTGAGATTTATTTCACAATCAAAAGAGCCCAAAGCATACATTTAAATGAAAAGAGAAAGAAGGCAGCAACTTCTTTGTAGCTATATGACTCCAAGAGCTGGGGACTAGAAAAAGAATAATTTTTAAAAATAGACATTTCTGAGCTGAGACTGGGGAGCTGGAAAGGTCAATTAGTCCATTCCCTTGCCTCAATACAGCAACTAATGGGAGCATATAAAATCATAGAGATCTTTGCATGATCCTGTCACACCCACAACAGGAATAATTTTTCTATTGACCAAAGTCTGTCTTTAAAAACAAGTTCTACAGGGCAGAAGATTTAGGATTAGAAACCAGAAATCTGCTCGGCCACTGAAAAGGAAAAACCAGAAAGTGAATTCTTCAACTTTCATTGCTAATTCTTGCAATTTTTGAAAGTGTTAGTGACATTAGAGAAGTGTTACCTGTGGCCCACAGAAAATTGTTTTAAAAATCTGCTGATATTTCCCAACGCCCAGATTTAGGTGTTTAATCTTGGCACTCTGAATTGCCACTGAAACTCATTTTTGAGTTGATTGTCTCAGGAACTTCTGCATTTAACAAACAAATCCCTAGTAAGGAATAGCTCTCTATCTGTGTTCTTCTGCATTTGTGTTTCATTTTTAATTTTTTTTTTAAGAAATTGGTTCGGTCCTACAGAGAGCTGAAAATAAAGAACGGTTCTTGCCCAGGTTTGCCTGCATATTTATAAAAATTAACATTTTCAGCTGTTTTTGCTTTGTATAAACTGAGCTCCAGTACACTCTCTGAACCACTAAGCAGCAAGGCAAAATATTTTTTTCTTGTTATTCATATTCAGCTCAAAATCAGAAAACAAAACTGGCATTGGAAAACAAAATTGGTTAGAGTTTCTCTGTGATCACAATAGCAACTGACTGAAAGACATTTTAAGGCACAAAGAAAGCTCTTCAGTAAAGACATGGAGGTACCACAGAGAGAATGGAAATAATTATCCTATTAAAAAAACTTTAATCTGAAATCCCAAATTAAGTTTGGCTAAAACCCTGTATTGCAAAACCCTGCAAAAGAGATGTGGATGGAAGGGAATAATCTGTGGTGCAAGCAGAGCCAATGGAAGGGTGTTAAAACAAAGAGCATTAAAGGCCAGGGAAGCTGAAATAATGGCAGAAATGGGATGTAGGAACACCAGCCACATTAACTCACATGCACCATCATCAATGCCCTTCTTCCTTAAACACTCAATATTGCCCTTGCATGTCACAAAGTTACTTGCAATGACTTGGAGATATTTGAGAACTTGGAAAAACAGATGCTAGATGAAGTACAAGCTGAATTACTGCCTAATCACAGCAAAATTTCAAATATCGCAGAGCAACCACTTTATTTTACATCTTCTTTAAAACCCACAGCAGATCTTTTCTTCGACTTTCAGAATTAAACCTTTCTAGCATATTCAAGCCATTTTTCACATTTTCTCTGCACTTCCAGTGAGACTGATTTTTTTTTTTTAATGAAAACTGATATCTTCACACAATTATATGACTCTGACAAAAAAGCACCACTTTGAACAAATTATCCAACCCATGAGAATAGCTGGTTACACTGGGTGATAACTGGAAACATGATCTATCTCACTGAATAACTTTGAATACAGGTGGGTTTTTAGTGGGTTTTGAAACCCAAATATCAGTTGCAGAGACAGAAGTCAGTGTAGCACATAAAATTTAATAAAGGAAAGAGGAAAAATAGTAAAGATGCAAGGAAAATAACCACAGTGCTTTACTCACAGGAGTATTTGCCACTGCTCCTGTGAGGATCATTCCTCACTGCATGTACCTACACCAACCCCAGCTCCTTTCTCCCAGCACAGTGCACACTCCCTCTGGGAATTTATACAAATTATTTCAGATTCCACTTGTCCCTATCAAGGCACAGCAGACAGACTCACTTCTGGAGCTGGGATGAAAACAAGACGAAGGGCAGGACTGGCAGAGCGGCAAAGGTGCTCGGGCTGGAGTTTACGGGTGGGAGGGAAATTTGGCAGAAAACCCAGTTTGCAATGAAGGAGAAATATCTCCACACATTTCTGCCTCAGAAGGATCCCCACTGGAGCCTGATGGGAGCCCATAAATGGGTTTAACAAGTTAAATAAGTCTCAGCTCTCTTCTGAAGAGAAGCTTCTTCACTTGCCAGACCTCAAATTTCCAGGGATTCACCCAGAGACCCTCTGCTCTTTTCACACGCTGAAATTAAATATTTAATGTTTAAACATTAAATAAATGTTTGAACATTTAACAGTGTCAAACAATGAATTCTCCCACCGATCCTTTGACATTGCTACATAGATTTGCTGCTGCCTTTTACCAGTCTGAGAAGTCACAGCACGAGCTGGAGGCACCAGGAGGGAGCATCCTGCTGCTGCAGCAGCGCCAACATTTAGCACAAGCCACAGGAAGAGTCACAACTGGGCTCATCAGGCTGAAAATGAACACAAACACAGCCCCATCCCACCAAACTTCAACAACACAGCCTCCTAAACACACGGAGGAAAATGTTTTAGAGCAATAGTGGCATTAAAAAAATGAAATCATACACGGGAACACAGAGTTCCAACTTGATCCTGCACAACCCTTCCTCCAACACCCAAAAGCAAACAAAAGGCCAGAAAATTTGGTTTCACATTACCAAAAATTGTTATTTTCTTGAGCCAGCCAAAGATGGAGTGAGTTTTCCAAATCCTTCACCCAGAGGCAGAGCAGATTTGTAATCTCCGTGAAACCCCTTTGCCCCACAGATATTTTAAAGAAGTTTCTGCTTTTGTCTGTAACCATTCCCTTCTTTGCTGTCTGAAATTACATGTTGTGGTAGAATATCTGAGCAAGAGACTAAATCCTTCTGGTACTTCCTTCTGTAAGTTTAAGTATAATAACAGAGTTGATTTAGGGAGCGTTTTTGCCCAAGAAACTCAACAACATTAATTTTGCCCAAGATTACAACCAGTTTATATAAAGCTGCCCAGTATCTGATGCAATTCAAAAGCTCCAGTGTTGGTGATTTTTATATTATTTATCCAATTACTGCAATGAGATGAGGTCTAACAGTCTAACAGCTCGACACAAAAAAGCCTAAATTCAAAGGAAAATGCAAGAGAGGACTATGGGGGGGAGGAAACTCAACCAACCCCAAGTTCTGTTTGTGTTTCTCACTTTAGATTCATTCATGCAACATCCAGAAGTAACAGGAATCTGTAGTACACCTGCACAGCAGCACCAGGGTTGTCTCTGCATCACAGCCCAGCCCCAGGACTCGTTTGGGGTTTTGAGCTAAATTTGCTCCTCTAAGAATTCTTAATTATTTTAAAAAAAAAAAAAAAAAAGGAAAAAAAATGAAAAGAAAAAAAAAAAAGAAAAAAAAAAGGTGCAGGTTCTGTGGCTCTGGTGCTGGGTGGCAGCAGCACAGGCAGGCACCAGGGTGGGAAACATTGAACTTCATCCCCAACAAGTATCAAAAGGCGACTTCATTAAAGGCAAAGATTTTTTGCAGTGAGGTAACAGCTTATAGTGTATTGCAAAGAGATATGAGAAAGGGCAGATTTTTCTTATCTTTTGTTATTGGAATTGACCCTCAGGGTCCTTAGGCCTTGGTGAGAGCTTAAGCAAGCTTAGATCAAGGAAGGATTTTGAAATTGAATTTATTCAGATTAGCAGAAGCTTCCATGAGAGGATTTACTCTCAACAAGCTGTTGCCAACTCAGAGCTTAGAAAGCCCAGCACATTTTACTGATTTACAATCAACTTTCTTTTTTTTTTTTTTTTTAAAACCCAAGGCTAGCCTCATTAAAATGTTTGCCATCAACATTCACACAGTAGCAAAGATTCCCTGCCAAATGTTTATTTATAGCTCCTTTCCATGCTTGCTCAGATAATTTTCATTCAGAAGACATCCCAGGGTTTTAGGAGAAAAAAGATATTGCAAATAATGATACAGGGGAAAGCATGAGAGGAGGAATGCAGGAATGAAAAAGTGCTCTGTTAAAATGAGAGCCACTTCTCAGCCAGTGAGAATTTTTGTAGGAATTCCTACCTAGAATTCCCAGCCTGGTGGGAAATGAAGGACGACCCTGACAGCTGCCACCAGGAGCAAAAAGTGTGGGGAGGGCTTGAGGGTACAAAGGCAGGAACTCACCTGTTGGCTTTAGCACTATTTTAGTGCCTCAGACAATAATTATATATATACAATAATTAAGTCTAGTTCAGCCAACATCTGTTCAGCACAGTCTAAATAGCACCTTTTTTTTTTATTATTATTAAAAAGTAAAAGCCAGAGCAATACTAAACCATTTGTTGCAGCTCCTCAATCTTGTGACTTTTTTCTCTGTTGAACCCTAGAAATGTATTTTTGCATTTCGATTCTAGCTGTGAAAATCCATCAGGGAAAAAAATTTAAAAAATATATTGATACTCGAATTATGTATTAATATAAGGTGAAATGGTGCAAGGAGCCAAACCCTGCAGCACTTGCTAAGAGTTCTGAGAACAGTTCAATGTTTTACACAGCTTTAATTTCCTCAGCACATTCAAATTTTTTGCATATTTTATTTATCCAGTGCTCATTTTATTTCTCCAGCTAAACATGTTTTCCTTGACTTACACCTTTATAGTTTTTTTAGGATAACAAGGAAAAAATAACTTTAAGTATGTACCTTCCTTAGTGTGGGAGATTTTTCCAAGTATTTATCCCAAATGATATCTGTTTTTAGAAACAAGCAAGCATAATTTTATAAAGCCTCCTCAGAAAAAATCTTCCAATATCAATCCATTAAATGTTTTCACACCTTTAAAGTGTTTAGGGGTTTTTTTAACCTGAAAAAATGTGAGAAAAATAGATTCAACACTTCTATATAAAATAGAAGGAACGCTTCTATATAAAAAAGCTCAAAACTTCCAGAATATTTTGTAACTACCTGATTTTATTTAACAATCTGTTCTCTTCATGTATTTCTCATTCTGACTGAATTTTCTTCTGTGGAAATTAAAGAATTACCTGTTAAGTTTTATCAAATAAAGACCCAGAAAGTTGTTTAGTTTTTTGTTGGGTTTTGTTTGTTTGGGTTTTTTTGGTTTGTTTTTTTTGTTTGTTTGTTTGTTTTTTTAATGGGAGCTTTTAAGAGAAACTACCACAAAGGATTTAGAAGTCAAATCTCACATGCAGGTCCCTTAAAGATGGGCTGGTAAAGGCACTTGTGAATTAGAACAATTATTAAGATCTCAGCCTTTGCACCTCTGGTGTCTGCAAGAGTTCTGTTGCCAAAAAACTTTCTTCTTGTGGTTGAAAAAGCAAGTAAACCCTCAGTAAAAAATGCACATAAATTTTCTTTGCATTCCCGAATAAACTGTAATTTTTTTTAAACTGCCAAAACCGAGTTCTCCCTGCAGACAAATGGCATTTTCTTTTTAGCCATGTGTATGTTTTGTGCTAACAGTAATTCCTGGAAAAAAAAACCTCTTCCCTGTTGGGTGGTGTGCGCTGAGAATCTGCTTAAGGTGCATGGGATTCCCCTTTGCCCTCTGCCAAAGTGTGCCCACGCATGTGTTAAAGGTTTGGTAACTCTTGCAAATTCTGATTTTGTACTCTTGCCCAACCCTGAGCCCATTGTGCGTGGCATTAGCCCCATTCCTTGTCAGAAAGATTACTGTTGTACGTATATTATCTCAAATGCTCTTTTTGTGACCTCGCTCTGCGGCCCTGAAACAAACGAAGCAGGTTTCTGCTGGAAGTTTTTGGGTTGTTTTCTTTTTTATATTTTTTTTCCCTCTTGATGGGCGTACTAGGAGTGGGGGGAGAAGGGGAGAAAAAAAAAGAAAAAAAAAAGAGAAAAAAAATCATCATTACACATGCGGTGCACCAAGGCGCACACAGACTTCCTTGTGACCGTCCTTAAAGGAGCGGGCACAAAGAAATAGTCATTGCGGCTACAATGGGGGAGATCTCGTATGCATTTCCAAGGAATCACATTTTGGGGAGAATTACAGAATAATTACACATATGCTTAGATCATGAGCATTCAATGAAGCGGACGATATTTTGAGGATTTAAGATGTTGGTGTTGTGGTCGTCTCTAAGAAACCAGGATAATTCAGACATTCAAATGCAAAACCGCACCATTTGGAGAGTGTAATGCGGTCTGTTCTGGTCAGTGTTACAAATTCGGAAAGGATTCCCCGGCTGCAGACATCGGCCACTTAATACTTAAATCTGTTTCCAAATGTAAAGCGTCCAACAAAAGTCTCTTGCATTAATGAATCGGATCCCGACGCCGACGGCGCGGCGACACATTTCATTAACGTGTCACATTTACAGATGTAAAATATAATTACGACGGATATGCCTGTCCTGCAGCTTGGTAAAACCCGGGGGTGAAATATTGTTTAACTGATTATGCAATAAAACCTCCAGCTCTGCCCCGTCATTTTCCGGCTGTGGGCTGAGCTAATTTCGTGCCAGCGTACTGAATTTCTGCTCAGCCTTGCGGCTACATTTCTGCTGGTGCAACAAAAAAATATCAGGCCGTGATAATTGTCAAATGATAATTAATCATTAGGAAGTGCCAGAAAATGAGTGCAAATGTATTTTCGGTTTCCCAACATAAGCTATTGCCTCTTGGGCTGGCTGTGCTTTTAAATACAGAGAGATGCTCCTACACAGAAGTTTTTAAAACTTCACATTGTTTTCTCTCGTGTTTCATAAAAGCAGAGCCACTGAGACAGAGCACAGCAGAGAGACAGCACCTATCTCTATTTCCTTTCATCTCCTCCTTCCTTCGAGTGTATCTCAATACTCTGTAAAACACGGGGCAGGTTTTGCTTCTCTGCATCTGACCTCATGACAACTGAGAGCGAAAGAAGAGCATAATCAGCGCACAAAGGAGAATTACAACATCACTCCTGTGACCCAGGGTGCTCCACAGTCACCAAAGGAAAAATAAATGTACTATTATTATTGTTGTTGCTATGTCTAAAATGTGCCACAGCCTTTACAAATGAGTAAAACAGCGGCTGCGGTCTGGAATCGCATCCTTGGATGAGCACACTGCACAATTTGTGGGGCTGTTGGTGTGATGAGAGCCTGCTCATCATCCAAAATTCAACTTCCAATTTATCAAGTCTGAGGGACCATCTGTAATTGTGGCTTCTGCAAACATTTACTTCGGGGAAGGCCTGATATGGGGCCAGTTGAGGGCAGGAACAGCCTTCAGGCTGGAAATCCTGGGGTGATTTTCCACAGGGAGCCCCCCATTCTGGGGTTACCATCACAGAGGCAGCAGAAAGTCAAGCTCAGTGAGTGAAGGCTGAGCCACCACAAAACGCAGCCTAAGCAGAAGACTTACACCCCTCCAGAGCCTCTGTCCAGCCAACACAATGAATCTGAGACAATTCCTCTAGTTCTCCTCCCCAGTCACACCAACATAAAGTAATAAGGTCTTTTCCAAGAAATTAGGGCAGATTTCCCTTCATTTACACCGTCGTTCAATTAGCCTCTCTGATCACCTTTGGTTGTGGGCTTTAGCACTTCTCTCGGTTCATTGAGGTTTACAGCTTTTGCTCCAAATTAATCTAATTAAATTCATGAAAGCAAATTAAATTCGGCTTATTAAATCTACTGAACAAAAATTATCCACAGAACTGTCCTAAAATCACCGGATTTTAGGACCTGGAGAACCTGCTAAAAATCTCCTGTTTGGGTCATTCCACACTTGAGGGGTTTTAATGCTTTTCAGTGGACTTTTTATATCTTTGTGTTTCTTGGGAGAAGAAAAGGAATTAATAGACCTCACAAAACTCCTTAAAAACAACAAAAACCAAAACACACAAACAAAACAACAAAAACCAGAACCCAGACCCACACAACTTTGCATTTCTCAGACAGTGCTGATGCGATTCTGCCTGTCGGGAGATAGAGTCACTTGGCAGCAGTGAAACACCTTTTTTGAACCTTTGATTTTTTTATGAAGCACAGGCACCATGTGTACATGAAGTACTCAAAAAGAAAGGAAAAGATGGCAAAGCTGATAATCAACAACAGGGCTCTACTTCGCCATTCTTTGACACAAAAATATCTGATGGATTGGGAAAGCATATTTGCACTTTTAATATTGCATTAGAACATCCCCACTGGCAAACAAGGCTCTGTAGGCTCTACTGCAGCTTCCACATTCTCCATAAAAATAAGAAAGCTCTCCCAGCCTGGCTTGGTTTGCTCTGGATGTCAGCCAGTCAGGTTATGGATTTCACCAAGCATGAAAGCAATGTCGTGTATTCCCTTCACAGAGTCCCAGGAAAGTGCAAAGGAAACCCTGACAGAATCATCATCATCATCACCACGATCACCACCTCTGTGTCAGAGATCAGCACAGAAGAAAACATTAACTTGGGCTACAAGAAGTCAGAAATTTTCTGAGGTCGCTCAGATACCTCCTGGTTTTTTTTATAGGTTCAGGTAATGGCCAGATCTGCCTGGCACACTAAATCCACGTTGTAAAGTAAAGAATGTGATATCCGTTCAAGCCCACCTGCCTTTTTGTTAGGATGCTCTTTGCAGATGGCCCCTGTAACGTACTGGAAAAATCTAGAAATATTCGGAGTTACATCCCTGCCTGGCACTAACCAACACAGCCCCACATTTATTCAAATTGCCTGAAGGTAGAGGCATGGAATGCTTTGGGTTGGGAGGCGCATATAAAGATCCTCTAGCTCAGCCTCCAAGATGTAGCCTTGCAAATATTTATGTGCCTTCCAAACATCCAAAGCCTTAAACATTGCATTCACCTTTAATCTGAAAAGGTGATTCACGTTTAATCTGAAATCCAACAAACCACCCCTCAGATGCAAATTAGCAAACAGCCAAAGCAGAAAAAAAAAACCTGTGTGACTTCTAGTTTGTTCTAAACCTGTAACTGATGACCAACCCAAAACATACAACACGAATTTCTCCACGACTCCATCTCGCTGTGGAACAAAGGCCGCCGTGCGATTTGGCCGGCTTTTCACGCTCTCCCTATCCTTCCAGGGAAATCTCCAGCCATGAAATTCCTTTTTTGTCAACGCAAAGACATGGTAATGTCAAGCATTCATGACCATAAGCATGGAAAATTGATGAAATTACAGTGTGTTCAGGAAAATAATGCGGCGATGACAGCGAGAATCTCCGCTTGTATCTGCGTCCTGGTGGCAGCTTTTTGAACAGGTGAACGTTTTTTCCTCCCTCTGCGCAAAACATCTCCTCTCATGAATACATCAAAAGGATGCCCAGGGAGAAAGGTCAAAGGGAAATAGCCACACAAATAATTAAGATATGAAGAGACAGTCTATGAGGTTCATAAATGCTTTCCGCTGTCTCATTCAGCTGAGGCGCACCTTTCGATCTGACACAGGAGAGTGGCTCTGTAAAAATGGAAAACCGTGGAGCTGGGCTTCTTGCTGCCACAAAACCAGGGCAGGCAGACACAAAACCAGGGTATGCCTCTTCCAGAGCTCCCCACAACCTAGCAAAGGCCACCTGGAAGCTCCACAACCCGTGCTCCCCGTATTCTGGGCTCTCCTGGTTTGGTCCTGCAGCTACAGTGGGATCTTCACACACCTTGCTCCCATAGGGCAGCCAGGTGAATAAAGAAATGAATAAATACACCAGGCCAAACAATCACATGTGACACTGCCTTGGGCAGTTCTCGAAAGAATCAAGAATTGGTTGAAATACTAATTACATGATGGATTCCGTGAGTTACATTATAAAGGCTAAAATTAAAACCGGAAGACTAGGGGGAAAAAAACGAGTTAAATGAAACAGAAAGGCGAACTGAAGAGAATGAATAAAGGTGAACACTTCATTGTTATTGTAGAAGCCTGCCAGGATGCCTTCAGTGTGGGGAGAACATTTGGCTATGTCCCCAGTCCAGCTCTCCTGCCAATGGGAGCTCTTCCCACAGAGAGTGTTCCCCTAATTTGTGTGTCAGAGACTTCTCTGCTAAAGAGCAGAGCTCACAAGCCCTGTCCCCTTCTGACCAGCACCTGGCTTTGCTCATAGGCCAGCAAGTGTGGAGAACCTGGTCATAAATAGGAGCACTACCCCCTCAAAGATGCTTTGCTGGAAGGAAATCCATCATAGTAACTTCAGACACTACCATAGACAGGATCTCCTCTAAGGGCACCCCAGGAAAATGGGTTCTCTCTTGTTTGCTTTCCTAATTTATTCTTTCCATTAAGGCCACACCCTGATTTTAAAAGAATGGTTGCAATGAATCACAATGACCGTGCTCAAAGTGTAAAATCAATCTAATATTAAACACACTTTCTCCTGACTCAAACTTATCAGGGCAGGAAATACTTTCAGCTGTTTCTTGGAAATCCTAGCAATAACTTCTAGTTTCTTACAACAGCTGCAGTTCCCTGGCCCAGTTTCCATCCCCTCTCCAGAGCCAGCCACCCCAGCCTGCTGCATCCCAAGGTTTCCTTGCTAGAGGTATTTTCCTGAGCTTCTCAGCCAAGCCAACACAAGGCTGATTTTTCAGCCAGTTGCCATCATGCCATCGGTCTTCTAAAAGCATAAATCCTTCTTGTTCTCTTTTTATTTGAAGTCACCCTTTAGTAGTTTTCTGCACAGGTCTGAGGACCAGGACTGTTTCCTTAAAACCTGAAATCCATATTTATTCAGAGGGCTCCAGAAGCAGCTGTGTCTCACATCTAAAGGCCTGCCATAAACTGGGGAGAAGCAGCACCCCCACCGCTCCAGATTCCAAATCTTGCACCATCTCTGCCCTTGGAGAAGGCAGGAGTGAAACTCTGCCCTGGGAGACAGTGGTGCTCCAGGCTTTAAGCAGCTCCCCAAAGCACAAAGCAGACGCCAAACAGGGAGAAGCCCTGTCCTCCCCTCCCAGCACTCCAGCTAAAGGCAGGGCAAGCTGCACCAACGCTGCAGGGGTTGCAAGTTGTGTTTTACATCGCTGATTTCTTCCTCAGCATCGCTCCCTGTTGTGCTCATGCTCTTGTTGCCCTCTCGTGGCTGCTCTGACGAAGAAGCAGACCCTACCTCAACGCACTCAGGACTGAGCTGCGATCGTAGGCGCATTTTTGGAAGGTTAAGACCAGCTTTTTATCCCTAAGAGTGATCCATTATAGCGGGAAATTTATTTATGCTGCTAATTCTACAGACATCCTTACGTATTTCATAGCTCCAGAAAGGACCATCGTGCAGCTTTGGTACACAAAAATGTGGGATGTGTGAAGGAACCGTGGTTACCAGGCAGCTCTTGAGTCACCATTTGATGCTTATCTTTTTAGCAGCTGACGAGGCTGCAGGTTGCAGTAACCACAGGAGGTTCTATGGGGTTGGAAGAGACCCTAAAAATCACATAGCTCCACTGCCCTGCCATGGGCAGGGACACCTTCCACCACACCAGTTTGCCCAGGGCTCCATCCCACCTGGCCTTGGACACTCCCAGGGATCCAGGGGCAGCCACAATTTCCCCGGGAAACCTCTGCCAGGGCCTCACCACCCTCAGGGGGAGGAATTTATTCTGAATATCTCATCTCAATCCACCCTCCTTCACCTCAAAGCCATTTCCAGCTTCCACACACACACAGCACCATCAGTTTTACATTACACAGCACATCTAGATCGATTTTGCTGGTTTGCTTTATCCCAACACGAAAATTCCAAGGCTTCTCTCCCCGACACCGAGGAGTTTCCCTAGATAAAGTTCCAGCAAGGGAAAGCTCACAAGCTCTCACCTGAGGTTCCTCTTTGCTGCCCAAGGGAGCTCTGTGAGAGCAGGCACCCTTCAGAAATAAGAACTGACCCGTTCACTGAATTGCTCAGCACCAGCAAACAGCACCCAGGGGCCTCAGCCCTTTTTGTCAGCCAGTGGCTGCCACTCTCCCTTGTCCCAAAAGCCATTCCAAGCCCCACAGCTTCCCCTAATGCCCGCTGATTTCACCCGCAATTAGCCGGTTTGCCAAAAGCTCTGGAGATGAGCTTTAATCTCCTGGTGGGCCGGTGATTAAGGTAGGAAGTGTGGATAAGCCCCGTGGTGGAAAAGGGCGCTTAATATACATGAGGCACGGACAGTGTATGCAAAATAAACTTTGTTTCAGCAACAAAAAGAGCATCGGGATGTGGCGCCCAGGGGAGGGAGGAAAAGCAGGTTCGTTTCTGAGAGGTTTTAGTTCTTACTAAAAGCTGTCTAAGTTAATTCTGGAAGAACTGATAATTGCTATAGACAGAGTGCCAGAAGAGGCAGGATTCAAAAAAAAAAAAAAATACAAAATTGTCAGAACTGGACAAAACCCACTATCCAGCAATCCTGTGCCCTGAGAATACATTGAAATTATTTTTCCCAAAGTATTTCTAGAGCAGATGCTGTTATATTTCTCTCTGTAAACACAAAGAAAAAACCCCAAATAAATAACATTCACAAAAAAAGCACAAACCTCCTGTGCTGTGTGACACTGACCAAGAAAAAAAAGAAATGCGCATAGAAAATAAGTATGAGAGCACATTAACTTATACCTCCACGAAAAACTAATAACAAAGAGAACCTTCATCTCTTTACCAAAGCAATATTAAAGCTTCCACAGCTAAAGCCACTAAGTGGGCATCATTTACAACTTACAATTTGATTCTACCACTACTTAAAAGACTCAGGAATCTAACTTGAAGAGTTTCCACTTCAAAATTCCCTTTTAAATATTCCCCCCTGTAAGGTTTGACATTTCTCAGAGCTCTCACTTCTGCAGGTGCATGGGACAGCACAGAGCAGATGTCTGTGGGACAGTCAATGGAATGAAAACTCCTTGGTCTAAGAAGGATGGAACAGGAATTAGAAAACGTCTCAATGCTTCCCAGTTTGTTTCAAAGCAGCTCACGTATTTTTTGTGAAGGTATAAAATTAATCTTGTTAATTGGCAAGGCACGGCATATTCAAATGTTCAGAGTCACAAGTCCACGGCTTATCCAAACTCACTGTGACATAAGACAGAATCTGCAACCACTCCCAAGCTTTCATTTTTGACACTGGGCTGATACTGTGTCAACCAATAGATGTTTTTCTTCATGGATTACTGATGAAAACTTCAATTAAATCTACACCAAAAGTGACAGCTGGGGGGAGGAGCATATTACAGACCCAAGGGCCACGAGACAGCACCCATAAACATGGAGTGAAATCTTGGGTGGGCACAGGGTGATAACTCTGCCCTAATAAATCATTCCAAGGAGAGACACGGTCTTTCTGCTTTTCCTAAGCATGAGGAGAAAATTGGTGAGTCTAGAGTGAGTGTGTGGTTTACCTTTAATATTTCACAGCACCGTCATGATCATGGTAGCATTGTTTTCTCCACCCCTGCCAAAACACGCGAAATTTGATCTCAGCCTGAAGCAGCCGGTGCTGGGTGAAACTCTGGAGTGTTCATAAAGCACATTAAAACACACAGGGCAGCCCTCAAACAATGCATTTCATTGATGGGCAGTGCACCTGGGGGTTGGTTTCAGAAGCCAAATCCTCCCCCACAAGAGGAAACATTCCTTCCTGACATGTTCTGGCAAACCTCGCTGTGCAGAACACTGCTGGGAAACTGGGCAGAATCTGTAGATTCCTGAGGACTGGGAACCACCTCGAGATTTTCTGTCCCTCTCTCTGCACTGCCTGCGGTCGGCACGACTTCGCAGCCCTCGCTTTGATTTTGCCTTAAAGCCATCCTCAAAAAAACAATTTTAGATCGGTTGTGAACAAACTTCTGCAGCCCTTCAGCTGAACTACAGCAGAAACAATTTGTCACAGCAACAGCTGGAACAAGATGTGCCAGCAGGGTGGATGTCTTGTTCATGCACACTGCAATGCACCGGAGGGGAAAAAAAAAAATAAATCGGTCTCTTTCCAGCATGTTTTAGGCAAGAAGAAATATTTTAGTAATGTCATTTCAGCAAAAATGGATAAATGTCTGTATCTTATCAGATTTCTTGAAATAGTCCCTGGCTAACTAGAGCATAAAGCTCCTGAGCCAAGTCGAGTCTATTAATTCATATTCTCAAGACCATTAAATGATAATGAGGCAGGTGTTATCCAAACATCCAAAAATCTCCTTTAGGAGGGGCTGACTTCTTCTAACAGAAGAAAGTAGAAAAATTGGACTTCTCAAAGTGCTCACTCTGAGTTCACTTTTCAGATTTCATATTTATTTTCTTGCAGTTTTTAGCACCTATTTTAATTGCTAAGCACTATCCCCACATAGTCTTAAAAATCTGCCTGGGTCTTGATAGCCAAAGGAGATTGTTCTCAGCCTGTGTGGCAAAGTTAGTTTAATTTGGAATTAAAATGTCACAAGCCTGCTGAAGTCAGTGTGGTTCTGCAGAAGCAGAGGACAGAGCATATCTTTTTACTTTACGGAAGTGAATATACACCTCTGTCTGCCTCCAGGCATTAGACAAGCCCAGGAACAGACCAATCCCTGCAGCTTTTATGGCTCTGTGCCCTCAAAATGCACTCATCAAATCCCAGAAAAAGAAGGAAAACCCCCAACGTTTTTGGACCTGTACCAAAGGTCTTGGGGCCAAACGTGAGTGAAAGCAAATTCTGCCTGGTTTTAAGTTTAGTTTTGAAACATTTGGTCTGGTTCTGAAATCCTTAAATTTTCTGTTTACTCCCTGCAACTGCCACCCTTTGCCAGCAGCATCCTTGCTATTTTCCCCCCCTTTGATTAACTTTCTCACTCTTTAGTAATTAAACTTACTATTTATGTGTCTTCACCTTTGTTATCTCACTCCTCCCCTCAGTGCTTCTGTGTTCCTGTCCAGCACAAACCCAAGGTTGGCCAAGGGCATTACTCGCAGAGGAGTTTCAAATCATGTGAATTTTGAACTTGACTGACATGGGAAGTGGATAAGGGGCCCAAAATCTTCCACTTTGGGAGATAACAGAGAAGGCAGAGATGTCCCCCATGAGTTTTGCCATGACTGGAAGATTGAACCATTGCAGGGTCTTGCCCTTGGCTCTGACATGCAGAGGAATGGAGAAAGCCATCTCCTTTTACAGCTAGATTTGTTATTAATTCCAGATTAATTCATTCAGTAGGATCCTCTTCATTCCCCTCGTGTTCGTTCTGCCTTTTTCTCCATTCCTTTGCAACTCAAACACCCCAAACATAAAAAAGTCAGTTAATATTATCCTGAATGAGTCACTCGAGTTTGTACCCTAATTCTTAGACCCAAAAGATACAGATGCACAGATATCTCCATCCCATATGAATATTTGTATTGTGAAGGTATAATCCCACTCTTTCAGCAGCACACAAAATCAGTATTAAATGCCTTTCTGTTAGCTTTCCTGACTCACAACTAGCACAGCTCAGGATTTTTTTTTTCCCTAGCATCTTAACCTTCCACCTTGCACCGTGGATTTAGGAGGAGACAAGAAAAACCTTCAAACCTCAGGTTCAACCACCAAAGCTGGAAAAATCAGTGCAAACACACACAGGCAGGCTTGCTCACTTCAGTTTTGCCTTCTAAAGCTCCATGAGGAGGTTTTCTGCAGAACACAAACCACCCCACATTGATTTAGTGCAACCTTCCTGCTTTGCTGCTGCCCAGAGTGTGCCACCTCACATTGCCTCAGTGGTAAAAATCTGTCAGCAGTAATCAGGATCAAAAGGCATTTGCTTAAATTAGCTTCCTTATTATTACATAAAGCCCAAGGAATCTTCCCAAGGGGGAAAGTTTTCCTCAAAACTTTGAGCTTTAGGGGCATTCGGGCCCTAAGAATTTCCAAAATTCTCCTCACAATTGGTTTCATCACACATACATCATTAAAAATCACCGCCGGTGTATTTGCCCAAAATTTAGAAAAGAGAAAAAGAAGAAGAAAATTCCAACTTTTTGCCCTTCCTGACAGAAATCGTTCCGTTTTGACCACCTGATGGGCCCTTGGGGTTAATTAGAAAATCCCCATCAAGAGCTCAGAGGCCAATATCAGCTGTCAAAATCCCGCATTCCCCTCTTTCACCTCTTTCAAGTGCAAAACAACCTGTGTCTGAAGATGTGCCAGAGAATAAAAGGGCACACCACCACCACTGTGGGCTCTGACTTAGACCCATTCACGGCCCCACTACCATGAATACGGCAAAATCTCAAATGAAACTTTTAATCTCCCCACTGCATTCAAGGCGGAGAGAAAAGGGCTTCCCTTTTAACCATTTCCCCCCTTCAACCTTTTGTGTCGCCGGTGCTCCTGAAAAAGCTGAGATTTTGCTCAGCCCCAGCGAGGGCTTTTTTTTGCACCTCAGCCCTTTGTGATGACATGATGGTAAAGATCTGCCCAGACCAAAAGCAACTCATGCAAAAGGCCTCCAGAGGCTCTAAATGACAAACTGAGCGAGAGCAGAGTGAAAAGTGCAGGCATCTGAGCTCAGCCAGCCTGCTTTCCATGCTCCCTTCCCTTGTTCCCAAAGGGAAATAGGAGGATGAGTGGGGAAAAACAAACATTAGGGGAAAAAATTTATTTATATATATATATATATATATATATATAAAAATAATCAGATGTAGTAATGCTGGAAGACAAAGACAGAAAAGTCCTGTTGTTCTGTGTCCTCTGCATCTCTCTCCAGGTAAAAAGAGATCTCCCTCATGTGTACAGGTGAATGAATACCCCACACTAGAAAAGTGCAGCTTGTTGTTATCCCAGTGATCTCCAGCTGCTTTCCTCTCCTTGCAAGCAGACCACACTTGGAGGAAAGTCAGTGAAAACTTCATCGTGCACCCGGTTTCATGAATGAAAACAGCCAAGGTTATGATTTCATGGACGGCCCAGCCACGTGCAGGCACATTGATGGAGAGAGGTCAAACCAGAAGAAGCAGAGAGGACCTCCAGATGTGCCACTCCAGCTTTTGGGGTCTGGGGAGCTTTTTGGCCATTTCACCACGAAGCACACTCTTCACCCCATTTCCCTCAGAGCAGAACATCTCCTCCCCAGTGCCCCCAGGCTCAGAGAGCATCACCCAGCCTCACCCTTTGTGCCCAGCCCCTCTCACCCACACAGACTGGGAAGTTTTCTATCCTTCCATGCCCCCCTGCCCAGGGCTCCCTCTCTCCCCTTGGAGTGATGGCTGTGTTGGTTTTTTCTCCTCTCCTGGTGAGCAGTAACACCTACATTGTGTGGGGAGAGACAGGGAGCACTCACAGCCCTCAGAAAGCCTTTCACTCCAGGGCAGCTGGAGAGGCTCAGGGCTCGCCTTGCCCTCTTCACTCTTGGATGAGTTTTGTGCAAAGCTCGGGCTTGGAGTCCTTTCCCTCCCAGAGCCAAGCGATTAATGAGAGGTGGGGAAAGGAGAGAAAATCTCGCAGGGTTTTGTCTTTCTTTCTTCACAGTTTGCTCTTTTTAGGTTTGTTTGCAGCTAAATTATCTTATCTGATTGCCCTGGAAAGATATAAAAGCATACTTGGGGAGGGAAAAGGAAATTACGTTTAATTAATTGATACGTCCTTGGGCTTTTTTCTTTTATACCAAAGGTTTGGAAATGGCACCTCCTATTCATGGAGCAGTGAGGGGAACTGCTGCTAGAAGAGAGACCACTGGCCAAGCAACATCAGAGGTGTTTGAATTTGGTATTGGCTCCCCTCTTCCCAGAGAATGTTTTCTGCAGGTCAGAGTTCTAGAGGTCCTAGCAGGCTGCTAACAACTTTTGTCCCCTAAAACTTGTGCTGTACCGAGCAGGATCACAGTCTAAAGCAGCACTGTGGACCTTTACACAATAAAGCCTATGAAAAAAAAGGGAGGAGAAAAAAAAAAGTTGAAAAAATAACCCCTCCTCACAGCTTCACCCATCCTCCCATCTCCTGTCCACTTCATTTGCTGTTGATGCAAAACCGTTGGATTTCCAACTGCGTGTTATCAAATTTTTTTTTTTTTTTAAATTAGAGATGCACCAAACGCCTCCCACCCCCTCAATATTCCACGGGCCACCCTTCACCAAAAAGTTTAAATTTCCATGTTCTCTTTGGTGAACAAGGCCCTGTAATAATGGAATAAACAGCGTGGTTTGTTTCTGGTGAGCCAAGCGCTGAGATCGATGAGTTGGTTTTGTTGGTTTGTCAGCGATGTAATGTATAATAAATATTATTAATCTAAATAGGAAAACACCGACGTAATGTAAAAATTTCCGTCACTGGTGCAAAATGGAAACAAACACCAGGAATGAATTGCATGCGTGGGTTTTTCTTGGGAGCAGCTGAATGTGTTAAGCCACTGAGGTAGCACAGTGGAATCATACTGTGATGATGATGATGATGATGATAATAATAATAATAATAATGACAGGATCATTTAATGCACCTGTCATGGCCCAGCCATTTCCTACTGGTGGCCAAGGCAATGTGCTTCATGCCCAAATGCAATCACTGCCAAATAACTTTATTAGAAAATTGAAGAATATTTTATGAAGAAAACTGAAGAATAATTTTACTAGAAAATTTTACTAGAAACTTGAAGATGCTGTTGTGTCCTGTATGACAGCAAGACCTTTTTTTCCTTCATTTTTGCCTTTACTAATAATAAAATATAGTGAAATAATTGCATCTTTAAGACTAACAGTAAATAATAGGAGAACCGATTACTGCAGAAAGTAATTTTGTCCTGTTATTTCCCATAGTAACATAGAATTTTGCTATTTAAACCTAAAAATAAGTCATGGCAGACGTTTCTGGGTGATTTAGAAGGCTCTGCAGCCTTGTCCTGGTTGACACTGA
Organism: Brachypodius melanocephalos; assembly: GCA_013398615.1. Taxonomy (NCBI): domain Eukaryota; kingdom Metazoa; phylum Chordata; class Aves; order Passeriformes; family Pycnonotidae; genus Brachypodius; species Brachypodius melanocephalos. Next base: position 145,968 of record VZSR01000902.1, read on the forward strand.
ACAGGAATCAGGAATATCCCTGTCAATCCAGAGCAAGCATCAAACAGTCAGTGAAATACAAAACCCTAAAGAGTGCAACACTCCCTTCATTCCCATTGCACAGACAAACTGGGAAAAGGAGGAAAGGGGAATCTGGAGGCCTCACTGGGATGGTGCTTCAGGTGCCCTATCAATACACAGCAAATGGGAGTCTTGTTTCACAGCTCCTATAACCAAGCAGAAAGTCTCTCAGTTCAGTTTGAAGGTATGAATTCAGCTCTTTCCCAGATCCTGAATTTATCAGACACCATTAAAAGTCAGCAGTTGCATTTAATATCTGGAATAAGCAGGCCCTAAGCAGGGTAGATGTAAGCAAGCTGGTAAGTTAAGTTGTGTTTTCGTGTGTTTCTCACATAATTAGAGACCTGGTGACACAGGACAGCAAATGGAATCACAGACTCACTAACTTGAACACAGAGAAATCTCTTCAGTGTGTATTCTCAAGGGATATTTTAGGTGTTGTTTTTTTACTTTTACCTGATTTCACTAAATGATTGAGGTCTCAGTGAAAGGCACACACCCCCATAAAATTTCATTGCAGATTTCGTCCAAAATAAAGTTACTTTTGCCCTCCAGAAAACTTGAATTACTCTTCTAGTATGACACAAAGATTAGATTTGGCAGTAATGTTATAAATAGTCTGTCTGCTAAAAACAAAAAACAAACAAAAACCAACCAACCAACCAAACAAAAAAGTGGATCTTCTCTCAGAATTGAGTTTAATGAGCTCTGACTATTGTACTGAAGGGAGGTAGAGAATCAAGAGTACCCTTGACGTGGATCCTTTACAGTTCTGGATCTGTAACTAAGTCGATAGTCTGACTAACCATGGCTTTAGACCTCCATTTAGCCACCATTTGGACATCACTGCCAAAACATCCTCTCTGGGTGTGATCAAAACAACCCTTCCACTCTTTTGTAGTTCCTGCATCCTTGAAGTGGTGGATGGCACTTTTATATTTTGTGCATGCAAAGTGCTTTAGGTAAGACTGTGCCACAGATGTGGCACTAACTCCACTCCCTCCAGGACAGATTCTCTGTCAAATAAAGACAGTTTAGTGAAAATTCTAAAGCTCTCTGCATCAGCCACAGTATAAAAACAACAGATAAAGACAAACTGAACAGCGTGGCAGGGAATTACCAGGGGCTCTGCCTGTTTGCAAAATGTCTCCTGTTTGCATGTGAGTGCTGCTGAGCCAGCCAAAGCCCTGGCTTAGGAATGGTTTAATTTACATGCCCTCGGAATGAGGTCATACCCATATCATGCATGATCTCTATTAGCTTTACACACGCCTTAACCTGAGAAGGCTCAGGCTCCTCGAGAGCTATTCACACTTGGCAGATTGATATAGGAACTGACAATTCACTGCCATCCAAGTGTATCTGGGAACACAAAGCTCACATAAATATTGTCCAGCACATCCCATTGTCAGTTATTCACTTCTGCCCTTCAGCTTCCTGCAGCCCCGCAGAGGAAGATCATTTCTCTCAGTGTCGTATGTCTGACTGACCCAGCAGACACAAAACTGTTTCCTTTTTACCAGCAATGCTGGTAAATGTGCTCAGAATGCCAGACACAGGTTAGCTCAACCAACAAACAGTGTGAAACACCAGAGGGTGGACAGAGGCTGGTGAGAAAGCCTGGAGCAGCTCGTGGTGTGTCACAACAGCCCTCTCTCAGAGGGTAGAAGTGAGCCAAGACATAGATTCTCATTTAACAACATGAAATGAGTCCTGATTTGTCCTCCTTTACAGCTCAGCCATCCTGACTCTGGCTGCAGCAAGCTCCTGCTGTAGGGTCCAGCTGCAGACTCTCGCTGCTGGTTATTTCCTGCTGGAAAAATGACTGCAGGCATTTCCTCTGGCCACAGGCTTTTACCTGGCTATGACCATGACTGCAGGTACCAACCCCATCACACCCAGACAGCCTCTTTGTCCAGCAGCACCCTCTAAGCATCACCTTCAGCTGGGCAGACTTGGTTTAAGCACATGAAAGAACCTGGGCACGTCAGCAGTGCCCATGCAACAGCGATTTTTTTCATCCTGATTTTTGTCACATGTACTCCTACTGGACAATTTTGACATGGCAGACACACAAAAAGCCTTTTTTCTTGTCTGCTGCTCCCCTTGAATGCAGTGGGAGTTACTGGAAGTAAAATCAGTTGATATCTAAACTGCAAAAATTGTATATTGAGCACCAAATCTATTAGGGAGAAACGAGTAATCCAAAACTAAAGCTTTCCTTTAAGCTGTAAGCACAAGTAAATTATTTATCCTAAGTCTTCAATTTAATTTATTACAAGTCTATTTATTGTAAAGTACGGAAAAAAAGTAGATCCATGACTTAATTGTCAAAAAGCCTGAGTGATTTAAGTACTATGAGCACTATAGCATCAGGCTTGATGGAAGGGAACAAGAGAGGCCTGGTGAAATTTATCCATCTGCATCATTTTGTGTTGCAGATGGGAAGAACCCAACAGGAATCTTGGTGCCCTTCAGTGCATCAGGGCAAACAGAAGCCCTGGATTTGCCTGAAGAGCTCCTGGCTAAATTACATTACCCAGGTCAGCCAGACAAGCACAGAGGCTCCTAACTTTGCCTCCAACTTCCCCCAGATTAAACCACCAGACCCACATCAACCCCTGGGGGTAAAAGGCATGGAGTGGTTGGACCAAGAGGTTGTCAACAACAGTCCAGAAAACAGATGTCTTGGCTTTCCCCTGGTCTTGTTTATTCTCCATAAATACCAGAGCAAGAGAGCAGAGTCACTATTATCTCCTGACAAGGTTCTGTTAACCAGGCATGGCATTTGCTTGTATGGCCCAACCTTCTGCAGGTCTCTTCCACAAGAATCAACCACAAAAACACTGCAGCAGCAGCCTAGCTGCTTTATGACCGTGGATAGGACCAATTTGTTTTGTGCTTTCAGACACTCATCTTGCAACAGCAAACATACAGACACTACAGCAAGTTTTTGGGGTTTTTTTTACATAAATAAGGGGGTTTGACCACCACCTTTCCTTTTTCAGTGGCAGTTTGTCAAGATCTTTTGCCTAATTCCCAGCTCAGCATTGAAGTGAGGAACAGCACATCCTTCCCAAAAGGAAGCAACAGAGTGAAAGCCAGGCTAAAATAACAATTACACCATTATTGGTGGGCTAAAACCAGGAAAGAAAAGGAAAGACAAAAAAAAAAAAAAGGAGGGGAAAGAGAGACATATTACATCTTAGTGGATGCTTTAAAACTCAAGTTAATCCAAGTAACAGCCCAGCTTTCCTGCAAATACTCAACCAGCTCTGGCAAATGTGGACCTGGAGGTTGCCTCCCACTCTTCATATGGACTCTGCTCTGCTGTGACTGCATCCTGACATCCTTGCTGGAAGTTTTAGATCTTGCTTAATTGGGGCATGTGTTTTCCTTGCTGGCAAAATGTCTACAGACCTCGATAAGAGCAGGATTTGGACTATTTTTTTGAAGCTTCTCCCTACCGTGTCTCGTGAATTTTACACACAGGCATCTCGGGATTCAAAACCAGTCTCAGTATCTGTGTGCAAACACAACATTCTTTGCCAAGCAGTCAAGCACTACAGGTGTGTGGGTAGTAAAGAAAAGAAAACAAAACCAAACCTTAAATTGCGTTTTGTACATGTGACGGAGACGCGCAATATTTAGGAAAATTAAGGGAGGAATGGGATGCGACAGGAAAACATTTGTCTGAGTGCATCCTCCATGTACTGTCCTCTGCAGGGGAGGTCATCTCCAAAAGTGAAATGGGGAGGTTTGGTAGGAGGGGGAGCAAATAAATAAAAGCTTTTTTTCCCTCTTTGAGCCTCTGTTTGGTGATAGACCCACCCAGCCTCCTCCCTCACCACGCTGTCAGGTGCACGTGGCCAGCAGAACCGCGATCTTCCATCCCCATGTCCCCCTCCCAGGACAACCAGGCTTTCACACAAACAGCACTCCCATTTCAAGTGCTTTTGTCTCTCCTGGTTCTTCATCTCCCCGCAGAGCTTCGCTGCAGCCCAACATTTACCCCACCTACACGCGCCGCAATTTTATTTGGGCTTCATTTCTTATTAAATACCAAAAAAACTATAAAGGATGCAATTGTTGTAACTGCAATGAGAGCAACACCAAATGCAAAAATGCAAGTGTAGCCAGACACCAGCACAGATTCTCTTTCAGGAGGGTGTCAGGCTCCCCAGTGAAGGAGTTTAGCCTTGGGTTTTGCACATCAGGACTGGGGGCAAAACGGCTTGAGGGAGCCCTATAGAGGTGCTTTTGCTTCCCTGACTTCTCACACAATATTCTTTCAAATGAATTTAAGGCTTTTCTTGTCCAAATCCCCGCAAAAAGTAACCACGCTGCAGTTTTCCTACTATTATGCAAATAGATTAATCAGCCAACGCTCCGGTGAGAATTAATTTATATCTGAATCAAACGGGGCCTTAGCTCCTTTATAACCCAGCCCTCCCCCCCCTCCACACCCAGGACAAGGCCTGGGCTAGGTAGCAAGCTCATATTCTTCATTTGACGAGATGTGAGCTGACACAAATGCCGTGGCCGGCTTTCAATCCGATTACCCCGTTGCCCCACATCAATGCTCTCGCAGCCTCCAGCCCCCGGCGTCCCTCCTTTCAGCAGCGCAGCCAACAAGTGACAACTCCTCCCCGGTAAACAAGCACCCACGCTGCCACCCCGGAGCCCCACTCCGAGCCCATCAGGAGCTCCTGCTCAATGGCTCTCATTCAACAAGGTGCTCTATTTTGTTTGGTAGGAACTAAACGACGCCAAAAAAAACACGCTGGTTTGCTGCGATTCAGAGCTGCCCTTTCAGGGAGCTTGAGGCACGAACAATAAACATCCAAAAAAAAAAAAAAAATTATGGGAGCATCGTGTCCAGCCCTACGTATATTTATAACACTCATGCACGCAATTTAACACACCCACTGACATCTGTTATCTTTCATACTCTCCTTAACCCTTTAAAAAAAATATAAAATAAAACAACGTTTGGGGCTGCCACATCCAAAGGTCAATGTAAAGTGAACCCACATTTTACACAGCACCCTTATACTAAACTCATGTTGACAACCACTAAATTCTTTCTATTGCCTTGCACAGGAACTTGTTTTTTTTTTTTTTTAAAGGCTTCCCTCCTTCTCCCCCTCCCACTTTAAAACTGTAAGCATTTAAAAAGCTTGGCTAAACGATCCACCAGGTGTGAGAAAAGCCTTTTCTGTGCAAGCAGCTCCGTGTCAGACAACCTACACTTTGTAATTAGATTAGCAAGCAGGGACTGAATAGCTGTGATCAAAACACCCCCCCCTCACTCTGCACATTGTTTATAGTGCATAACTGATAACTAAGCTTCTCTAGTCATGGTTAAAATCTACTTAAGAACATGAGTCCTGTCCACTCTGGAATTTAAATGAAGAAGAAAACAAAGTGCACATTCTTAAAAAGCTATATGTCATTGCTTGCCTTTCTTGTTTAAATGCAGATTCATTTGAAAATACATCATAGAACAAACTCTGTGAATCAACAGCAGCTCCTCATGAAAACATCATCATAACCATCATTTAACCATCACTTAAAACACAGCTAAGAAAGTTAGAAATGTGGTTTTTTACCTTGAAAACTTTCTTCATGGTCCACTTGGGTAGAGAAGGAAGAAAAACCTCTTGGCCACATGAAGGACATCCCAAATCCCTATCAGGAGAGCCAAAAACTCCTCAGCCCAGAAGGATGGCTTGACTTGTCTGTCTTTGTGGATTTTTTCCACCTATCCAGACAATCTAGTTGTGTACTGGAGTCGGTTTTCCAAGCAGAGAGCAAGCCTGGATGTGCTGCCTTCCGGGACACAGTAAAAGTGTGGTGAAATGAGTGGCAGCCGGTTAGAGAGCAAATCATCCCCACCTGTTCCTGCAGAGCAGAGACCTACCCTCACCTGCACGTGATGCTAAATCAGGTTCTCCCTAAACCTTTCATAAAAGGATTATGTATTTTTCTTGGAAACAGTGAGAGTGTTTCACAGCCCTGTTTCATCTGCCCAGAGTGCAAATATCCCAGTTTCGAATTTCGAAATCATCCAGCCCAGTCTGAAGTCAATCCCCTTCTGCACTGTGGGGCTCGGGGCCAGATGCAAATCCTTGTGTGCACCTATCTTTCCAAAGAGAGATCTCTGATTACTGGTTCCTCCTGCTGATGTCAGTACACCTTATAAACTCCATCCTTATTTCATCCTTCCTAATACAGTCTTTTTAAATATTAGGGCTGGACAACCAAAACTGAGACCAAAAAACCTCCTTCTCTTTGGCTAGAGGACGCTGTGGAAACAGCAGAAGATAACAAGAAGATATTTTCCATTTTTCCTCTAATAAATCAGTTACTACATACACAGCAGTGGATGGAAACTTTTCCATGCTGTCCATTCTGCTCCTTCTCCTGTGAGTGCAGGAGAAGAGAAAATTAATTAATTGTCCTGGCACAGAAATCCTGAGTTATTGCTTAGAGAAATACCCCTTATGCCAGTACATCCATGAACCAGGAGGATGCAAATGTAGCTTAAAGCTACAATAATTTCCATTCTCTTGACCTTTCTGGGTCTGATGAATCACAGCCAGATTGTGGGTCCTCAAAAAGAGCCCTGTCCTGTGCCAGGACAACAGGACCTTACCGGATTTCATCTAGTCAAACGTTAAAGCTGCTAAATTCCACCTGATGCTCCTAAAGACCTTACCAGACACATATAATTTGATGATCTCCACCCTCTCCCGTTTTTAATGGACAAGGAAAAACAGAGAAGAAAAAAAGAGACAAAAATCATGACGTGATGAGAGCCAAAAATGTGAATGCAACCACTAAAACAAGGTTTTTGTGAACCAGTTCTCATTGCTACAGGTGTGGTGAGAACCCTGAGGAAAGCTGTTTCGTGTTATGAAGATGCTCTTTCACACATCCTGGCTGTCTCGTTCTAAACTTCATTTGTCTTTGATATTTCCCTCTGCAGCGCCAAAATGCCCCTGACAATGTCCTGAAAGGAGACAAGTACGTTCAAATTCTTCTGGGGCTTAACCCCACCGCATTGAAATTGCCACGAGTTTTGCCCCTGACTTCAGCCCTGACAGAACAAGAAACATTCTCAGGCCAAAGGCACCAGGAAAAGCTTTTCTACAACTCTCTTTACATGCTCACACTCTCCTTAGCCCCAGAGATTTTGCTTTCAGGAAGCTGAAGGCATAAATGGGCAAAGCAGTTCACTGTGTCTGTCCAATCTCATGGCTGCTGGAATAATGCAATCAGGGCGTTTTTTTCTTCTGTTTGTCAGAAGGAAACACGATCCTCTGAGAAGGGATGCATTTCCTGCAGGTTGGGAAGCTCCCAGGAGAAAGGCCTTGGCTGTTTCAAGAAGGATTCTCAAGATGCAGGACCTCATCAGCTTTTCTCGAGGATGGAATGGAAGAGCCCTTCATCTCCGGACAGCAGGAAGCTGCACTGGTGCAAAGCAAAGCCCAGAAGAAGAGTGGTCCTGTTCTGGTCTCCAGGATGAACCAAGTGTTTTCTGAAGAGAACAACTCTTTTTCACAAGCGGAGATCCAGTGGAAAATCTCCCGGCTCTGCAGGACCCCAATCATCCTGGATTTAGACACCTGCCCCTGAGAATCCTGGAGAGATGTCCGTGATGCCCAAGACCGTGAAGCTGTGCATTCCTTGGGCATTGCTGCTCCTGGGTTTTCTGCACCTGGAGCAGCTCACTTGGTGAAAGCATCCCCAAGGGCCAGCAGAGGACACAGCAATTCTCATTCCTCTCACTTCCCATTTTACACAAAGCACCTGGGAGCAGAGCACAGGGACCACGTGGACCAGGGCTTGCCAGCTCGTTCCTCAGTGGTTCTGTGAAGGCAAACCGTGTGAGGGGCAGCTTCTCATTCTCCATCTGCCAGAGCCCCAGAGATCAAACACACCCCATATCAACATCTAAAAGAACAGCTTGGTGTTTCAGGAAACCAAGCATTCTGTCTTCATTAAGGAGGTCCACACAGTTACTCTCATACTCTCTTGGGTTCCATGTAAGATGAAACTATTCCCATATATTTGCCCAAAAGCCCCTTAATTTCAAAATTGTAATAATTGGGAAGGAGGGGGGGTTACATTCTCCATTCCAAGGGAAGCTCCAGCTTTTCCCTGGCAGACAACTGTCTTTCCAAAATAAGACACACCCTCTGTGGATGCAGAACAATTTACCAGCACCTTGTAGACATGAACAAAGCTGTGATCGGGGCATGGTCTGTAACTGAACCATTTAACTGCAAATTCATCACCTCAGTGGACAAGGTCACAAATGCAATACTTCCAAGAAGAAAACATAAAATTCCCAGGGAATCTGATGGTCAAAACCCCTTGGAATTCACACTTAATTTTTTAAAAGATATTCCCCTCATTTCAATTGTGAGACCATTAGAGTATACCAACAATGAAATTTTGCACTTATGTTTACCAAAGGACTGTTACACAGTATTTCCTCCCTAATCACTTGGCTTTGGGTCCCACCAAATGAATCACAGGTTAATCCCTGTTAAAGGACCTTTCAGCACCTTCACAGAGAGAAAAACACTCTCCCAACAAAAGCTGTTTTCCCCACTGAATCACGTCTGAAGGTATTTTCACCTAGAAGGAGCAAAGTGAGCCTCCCAGCCAATCCCCATCCTTCTGGCTGCCAACACGTGGCTTGGGGAAGGTTTTCCATTGGGAAGAGTGTTCTCAGCTACCTGGGCTCCCTCTTAAACCTTCCCAGAGAGACTTAAGCCCAAAGGATGTGAAGCATCACCTGGCTGGCATGCAAGAATTCGAGGAGCTGAGGAATGGTGCTCTAGCCATTTATAGAAAAGGTGTACAAACAAGAGAAAGTCCTGGGTTTATCCTACAGGTAGCCCAATAGTAATTCCATTCTTTGTCTGGGAGACAGAGGTCCTTGTGTGATGTTCCAGCAGGCAGAGGGGTAGAGAGCAGCCTCTAAATTCATTCTTGTGGCAGACACCAAGGGAGGGTGTGGGCTCGAGGACCCTCAGTTCAAGGTGACAGCAAACTCTCAGATTTTCTAAAATCCACCCCAGGACACACTCATGCTCCTGCTGGATTGTGCTGAGAGCCCTGTCCCCCAAAGAAAGTTGTCCTTCCTGTCAGACTCTGGAGGGTGAGGAACAGAACCGGGTCTTAATGAGTAGAAAAGTCAGGGGATCTTCGAGTCCCAGCGCTTAAAATTGCCCACTGCAAAGAGATTTCAGCAGGTCAGTCAGCAGAGAAGTTTGCCACTGTCATAAGAAAAGGATCACAATTTCAGTTTGCAGTAAGGAGGTAGGAGAGCTCTCAAGGAATTATTTGAAAGAGGAGTTTTAATTCTTCTGACCTACTTGAGCAACATGAGAGAAACACGTTTTTGAGAAAATAAATGGGCAGGTTTCATGTTCTGTCATCCTCCTCCATATTTCATCTGCACAGTCTAATTTGGAAACCCTTGGGGTAGAGACCACAAACAAAATGAGCAGGACCCTCTCCACCCATATCTGAAACCCAAACTGCCGCAGTCCAGCTCCCAGCAAGGTTCCACTGGGCCAAGTAATCGAGAAATTGAGGCAGCAAATAAACCATCATATTGTATTTTGCAAATCGCAGCTCTCCAAAACGTGCCAATCTTAGCTGGTGAAAGGAGTTGTTTTTAAGGAGATTGTGTGGTTGTTTATTAGACAGATCAGTGGAGAAGAAAGAAGAGGAATTGTTCAACCCCAGATTATTTTTTTAAAAAAACCAAAAAAACAAAGGTGGAGGCTGGGGAAAGGATAAAAGGACGAAATGGACAAAAAAAAAATCAAATCTGGAAGAAAGGATGCAAATTAAACAGTCTTGGAAGGAGCTAGCAAAGCGCAAGCAAGACACAGGGGCTAAACTAAAGTTAATTACTTTTGACATGATCAGATCATCTGGTCGCATTTCAGGCTGCGTGCACTCCGGGCTGGCCGGCATGAATGGCGAGGCGAAAAGAAAGTAACTCTCCCCTCGAGGTCCCTTTGCCAAGTCTGGGCTGTGCGCTCTGCCCGAGCTCCCTCTTTCTTTTGCGCAGGCAGGGAGAGGGGGAGAGGAGAGGGGAACACAGTTAACCACCTGTCAGGGCTGAGGACACAATAAGGCAGCCCCCAAAAGAGCTTTTCATGCATGCGTAATATATTTGTTCAGCCATTCACTTAATGAAGCTGATAAATGTGATGCAAAACAATGGTCAAGTTAATCTATTTAGTAAAATGTTTTGAGACTCTCAGGCGATGTTAAGGAGGGTAGTGTGCTCGGGGACATTTTCATTTCAATACGCTCATCTCTCCCCTCTTAGGGGGGTTTCAAGCAACCTATGTGAATATAATTTCTTATAAATGTGTCTTTAATGGGTTTAATTCACCCTTGCCAGCTGTTTTTTTAGCTATTTTGTAAGAGCAAAACAAACGTGCCAGGCTTGGAAAGCTAGTTAAAATTAGTTTCGGTCACTGGGGCCAAGCTATATTTCCTGCAAACCATCTGCTTGATTGGCACAATAGAAGGATTTTCAAGAAAAAGGGAGTGGGGGGGGAGGGGGGGGAAATCTAGAAGAGCTTTGAACGAACCAACAGTTACTGTTCCTTGTGCTTGAATTCTAAAGGTGAAGACTTAGGTGTCTTAATAGAGCCTCGCCCCCGCAGCCTCCATTCAAGCTGTGGTCCATGAGCATCGTTAGGGGGCTGGGACGCAGCAGGGACGGAGCATCCCTCCCCCTCTCCAGCGGGGAAAAAAAAAAAAAAAAGAAAAAAAAAAAGAAAAAAAAAAAAAGTGAGGGGGATAAAAAAAATAAGAAAACAACCTAAAAAGTGCACACACTTTTGCACCGCAGCTTTCGGGAGGAAACGCCGGGCACTGAGGGGGGTGCGGAGAGGAGCTCGGCCGGTCCCTTGTGGAGCTCCCGTTTTGGGAAGGGAGGGAGCGAGGAGAAGCTGGGCTTCCACCAGGCTGAGGCTGTCCCGAGCAGGGTGTCCCGCGTGGGGCCGCGCCGTGGCGGTGATTGAGACGTCCTCCTGTCCGTCCGTCCGTCCGTCTGCCGGGGATGCGGAGAGCCACGGGGCTCCGAGAGGGCTCCGAGCCGCCGGGGCAGGCGCCGGCCCGGCCCTGCCCAGCCCTTTGGTCTCCGGATTTGAAGTGCTGGCTCTCCCAATTTCATGCGGATTACCAGCCTGGGACCGGGACACACGCAGCTTCGACCCCCACCTCCCCCTGCCTCACCCGCCGGCAGTTTTGGGTTGCTTTTTTTTTTTTTTTTTTTTTTTTTTTTTCCGTGACAAAGAAAGTGAGTGACTTTTAAGAAATAAATTTGAAGATAACGACATTAAAATGAATGGCAGGAAACACAAAACTGCCCGAGCATAGGTCAAACGGCATTAGTCACAGGTTTTATCCTGAGACATTAGAATTCCCTTTCTCTTAAGTGATCACTGCCTTTGAAAAGAAACTTCCAAAGGACATTTCTTAAAATAAGATCCTTTCGTCTGATTTCTTGGTTTCTTATGGTCTATCTTCCCTTTCAATAGATGTCTAGTCCCTTTTGCCGTGGTGCTTAAGGAATTCTTTATGAGTGTGCTCAGACGCATCACAAGGACCCGGGTCCACGCGTGCCCCAGCATGCGTTTGACCCAACCTTCCAGAAAATGTCAGCCTCTCTTCTTTAAAACCACAGAAATTAGCAGCAGTTGGTCCATAGCGAGACAAAATGTCCCCGATGTATATGGAAAGAAAGGAGTAAACCATCTCAAAGGGAACCTATAATGACTGTAAAAAACGGAGTGTTCTCAGAACAGCCCGGGCGGGGCTCGTTTGGGAAACGCCGGCATCGGGGGACAGTGGCGAGAGGGGCAGGGGACAGGGATGGGACAGGGAGCTGGCGGGGTTCCAGGCGATTATTTTATCGGGAAAGCCCCGTTTGCTTTTTCCATTCCCGCTCGCTTGCTGAAGAACACCCCGAGAGCAGCGGTGCACAGAAACGGGGCTGGAGGGATCCCCGGAGCGCCCTGGGTGGGGAGAGGGGAGAGCACCCCCTCCCCCCGGTATCCCCCGGAGCCCCAGCGGGGACAGGGGCAGGTGGCGGGACCTCTCCGAGACCCCGAGCTCTGCCCACGTCTTTCTTTTTTTTTTTTTTTTTTTTTTTTTTTT
>VZSR01000902.1:166660-189507 GCA_013398615.1 Brachypodius melanocephalos
CCAAGCACCCCCAACTCCCTCAGCAGCGAGGCAGAACAAAAAGCAGAGAAGGCCTTGGCTCTGTGCAAGCCCTGCTCAGCAAAAACAAAAGCATCTCTGTACTATCAACATTATTATTAATGTCTATATTATTGTGCTTCAGGCTTTCTCCACAGGGCAGGCTGTCATACTCCTCCCAGGTTTAGCCAAGCTTAGCCTTGCTAAATTCAACTTTGTATGCCTAGCGAGGTTCTTGTAGTCCTTGATGGGTATTTGGCCACCTTCCTGTGGTATTTATCTCTTTCTTTTGTGTGTGTGTTTAAGCACATCCAAAAGCTCCCTGCTGAGCCAGGGTGGTCTCCTGCTCTGCTTTCTCCCTCTCCCTTTGTTGGACTGTTCCTGAGTAACTCCCAGCCCTTAAAAGCTGCTTGTGCTCTCCATGGGGGCATCCCATGGACCCTCACAGCTGGGCTCTGAGCATAGGGAAGTTTCAGGAGTGGAAGTTTCAGTGCTTCCAAAATCCAGGGAGGGTTTTGTCCTATTGGTCATCTTCAGTGTTCTCGGCAGGATCTGAAACTTCGTGATGTTATTATCACTATATCCAAGGCCACCACTGACGGCTGTAAAGGAAATATGATCAGGTTGTGAGCACTAAATGCAGCCAGCAAAGGGCAGCTCTGAGTCAGCATGTCCAGCACCTGCAGCAGGAAGCACTTTCCAGAGCTTTCCAGGATCCTCGAGGGCGGTTTGGGCGCTGCTGTGCAGAAAGGGATGGTTTAACAGGCAGGGCTGATTTGGGAGGCTGGTGAAGCTGAAAATCGTGCAGTAGCATTGTCAGAGATGCCGCTGTGGATGAGGTTTAGCGGCTCACAGAGATTCCCAGCTCCTGAGCTTGTTCCATCCCCGCTCGGGCTTTGTGTGCTGCCTTCTCCTCTGCACTGGGTGGTGCTGGTTCATCACAATCCCGATGGAAAGGCACTGGGAGCTGGCGAGGCGTCAAATGCTGTGTGTTAGAGCCAGCACTGCAAGGTGGGAACAGCAGAGACAATCTCCTGTCCCTTCAGAGGCTGATAAACCCCAGGGGAGCGGCATCCACACGGCTTGAGCACGTCCAAAGGAATTATCCCTCTGGAAAAGGGCTGTGCAAGGCAGAAAACGCCCCCCCTTACAGATCAGTTCTGAGCTCCCATTTACACTGCTGTGTCATTAGGAGTATTTCTGGGTTGAACAAACTTGACTGCAGATTGTTGCACTGTTGGTGCAGCATTCGTGAAGTTTTGGAAAGGACAAGGCAGAACAGGTCCAGGGTCAGCATGCAGGAATTCTCCTTATTCAAACTTCTCACTCCATTTATATACACTGTAAATTAGTGGCCAAGTATTGGCCAAAGGCATGTCACCTCATCATTTTGACTGGTGAACAATTCAATCACTCAAATGCTTCTCTCAGAGCAAAAGAATGCAAACATTTTCTTATTTACATGAAAGGGTGTGGGAACTCAGCTCAGAGTTCCAAAACATCAGAAGGCTTTAGCTTTAGTATCAGAATGCAAGTTTAACATGCAAAAGCAGGGTGAATGCAGATCATGTTTTCAGCAGAAATTCTTCTATTTTCCTTGAACTTTTCTACATGTGAGTCTGCCCCACCAACTTTAATTGTTCAAATAGGTGATTAAGTGGACAAGAAACTATCAAAACCCCCCAAAATATGAAGAGTCTCCAGCAAAAAAATCCCCAAACCCCTTGGAGTGCAGAGGTGTTTGCATTAATCATTTCTGAACAGAGAACTTTTTTTTTTTTAAATCCATGAAAGATAACATTTTCCCTACATGTTTTTACTGACTGTGTATTTATTACTGTATAACCACAATGTCTCCATCAAATGGGTGAAGAGGAAATGGGAATTACGTGTGGAACGTGAAGATTGTCCAGAGGGGTGGAGGATGCCCCTGGAAACATTCCAGGCCAGACTGGATGGATGGGTGAGGTGCCAAAAGCCAACAAAACCAAAGGAGTGATCCTCACACGGTTCAAATGAAAAATTATAAAATGTTAAAAAAAAAAAAATTAAATATCAGAAAGGGATAAAAAGTTCTGGGAAGCCACAAATCTGAATAAATAAGCATCAATTTTATTGAATCATGAATAATTTAAGACTGGTACAATCATCAGCTTTAATCTCCATGACACGGGGTGGGGAAGGGGTAGAAACGGGGAGAAGTGAGAAAGGGGAGGCATGATCTCAAACAGACCATTCACAAATTCCAATCCTAAATGAGAACTGAAAATTAAATAGGGAGAGGAGCAAATGGAAAACATCATAAACGTACACAAAATACTCAATTCCTAGTTTTCTCTTTAAAAATGGCTAGAAAAAATTCATCAAAATGCAGCACTTTTAATCAAATATTTACATTTCTATGTTACAATGAAAAAATGTACATCTTATAGAACATATTTCATAAACTGTTCCACTGGAAACGACTAGATCAAAACAGCAACCTTCCATTTAATATCAACAAAGATTTTTTTTTTTGCTTTGTTTTTTTGTATATTTTTTTCTCGAAAGAAAAATTGCCACATTTAGACAAGATTTCATACACATAATATCGAAGTTAAGCATCAACAATGAAATATCAAGTTTGCTTCTTTCAAAATGTACAAAAAGGCTAACCAACCCCCTCCCTCCCCTTCCCCAAATAAACCACATCTCATTTATGGCCTGTATCATTCTTGGCAGTTCTGAAGAAGGAAAGAAAATGGTTTATTCTCTCAATTTATAACTCAACACGAATGTTGCATAGAATCTTGCATTTCTTGTTGGTATTTTTTTTTTTTTTAAACAAGCTGACTTTGTAAGGAGGAAAAAAAAAGGCAAAAAAATAAAAAGAAAAAGTGTTTTGAAAAAAGCCTTAAATGAGAAGGAAGTCACCTAAAGAAAGACTTGATCTATGAAAAGGCTTGATAAAAAACTAACGTGTGCACAACAGGTAACCCTGCTTCCCGAAGTTTCAGAAAAGACACGGAATATTGTGATGCTCAGAATGACTAGCCTATTCAAAATTGCCCCTCTCACTTTAAAAGCCAAGCTAGTGTCAATTAAAAAAAAAGAACAGATAATAAGAAATTTCTTGCCTGAGCTTAAGCACAGGATTAAACAAGAGGAAAAAAAATAACCCCGTTCCCCACAAATAAAACACTACTTTAAACACGATTTTAGCACTCAGTTAAAGTCAACTGAGACATTTTTTAGGATATCAAGTCCATTTAAAGCCCTAGCCCTGCAACTGGATTTTTTTTTCTTTACAGGCACGTGCTCTGTTTGTATGGATTCAGTTGGGGGATTAGGTACCAAAATTCACAGTAGTAGCAGGTAAAGACAGTGCTGGGAAGCAGAATTGTCAAGACTACTGGAAAAATTAACTTCTCTCAAACTCATCATCAGCACGCTATGGATTTGATTCCATACAGATCTGACCCATTTTTAACAGTACCAAGAACTGGATTAGGAAAATTGGCTGAGTAACTTTTGTTATCCCATTCAGTGAAATAATGAAATCAGAGTTCATAAGGTTAAAATGGTAACAACACCAAGCTCTTCCCCCATCATTAAAATATTTAAATTTTTTTCCTTTTACAATATTTTTCTTAAAAAAAAAAAAAAAAAAGAAGTCATCAGCACTTAAAAGTTGTAACAGGAGCAGATTCAAGACCAGCTTAGTAAGACAAAGTACAGTTATATTACAGAAAGTCATGAGGTATAATAAAACCATCCTCTCAAGCTGAGCCACAGAAGCATGAACTGTCTGTTTAAACCAGTAAGCTCTTGAAAAAAAGTGTTTGGAGTAAGATTTCTTACTGTACATTGAAAAACCAGCATATTCCTGTGATTTATTAGAGTTGAAAAGCTTCTTTTGTCCCTCCTGCATGGATAAAACAGCTCTTCAGTGATTTATTAGCTGCGGATTGATATGAACCTGAAACGTTATCTCACTTCCCTCCCTTTTTTTTTGTCACATTTAAACAAATTCTAGTATCTCATACAAACAATATTCACAGCAACTTATGATATTCCGAGAGATGACTTTAGCCCTGTTTCTTTAAATAAAATCCCACAATATACAGCACTAATTTAATCAAACACAATTAGTACAAAATAAGGCATCGCTTCGAAAAGTCAGCACCAAAGGAGAGCTGGAAAAGGCTCGTACAGATCCCTCCTGAGGGTGAGGTGTTGGCTGAGGTACAGCTGACGTGCTGGGGGTGGTGGTGGTGTCTCACCAGCAAAGTGCAACTCTTTGGGAGGTGTTCCTGCTCCCCAACACAGGTACAAGCCCTAACACTGATGGCGTGGCTGTGTGCGTTCACAGAGGAGGAGAAACCAAACCAGGTCCACAGCTCTGCCACAACTCGAAAGCATGGCACAGCTAAACTCAAAAGACACAGTACTCAGTACCTTATCTTTTTTTTTTCCTGAATACTGCTAAAATACTAATTTTTTTTTTTTTTTTTTTTTTTTTTTTACTTTGGAATTAAAAAGAAAAGTCATGGAACTAAGTATTGTCACCAGAGTAGCACTGGAACTGCCACAGAGCAGAATTTCAATCAACCCCCTTATGGTTGTGCTGATTGGAATAAAACCTCTGAACAAAACCCAAAGTTTTTAGGAAACAGCTGCGACATTTCATGGCAAGAATTAAAAAACCTGAAAGCCTGACTCATCCCTTTGCAGGGGTGTAGCTCACCTCTGTGTGCAGAGCTCACCGTGCCTGTGCACTGCCAAGGGTCCTTTGGGGCTGCACAGCCCTGCCACTGACTTCTGTGGAGGAGGGAAGCCCTCTCTCCTCAGGATGGATTTGTGGGGTGTAAACACCACAGAAGGCAGCCCAGCTGGTGGTGTGGGTGTGAGTGGGAAGAGAACTGGGCCCTGACTAGCAAAGGGCTACCTGATCTTTCACTTGTTAGCAGGATTGATTGTTACACAGTGTTTGAAAAAAAAAACCTGATTTGTTCAGACTGTATATATATTTTTATATATTCCTATTTATATATATAATCTTTATAAACACACAATGAAAGAAAGCCAAGGTCTCAGACTGGCAAGGAGAGCAGCGCTTTTTGTTTTAAGTTTCTTTTTTTTTTTTCCTTTTCTCTTTCTTTTAATATTTATTCAAACTTCCCTGTTTTGCAGCTTTGCCTTCACTGAGTATTATTACTGAGGCAAGCAACACTGTTATAGCACCAGAACTATATGAAGTTGAGTTTAATCCACAAAGCTGATTGGTAAAAGTCCAGCCCTCACAAAAATGTGTTTGGTCAGAAGCAGCATAGGCAAATATTCCCTCTCCCCTCTCTTTCCAGACAGTACATGGCACAAAGCTGTTTGCTTCACAGCTGTGAAGCTGCCCCCCACCCCAGTCCCTTTGACTTAGTGATGATGATTATTTTTAACATCTTCAGGATCTTAGGCATGAGAGCTTACAGCAACTAAAAGGAAGGAAACAAAGGAGTAGTGCAGTTCTCGTCGTCGTCAAAAGAAAAACAATACAAAGGTCGCTTGGGTTGCCTGCACCCAGGTTCAAGATTGCTCCAAGTGTCTTGTTCTTGCAGCTCTAATACTGAGATCCCAGCCCAAGAACGTGTTCTTTTCATGAGCCTGTGATCAGGGCTCCTGCCAAGTGGAAAGCACCTCTGTCTGGGGGAGATCACAACGTCGACTCCAGGGAGGAGTCCAGGATGTCATCGTGGTGGCTGTTGCTGTTGGAGTCGCTGTCGTAACTCTGGGGACTGGAGTAGTTGGCTGCCTCCTGCAGTCTCATCAGCATGTTCATCTGCAAGGAAGGCAAGGAAGTTCATGATTATTTGTGTTCTGAGGCAGGAACAATATCAACTCCACGTGATAGCCACAGCAGCATTTGCTTTGCCAGTGGGCAAAGAAGGGAAGGCAGAAACAAGCAGGGTCAGTAATACTGAGACTCAGAAAAGAATTTCCACAACTCTGATTTACACAGATTCTGATTCTTCCACAACTGTGATTTAGACAGACTCTAAATGATAGCAGCATTCAAGTTACTGACAAACCACAGCTTTGCCAGTAAAGGGGAAAATGAGACAAGCGAAGGGATTAGTCTACAGCCACAGAGCAGTTCCTGTTTCTAACCCCTAGAAACAAGGCAAAAGAAACAGTTCTGCTGCTCCAGAAATGAGAGCTTACCAGAGGATCTCCTTCAGCATCACTGACTGGGACCTGTTTGGAGGTGGAGCCTTCCCGGGACACGGAGTAGCCGTCAAAGCCCACGTCCTCGGGCCGCAGCTGCAGCAGAGGGGGCCACTCGTGGTGCTGGGGGCTGGCTGCCCAGGGGTAAGTGTCCATCACCCACTTGGCAGGATCCTCCCAGGGTGCTCTCCTCCCATACAGCTGAAAGAGCACAGAAACACGCCAAACGTTTCAACCAAATCTCGCCCAGTGCCTACCTAATCAAAACGAACGTGCCGCGCTTCCCCGGATGCAGGAAACGCTTTGCAAGCAGGGCTGAACGTGAGGTTTTCTTTACCCTAACGACGCACAAAGCTCCCCTCCCTTTGGAAGGAGCTGACCACCTTCCCTGAGGCTGCAGTGCCCTTCTCTTGGCGCCAGCTGAAGGAAGAAACGCCTGAAAATAACCTCACCTAATAAAGTCAGCTTAAACCACGTCAGCACACGAGAGAAGCCATCAGTGCTGACATCTGGATTGCACTGGCAGCTACCTCACAAAGTGCCTTTCCTGGAATGTGGAGGAGGAAACACGAGGTCTGTCACCAGGCAATAGTGATGGGTATCAAGGCATTAAGTTTTCAAGTCAGAATTTTTTGTATTCAGCCAAGAAAAAGCACCAGCAGCATTTATCTGTGGTCAGGTTCCTAAGTAGGCAAGCCCTGTTTCAAAAACATTTTTCTGTACGGAATAGACTGAGCTACAAAATATTCTCTCTATTACATCCCATTTGCCTTGGCTAGACAACACATTCATCTTAATGCCTCATGACTTCCAAAAGCATAAATGCAACTACAGGTGCCTTTAAAATGCTTATTTCCACTTTATAAATATCACCACCAACATCCTTCAGCAACCAGAGTTTGTCTCTGATGTTCTGTCACTGTCCCCTTCCTTTAACCCCCTGCACAGGGGTAAAAACAACAGTCTAGCAAAGAAATTCATCATTTCTCTGATGGATCTAGGACTACCTCACGTTCCTCAATACTATTTCTCTCCTGTATGTTTTCTGTGGGTTTAGATTTTGCATGCAGGAAGTATTAACTTGCTCTGAGTGCTGTGAGGCAGGAGGGAGCAGAGGTGCCAGCAGATGGTGCTAGGCAATCTGAAACACAGCCTCAACCCAAACCCTTCACCCCTCAGCCCTGCTGTGCTATCTTCCCAGCATAAGGGCTTCAAGATGTGGCAAACCATATTTCCCATCTTAATCTTGTTCTCAAATTTACAATATTTGGTAAGTGGCGAGGATTTTGCATTTTTCATGTGTTTTCTCCTGCCAGTCTGAGTGGATCTGAGCTCAAGAGAGGCTAAATGAGCCGTGATCCTCTGCCATGGCAACCAGCTCTGCCCACCCCTCCCACTGGCACATTTTCCAGGGAGCAAATCATGGGACAAGGATGGAACAGGTTGCTTTACCAAGCATGAAAGAAAAATCCCTGGAGTATGAGTGGCAGGAAGTCTCTGGGTCCTCTTTTTGCTGGTGCTGCATTCTGCATTGATACACCAAGCAGGAGGAACTCAGATTTTACATAACCTTCTGATTTTCACATCCCTGTTTTGAAGAACAAAACAAGCCAGCTCCCATGGGAGCAATTATTGTAAGGATCTGTTTGGCTTGTTCGTATTTGACCCAAAACAATTCTCTAGATGAGAAACACAAATATAAAAATAGCTGAGAGCAGATGCACAGAGATCAGAGCGAGATGAAGAGTCCACCTTTCCTTTCTGGCATGCAATTTCAGGAAAGCAGAAGATGTGCTCTCAGAGGAGTGCTTGTAGGTGTAGGGAACAGAAAACAGCCCCAGGTGAAGCCCACATTTCTAGCATTAGCTTGCTCATTAGCATCACTCTGGCTACTCTTCAAGTACTGAAGTGCATCTTCTTATCCATCAACCAAACAAAAGAGAAATTATTTAAATAGGGATGAATTAGTGCAAAATGGGGAAATGGGACTGAAGGGGATAAAGAACCTAAAGCACAAAGTGAGAAACTGAAGTCCTTACACCTGGAACATGAGCCACTCGAATACCCCAAGGAAAGGTGGAGATACTGTGCAGAACAAGGATGGTTTTATCAATGGCTCTCTCTCTCTTTCTCCACTTCCATTACTGATTTTTCAGTGCTTTCCACACATACTGATCAGTGATAGGAGAGCTCCAAAGCCCAGTACAAGCAGCCCACGCATCACTGTGAGGATCAGTTTTCTCCATTTTAAGAGCAAACAAAGTCCCCTGCTTTCCCTTCTCTTGTTTTACGCTGGAAAGATTCCTGGCTCCCACTGCCTGCCTTTATAACAAGTTTTATGTAAAATGATTCTCTTGTTCTATGTCTAGCAAAGTTCCTCAGTGTGTTTTATGCTCCAGGACCTGTTGTTTTCCTTATGTCTCAGAGTCTACCACAATTGCCCCCGAAAAAATGAGGTCTCCAAGTACTGACAAATTTCAAATGGCAGCTGCAGTTCGCCCAAATTTTACCCAGAACTTGAAGAATTCATGCATTTCAGAAATTTGTAAGAAGCCATCAGTAAAAGATTAGTTCTAAATAATATTTTAAATTAGGTGTTGCTGGGTTTATTCTATGAACAAAGAGCTGGTTACTGAAAAAACCTCCTTTTTTCCCCTACCAAAATGGCAAGTCCACAGCAATCCTCCTCCTGATTCCAATAAGCTTCATGGTCACACAGACACCAAAAACTATTCCAAATTGCCAGGTTATGAACCAATTACTAAGCACAGACAATCAATGATGATTTCACTTCATCCTCTGAAAGAATTATGAAGGAATCTACTAAAAAGTCATCTTATGTACAGAGAAGTAATCAAAATGTCACTGATACTGCTCCAGTCACTCACAAACACATTTTTTCCATGCACAGCTTTGTTCCTATGCTGAAAGACTTGATTTCCAAAGGAAAATCCTGTGTAACAAAGTTAATGAATGACCACAAGCATATTTTTCTGATTCACAGGATAATTTTAAGGTGTGCTTCTGTTACACAGTATCGAAAGCTATTGGTGTGTCTAACTCCCCCCACTGAAAACATCAGCAGTTTGGCATCTAATCACTCCTTCCACTCCCTATTTCAAAAGTGCTTGAAGAGACTAATTCTGCCTGAAATGATAGGCAATTCTGGTTTCATTTTCACAGACATGCAGATATATTCAACATGCAAAGCTGAATCTACAAAAAATGCTGCCACTACTGAGTTTTGCTGCTTTTTGAACAGATGCCATTCTAAACCTGTGATTTTTCCCTTTGCCTGCTCACCTGTAGCCCTTCTCTTACTGCCTCCAGAAGATACGGAATGATGGAGTAGTTCCACAAGTCAGTGAACCAAACTCTGGAACCATCTACATCTATTGGACAGGAGAGGAAGAGCCGTGGACCTGGAGAGGGAAATGCAGATATCACACTCAAATGACAATAATCATCGAAAACAGGATTGGTAACATCTGAAAGTAAGGTTTTAAAGAAAGCCTTTTTTTAGGTGATACATTACAAGGAAGTGTACAAAGATACACCTGATATAAATAAAGGAAATAAAACACATATATTTACATATGCCTGGGCAGAGTACTTACCAATAGTAACATCAGAGGAGCTGTGAGCCTCCAAGAATTTGTTCAGATGCTGCCAGACCTTGGGAATCCAATCAATGATCTTCACCAGCTCTGCATTCCTCATCCTGCCACTGATCTCTGTCTCAATGAGTTTTCTTCTCAGGAAACGGCCGAGAAAGCCTTTGACTGGCTCAGTGTGGTTTGCACATAGCACCCATCTGTGGCAGAACAGCAGAAAAGGCCATTATTTCTCTTCCATGCTCCTGAGTGTAACTATTCCTCACTACATTTCTTATTTCCAGATTATCACGACCCAAAGGGGCTATTCCAGTCACGCATGAGCAAAAGTTACTCTGGAGTATTTCACTAGATGAATCGATTTTTATTGTGCATTGTTTCAGCTCATTTCTCATTAATCTGCTTTGCCTAAATATTGTCTTGCTGAAAGTCTGGTAGAAGATGAAATATCTGAAGAATCCTCTGTAAATCAAAAGTTTTACGAGCCCAGTTCCTTTAATGACAGCACCATCACCAAGCTGCACATGCCAGGGCAGTAACCAGGAGCAAATGGCATTTCTCTCTCACTTTGCTATTTCAGATGGTAACAACAATTTCAGATGACTCAGTGGCCATTACTCCTTTGCCAGCCCACAAACCTAAATGAGAGACGTGAAAAAACAGTACCTGAAGTTATGGTGGAGTTGAAGATTAGGTGTGGAGGAGGTGGCTTGGTTCATTGTGCCAATGATATACGGACTATTGGGAGAAAGAAAAAACCAATCAAGCAAATCGAACTTGGGAATTTTGAAAAACAACTTTTAAGTTAATCCTGAACATTGAAAAAGGTTATTCAAAACTCTTTTGTCAAAGAAGGTTTTGTAGTTACTTAGGATCAAATTTTCTACTGAGATTCTGAGAACATCAAATTCTGAAAGCAAACCCCAAAACAGGACCTCTCACTACAAATGGGGTTTTACTATTAATGTTCTACATTATAAAGCAAATACAACTACTTTTTAATTATTTATTTCAGAAAAATGGGTTATTTTATTAAATAAAAAGAGCCCTCTGAAGCACTGTCCACAATATGGACAACCTGGTCATCTTCCCCCACATCAATAAATTAATTTTGACTTTGGTTTTGTGATTGGATTTTGCAAGAGCAGTGCTCTGAGCACAGGATTCACATTTGCAATGTGCTCTGATATTATTTCTTTACCATTTGTGGTACTTGCAGTTTAGGAGCCCGTTAAAAATCTCTCCTAGGGAGCTGACGTGGTGCAAATTATCCAAAATGATGACAAGAGGCATATCCACAGCATTATTTTCACTGTTGCACTGGTCTGCCAGGTTGGACAGGTACTGGCGGAGTTCCTGCAAAGCAGATAGAAAGAAGATAAAAAAAAATTGTTTTTCTTCATATTTCTTAAAAAATCAATTAAGACAGGTAAGCTTGGTAACAAACTGTAAAGCAAAAGGGTTTGACATCTAACAAACCACATACTTTCTATGAGGAAACATAAGATATGGTTTTCTTTCTTTTTTGAAGGTTATACTGAAGACTCAGAGACTGTACCAGAAATCCTGTGAGAGACAGGGGCTTAAAGAGGGGTAGTATTCTGTAATTTAGTTTGTGTTTTTTATTCATCAATGTCAGATCTAAGAGGTCTGAAATACATTTTTGTTTCTTTTCAGGAACTTGATCAACTCTCTCCCTACCAAACCAAACTCTGCATTCCAGCTAGATTTGTTATACCATCTTGCAATGGCGTTTCCATCAAAATACAGCTGACAAAATTAATCTGGAACAAACCATCCCCCATCAGAGGCCAAATCTGGATGCCTTCAGTAATGCTGGAAAGAAGGACGAACTTTTGGTGCTCCTGATGAGTGGTTGAAATGCTCTCAGCAGCTTTAAAGCATGTCTGAAATCAATACCAGTGGCTTACAACCACAATTTCAACCACCCCTTTCCTCCAGAGGAAAATATGCTTAAGGCCATCAAATATACAGGTTTTTGTTTTTTTTTTTTCCTTTCCTTTAATCTAGATGATCACTGGAAGTATATTCATCAAAACCAGCAGCACGTAAAAAAGCCAAGACACGCCTTACCTGCCCGGGAATGTGTCTGCACAACAGCCCCTCCAAACCCAGCACATGATTACAGCTGCTGATTCCTGCAGCTGCAGAAGCTCCTGACAGCCTGGAGATGCATTTGAGGGTTTTGGGAAAAGTGCCCATATGCAATAGGGATTGCTCAAGTCTCTGGGAATTTTGTGCAGGTGTTTAACTTCCTGGGCAGGAAGTTAAACAGGCTGCATAAAACAAGCTCCTAAACACTTGAAAATTACGACACCTTTAGGTGTTTAAACACACACCTGGAAGCCTGCTCTTCCAGACCCATAATCAGGTGAATCTGAAAGCCCTTCAATATTTTTTCCTTCAGGATGAACAAAATGCTTTGAAAACAAAGGGCAGTTCAGCATGACAGATTGAGAAAGGTCTCTTGTTGGAATTCTGGAGGCTGAAAATTTCAGGCTGGCTGTTCTAGCAGGCACTGACCCTCAAGCAAGCACTACATTTTACCTGAAGGCATTGAAGAGGCTTCCAAAATTGAGTGATAGCACTGGGGTTGGGTTTGAATGGAATTGTGTGATCTCACAGGGTGAAAAACTTAGACTTAAGATTTTAGTATATGGCAAAATATATGGAGCAATATGGAGGATTTGGGGCGTTGTCTAAGTCCTTCTTTTTCACCTTCCTCTTCTTGGTTTCGGGTGGTTTTGTGTGGTTTGAATAGTATCGTGTGATTTCACAGGGTGAAAAACTTAGATTTAAGATTTCAATATACAGTAATATATATGAGGCAAGATGGAGGATTTGGGGTGTTGCCCTTCATCATCTTCTTGCTTTTGGGTGGTTTTTTTTCTAACTGGGTGAAAAAGGTCTGCATTGCGTGGGTGGTCAATTATTGGGTCAAAAATATAAGTAATATAGGTGTCACCTCGTTATTGGATAATTAATGCTTAAATAACCTTGGAAAGAGTTAGAGGCGCTCCATTTTACCTTCATTCTCCAACTTGCTAGTTAGAGCATTTCCCCCTCATTCTCTGTCTTGCTAGTTAGAGCTCACAGCTCGTGAGATTGTAATTAATAAACAACTGAGTCTGAACACAAAAACTACGACTCCCATGCATTAATCCCGGCTCTAACACGAAAAAATAGCAGATAAGAAACCTACAGGTTCTGATGCTGGAGCGAGGAGGGTCTGCGAGCGCTCACCTTGCTGGATTTGTGGTCCACGTTGAAGGTGGCGATGACGCCCTCGGCCAGCTGCCGGCCCTCGCGGAGCACCACGTGCTCGGACAGGCGGTTGGCCAGGTAGGTCTTGCCCGTGCCGCTGGGGCCCGACAGGATGATCCTCCTGTGCTCCAGCAGCAGGGACACGTAGCGCTGCAGGATGGCCTTGGGGATCAGCGACTCGAACACCAGCCCGTCCAGGCTGTTCTCACAGACACCTGCAGCGGGCAGACCGAGCCTCTGTTTGTACACAGGGAAGGGAAAAACCCCTGCTTGATGCCCTGGGAAAGTCTAAGTACAGTGAGCAAGAGGCTTTACTCACATGCTCCCTCAGTTCAAGCATGCAAATCATTGCTAGAAGGTTCCTCGTTCTTTGTGTCACCATAGGTGGGTTTTGGTGCAGGAATATTAATATTTACAGCAATATAATATTAATATTTAACATGACTGTTTAATATAGTTAATATTAATTTATTCTATAGTTTAATATTAATATAATATATAATATACAATATATTACATATTACACATTACATATTAGACATTATATATGATACATTATATATTATATTTTATATACTATATAATTATACGTCACCTATTATATATTATATATAATATATTATCTATTATATATTATACATTACATTTTACATTAATATTAATAATACATATTATTATTCCTAATATATTCCTAACATATTAATATATTCCTAATAAATTAATAATATATATTCATTAAAAAAAAAATATTCCTAATAGATCCCTTCCCTCAGACCCCTCCTTAACTCCTCCCCACCCTGGGTGTACAAACACTCCTGTCTGACCCTGGGCCCTGCTTTCTGCCCCTCCCTACTGCCTTGCTCCAGCTCAC
Organism: Brachypodius melanocephalos; assembly: GCA_013398615.1. NCBI lineage: Eukaryota > Metazoa > Chordata > Aves > Passeriformes > Pycnonotidae > Brachypodius > Brachypodius melanocephalos. The sequence goes on from VZSR01000902.1 coordinate 180,626, forward strand.
TCCAATACAGTGCACACCTTATTGTTTGTTATTTTTGCATTATTGAAGTTCCTTTTCAGACATTTGGATCAAGGCTGCCTCTCTCTATCAAGTCACCAAGAGGCAGAGTCCCAAGGAAACTCAAAGGAGTCTGATCATCCGGGCTCAGACCCTCAGGAGTTTCACCTCTTTTAGGGAAGATTTGCAATTTTTATCCAAATTGACCTTATCAAGCTGTTCTTCACTTCAGAGCTAAACCCCTTCCCCACTTGTGGAAAACAAGAGCAGGGGTAACCTGTGGGCTCAGCCTGGATCCTCCTTCAGCCTGTTTAAATCCTCAGCTGCATCCCTAAGGCCCTTTGGAAGCTGCCACACCAAAGGATTCCAGGCAGCACTCTTCATGCACAAGCCATGCTGCAATGCATTTCCACACCCAGGCAAATGTTCCCAAATAAAGAACAGGCGATTTCAGTTACACCCGTGATTTTCAAGGAAGAAGCACCAGAACTTTCTGTCCTCCTCTTTCTTCAGTGCCAACACAGAAGCACCTGTTGGTTTCTATTTTATTCGATTTGATTCTATTCTAAGCTAGTTTCTATTGGGCAGCAAGCCAAAAGCCCTCCTAAAACATTCAGTACTTAAGAAGGAACACTGAGCTGCTCAGGGCTTTTTCGGGGTGTCTTTGGGCTAGAGGTTTTTGTTGTGTTTTTATACAGTTTGTTATTTTCTCATTTATTAAAACTTTTTGATTTTCAAAGCACAAGCTTTGAAAGTATGAAATCAGCAGATATTATTCTAAGCTGTCCTGAGAAGTGCTGGACACCCTGAGAACTTGATCCACCTTCCTGAGGCTCATTAAATCTCGTGTAATATTGTGTCAGAGCCATCCATTTTACAGCATTTCACCAGGCATTCACCCTGAATGTACCTGTTTACTTTTGGATCACTAGACAAAAAGAAAAAAAACCCCAAACCCCAGCTATCATCACCTCCCCCTACTTTCCCAAATGCTTGTAATTAAACTCCTCCTCTGCATGCTGATAGTTATCTCCTCTAACAGAAAACTCCTACTGATAAGCATTTATGCCATGTCAGCAGCCACTTCAGGCAGAATTGGCTCGGGGAAAATACACAGTGCTTCAAAATAAACAGCAGGAAGGGAAGTTGGCAGATCACCCAGAGAAATGTTTGCACTTCAGTGGTTACTTGGAATATTAAATATTTATATAGGCAGCTTTATATCTCAAAGGTATATGTAAGTGATTTTTCCATAAATTGATTAAATACATTTTTATTTTATTGAAAACTGTTATCACTCACGAACCTTCAAGGCACAAGTCAAGTCAGTGCAAGTTAAATATAAACTCAAATTGCAGCTTTACAGACACAGGTAGACCTTATGCAATATTTCAGTTAGGATTTATGACTGGACAATGGGTTTTATATAAGCAGAACATCCTGGGTTCATATCAAGCCTCGGTAAATTGATGTATTTCACAGTTTATTTTGTCTTCCTGCCCACTGGTTTGCTATACAAGGTAACTTGGTTTTTAGACCAATATTCAAAAATCTGCTTTCAGTCAAATTTCAAAGTTGATCTGAAGAATGTTTGGCACTGCTCTCAAACAGCACCAATCTCTCTGCAGATTTCACTGGTCTAACTTTGAGCATACTGATATATGTTCAAAAGGCAGCAGTCGAGGGTTTTACTCCTGAACTTAGTTTCACAGTATAGTTTCCATTAAAAAGTGCTTCCCTGAGAAAGCAAATGAAAAACACCAACACAAAATTTTTATCAGTATTACAGAATGAAACTGATGGGGATTCTGAAATCCATCCATTTTGAAAAATCCAGATTTTAAGGTGTTTCGTAAAATTTGGGGTCCCTGCTTCCTGGTACTTAAGGAGGGACCCTTCAGTGAGACCAATCAAATGAGTCAAGATTAATTTTGGTTTTTTTTCACCCTGCATGAAGGAAATAACAACCATAGCTGTGGTAAAGAGCTAATGAAATTTTGAGGCTTGACTCATTAGGAGAGGATTTGCTGCTCAAACAGCTCCACTGCATCCCTTGTGGTGTGAGATCTTCTCCAGGACAACTCAAGATCTGTGGAGTGTGTAATTATTCCTAGAGTTACAGGTGGAAAACTTGCTGAAATGACAGACTTAGCACACCCCAAGTGGTGACTTTATAAAATGAAAATAGAGGGAAGCAAGTAAATGGCAGGAACAGGAAAAATAAGAAATTTCACTAAGAAGTTTCTACTCCTTTGAGTTTCTTGACACAGCAAGCTCTGATAAAACTCAACAGTGGAAACCCCAGCAGGCAGGGCAGGTGAAATTACCTTTGATGGTCACTGAGATGGTGTTGTTCTCCCCAACCAGGTACCCACAGGGCAGCAGCTCCGGGGTCTCTGCACTGTTGGTGCGCTTGATTTCCCCGATGCTGTAGCCCAGAACACTGTCAGAGTTCAGCCCCAGCTGGCTCACAGGATCCACGTGGATGATGTACTCCTGGGTGGGAAAGGGAGACAGGAGGTCAAGCAGCTCTGCTGTGACAGTATTCAATACACAAAGTTAAATAAAATACAGCTTGGTGCCACCAAAGCCCCACAGGAGAGCTCGAGCTGGAGTTTTGGGACAGGGACACGGAAGGTCAGGCAGCACTGGGGTCTGCTCTCTGCTGTGACAGTACTCCATACACAAAGTTAAATAAAATGCAGCTTGGTGCCACCAAAGCCCCACAGGAGAGCTCAAGCTCATGGCATTTGGTACCCACTGACCTTAAACAGGCGCCTCACAACCCCATCCAGAACATCCCACTTGGTCTTCCCACTGACTCCAATGCAGCCTATGAGGAAGGTGCGAGGCCTGGAATCCTAAAGGCACAGGAATAACTCCATCAGACAAATGTGGGTAATGGAATTAAAATGCTGGCCTCCCTGCCACCTCCCCTTTTCCTTTTAAATAGTGGTGCATCCTTATTACATCCTTATTACTCCATATGGTGGATTCTAAACGGCATCTGGAATCCTTTTCACATGATAAACACTTTCTACAGTGTTGGAGACACAAATCTAAAGAATACTCAGGTGGCTGTGATGTTAAATTAAAGGTATTTATTAATCAATCCATGAAGAATTCAAAAATCTTTGAGAGGATCACAGTTTAGCAAAGAGACAGAAAGACTCCTAGGAATATTCTAGATGTCAAGTTCATTCTTCCATGACTTCACAATCAAAGATTGAACATTTGCAAGGTTTATTCTGTTTATTTCTAGAAATTCTGCTGTGGGCATAGGAACCTACACATATAAATTATACATGGCTCTACGTATAAGTAGTAATATAGAAAAAGAGTTTATATTTATGTATTTGATGTATCACAGCATTTTGAATTTTGTAAGTGATTTTTAAGGCAGATAAAAGAAGTCAGAACAAATATAATTCTTTTTTTTTACAGCTGCGCTCACTGTGAAACATTAATTGAAGGGAAAACTAATTTCTATCATAAGATTTGAAGTGTTACTAAAACTTGCTCTGACTGAGGTCAATCAGCAGCAGTGTTACTGTTTATCTGAGGTTGTAATAATTAATGCAAAAGCAGTATTTAATGGAGAGATCTACTGAATCCATTTTATTTCTCATCATTCCGATTTTCGTCCACCCCTCAGGCAGACAAGACATAAACACACTTTTACAGGTACTCAAAAATGTGAGATAGCAAGGCCATTGCTTGGCAAAGACTGTATAATTCACTCATGCATGTAGTACTTAAACAAACAAGATGGGATGTAACTTTACAGTATTTGCAATTTATTTGGGTGTTTAGGATTCTTTCAGGCACTTGTGGATGGGACACATCTGAAAGATGTCATTCTGAACAGGGTACTTGTGCCAGAGAGGACAGCTTGAACTAGAACGACATGGTTTGGATCTCCCAGTTTGGATTTGTCAAGTTCTTCCATAAGGTTGGTGCTTCTGGCATTTTGGTCTCTCCCTCTCAGCAGCTCCAGGGAAGCTGGAGGGAGCCAAGTGCCTTCTCCATCACTACCAACACACCAATGAACTGTTTCCTTGAGAATATTCTTAAAACTCCCTGGCAAACTTGAATTCCCCCACACATTCCAAAGGCACTCACAGTTCAAAGCTGGGGATGAAACCCAACTCACCTCCTTCCATTTCATCTCATCCTGGAAGTTGACAACGATTTTGACGTGCCTGCCTCCTTCTTTCCGGGCGGAGCCGTCTCCAGTGTCATCCAAGAGCATGTCTGTGGACAGGAAACATCAACAGCCTCACAGCTGGGGCTCAGTGACAATGGAGGAGGCTATTCTGGTTTATTGGGGTCTAACACAACACGTCTGGGCTTCACGTGGCCCCAGGTAAAACACAAGAACCAGGCTGACCGACTTCCCCGCCGCATATCCCTCTTAAAAAGGGAAGGTCATTGAAAATTATTAGCCAGTTACTTTGTGTTTTCCTTCCTATGATATATCCCCTGGCAAATGTGTACCATTAAATGGCTTTAAACATGACTTTTCAGAGCTGAGGTCATAATTGGACACCCCTGACTGCGGGTGTAGCAGGCCTATGATGATATTTAAAAGGAGGCTTTGTGCCAGCTCGTGACATATTTCCACACCTCAGCTGTTAATAATCCTCACGCTTTCATTTTTCCATGGCTAACCAGCCCAAGCCTTCCAAGTGCAGGATAAAACCTGCCCCAGCACCCTTCCCATTCAACTCACCGAGACTGGTTGACTCTGTGAGGTTCAGGCTGTGTTGAGAGAGCCCCACGGAGTGTCTGGGGGAGGAGGAGATGGAAACCTGAGACTGAGCCCTGCTGCAGCTGCCGTGGTTTTCAGACTTCAGCCGGTCATTCTCTGCTTTCAGCTTTTCAATCTCACCCTGGAAAAGACAAGTCAGACATTAGAAGGCACAGTGAAAACATGATTATAAGATAGCAACCTAAGAAACTCAAGAATAAACGGTAGTTTGGCAGAAATGCTGTTTTCATAATGTTTTAATTATTACAGTGTCCTTTCTGTAAAACTTTTCAACGTATCCTAAAATAGCTAAATATGTGGGAATTCACCAACACTGAAATGCAACTACCATGAGGCACAGAGCATGGAAACATTCTGACAGCCAACAAAATGCTGTCCCCATCTTGGGGCTGAAACAGCTGCAGCTGAGGGCAGCAAAGTCAGGTGTTCAAGCAGACTTTAAATGAAGGTTTAACACTGGAACAAAGCTAAACACAGCTTTAAACACAGCCTCAGAAACTTCAGATCTTCACCGTGGGGGTGGTTGGGCACATCAGGACAGGCTCCAGGACGTGGGGTGGCTGCTCCTTGTCATTGTAGAGGTGGCCAAGACATAGAGTGACACAGTAAAAGTTTTCAGAAGGCTCCTTTATTACTTGCAAAGCTCATATTATAGGAAATATCAGAGAGCACTGTGTTAAACTTAACTGGTCAGCAGTACAGTGAAACTCAGTTCACTGGTCAGCGTGTATGTCTATCAAATTCTCTCTCTCTAGATACGTTTACATTTTCCCTTTGTGGGTTCTCATGGGACAAATCTTATTGTTTACATTGCTGCATTTAGTTTTTCACCCTCAGAACAGACTGTTGTGCTAAAGAACTTCTCATTCTCAAAACAGCGAATTAGCAAAAGGTACTGGAATTAGCAAATTGCTTGTTAGCTTATGGGCACTCGCAGATTACTTGTGAGCTGCACGTAAAAGAATTCACAGAATGACCAGGTTGGAAGAGACCCTGAAGATCATTGAGTCCAACCCAGCCCTAGCACCTCAACTAAACCATGGCACCGAGTGCCACATCCAGAGATGGTGACTCCACCACCTCCCTGTGCAGACCATTCCAGACCATATCGCCCTTTCTGTAAAAAACTTTTTCCAAATATCCAACCTTGGTGCAGCTTAAGAAGTGACAGACCGGCTTTCTGTCCCCTCACCTGCATCCTGTTCATGGCCTCCCGCAGCTGGTCCAGCTGGTGGGCAGAGCTGAGGGCTTCCAGGCGGATGTCGGTCAGCTTCATCTCCTTGTCCCGCAGCTCGTTCCGCAGCTGCATCACCGTCTCTGCCTCGCTGTCCGTGCACTCAGAGATCCTGAGGGACACACACCACACCACACAGCTCGTTCCCTTCCTCATGGTGCTCCTCCAGGATTTATTGGGAGAGGAGGGATAAAGCCTTTTCTATCCTGCTTGAAGCAGGTGGCAATTCCTTTGTCGAATTAGTGGTACCATGAATTAGATGTTAAACAGGTCGTACTGCAGGACACACAAACCCACACTCATTCCTTCACTCAGGGGGCTCCTCCAGGATTTACTAGGAGAACAACAACAAAGCCCTTCTCATCCTGCTTGAAGCAGGTGGCAATTCTGGCTCGTTAGATTAGTGGTGTCACGAATCAGATATTAAACAGGTCATACTGTGGGACACACACTAACACACACTCATTCCTTCCCTTGGGGTGCTCCTCCAGGATTTATCAGGAGAGGAGGAATGAAGCCCTTCTCATGCTGCTTGAAGCAGGTGGCAATTCCTTTGTGGAATTAGTGGTACCATGAATCACATATTAAACCAGTCATACCGCAGGACATGGACAAACACACACTCATTCCTTCACTCAGAGGGCTCCTCCAGGATTTATCAGGAGAGGAGGAATGAAGCCCCTCTTATCCTGCTTGAAATCAGGTAGGAATTCCAGCTTGTTGAAATGGTGGCACCACGGATCAGATATTAAACAGGTCACACTGCAGGACACACACAAACACACACTCATTCCTTCATTCATGGTGCTTCTCCAGGATTTATTAGGAGAAGAGGAATAAAGCCCTTTCTATCCTGCTTGAAGCAGGCAGTAATTTCTTTGTTGAACTAGTACCACAAATCAGATATTTAACAGGTCATACTGAGGGACACACACAAACACACTCATTCCTTCCCTCAGGGTGCTCTTCCAGGATTTATTAGAAAAAGAGTAATAAAGCCCTTCTTATCCTGCTTGAAGCAGGTAGCAATTTCTTTGTTGAACTAGTGGCACCACAACTCAGATATTAAACAGGTCATGGAAATTTTAGAGTCTAATGAAACAAAGGTGTCTGAGGGTTGTTTTTCTGTAATCAGCATCTGAAACAGAATGATCTGAAATCACCTTATATTGGAGAGTCTTCTTTTTTTTCCACAGTAGTTGCTATAAAGGAAAGCTTCTAAAGCCAAAATCTAAATAAATTAAGGAGGTGCAGGCATTTAACAGCAGTTGGTTGGAGATTGATGAGTTCACAGACAGATTTAAAGCTCACCAGGTGTGCACAGCTGGACTTCCCTGAACTGCTCTGGAACTCTACACCTATTCAAGTAAGATAAATTCCTGCTCACATTAAAGAACTCAAGCTTAAAAAAAAATGATGGTGTTTTACTTCCCTCCACCCACAAAGAAAAAAAAAAGTTTCTGAGTAAGAATTACATTTCAGCACATTTGTAACTGTATCTGTATAAAGATCAACCACACAGCTGCACCCTTTAAGGGAGATTTTACCTAACACGTCTTTCCCTAAATCAGGTTAATGAGAGATGCTTTCCCCACCAAAAATCCAAAACACACTCATTTCACTTGTGCTCTATCCTTCCCCCAGCTCACACATTTACTCTTTGTTCATGTTTATCCTTTTGGCTTCCATAGCAAGGTGAGATGTACCCACACAGCATTTGGGCTGACGACAGATGGGATCATCATTTGACAATTTTCTGGCCTGGGAGCTCTAAAGCACAACTTGCTGTAGTGACCAGAAATGCACTGAGTTAGGCTCAAGAGACAGCTTTGAAACAAAAAAAATCACGGGGGATTATCTTCTGCTACTGACATTTCATCACTGTTATACAGCTGGAAACTATTGCTATTGTTTCCACCTCTTCATGTGAAAACAAGTGGAGGGGAGCTGCTCCAATGCATTTGTTCTGAAACCAGGCTGGAAGCTCTGCATGACCTCCCAAGGTCAGGAGGCTGTCTGGCAATTACAGGTTTCACAATACTGCCTGGTACAACTCTCTGCATTTATTTATCCTGCTCAAGTGACAAAACTACTGATGGAATTGACATAAAAGCTCTTTTACTAAATTTTCCATGCACCTTCTAACAGTGTGGCAATGAATTGTTAAACTTTATTTCACAAGTGGCCATGGGAAAAACCAGGCACAGGTGGCTGGGGAGCTACAGGAGGAAAGAGGCACAAGTGATGAGATGAGCTCACCTGTATCACTAAACCAGTGTTTGATCTCCTTTCCTTCACCTGAATTTGTCAATAGAATTGGGAACTTATCAGGGCAGATTAATACAATATGTGCTGTGTTTAGACAAGAGAAACAAAATCCCAGGTTTGACCTGGCTTGTTTAATTAACAGCAAGAGATCCAATTACTCTGGCACTTCAAGGTCACCCTGTTATAAATATTCTTGATACTCAGTGCATTTTGCTGAGAGAGCAACCCAATGAAATTTTTACACTTCAGTAGTGACACAATCATTTCTGGCTTCCTGGGCACTGATGCAAAGGCACTGGGTTGGGAGTAAGCTCACACATCTTTAAACCTCTGAATATAAGAATTCAGCATTTCTGTCCTCTGCCAACGCAGCAAGATGCCTTCCACACTGTTTTTTGTGTAAAAATTACCAAAATCACTTACAGGGAGTTGGAATGGGAGGCTCTCAGCAGGGGTGTTGAAACAGTGGTGTTGTGGTGTGGTAGCTTTGGTGAGGAAGGTAAGGAAGAATCAGTCATCTCCTCAATGTCTGAATGAGAAGATGCTGACTTGGGAGATTTCTTTTTCCCAAAAGCTTGCTTGAAGGAGCTGCGTAACTGGGAAAAAAAAAAA
>VZSR01000902.1:189543-226830 GCA_013398615.1 Brachypodius melanocephalos
AAAAAAAAAAAAAAAAAAAAAGCCACAGGGTAAAAACTCTCAACATGCATATACTCCAGATGCTACAGCCATACTCACACACATAGTTCACATGGGTGAAAAATGAAAAAAAAAAAAAAAGCTCTTTTTTTTCCTCCCCTTAACTATTTTACCAGATTAATAAGGTCAATAGGAGTGGCTATGGATGCTTCCTATTTTTTAAGAGCTATTTGACAGCAAACTCTTGCTCAGTGCAACAAGCAGCACGGTGACAGCTCGCAGCTGTGCTGGCACAATGCCCAGGCCAGGTTAATGGTGCTGGCAGGGTTAGTGGTGTCAAGGGTGGGTTAGCTCGGTACCTCCCCATTTAAAGCAGCTCCTCCTTACCTCATTGACCTGCCGGAAGAAGTGCAAGCAAAAGGAAGTGGGGGAAGGAAAAAAAGACAGGTTTTAACAGATAAAGCCACTGATAAGGGAAGTTCTGGATTTCTAAGACAAACAGGACCGATGATTAACAAAGACAAGCAGCTACTTTAACACTGGATCCCTGTATTGTCCAAAACCAGGTGTCTCAAACCACATTTTTTTGCATTACCTGAGGAAGACACCATTATCCAAACTCTCTTAACTATTTAAATTACATTTTCTCCTTAGCTTAGGCAGAGTGCTTTGGCTAAGAGCCAAGTTAATAATGCATTTTTCCTTGCAGGAACAGGTATTTCACCACGTGAAAAGACTGCAACTTCTCTACCTACCTGCAACTAAAATAACCTTCTGTAATGTGACTGCCATTTTCCAAACAAGAATTACTATTCATGTCATCAAACTGATGTTACCCCAAAGTTACAATTCAACAGGTAGCATTCAGGAAGCATTTGGACAATGTTCTTAGGTATATGGTTTTAATTTCCAATCTTAATTTCACAACAATGATGTACTCATTTTTAATAACAATATAAAAATACTGCCCTGTTCCTCCTACTTCATGAAAACTTTATTTATTTATCTTTATAACAAGGAAATGTTCCCTTAACCTTCTTCAAAAATAGTTATCTGATGGATGAGAAATGTAGGCTGATGTGGGATCATATCCACTAGGTTACAACAACAAAAAATAGAAGCTAAACAAGAATTTTAAAAAGTGTTTATCTAACCAAGGCTTAATGACTACAAAAGTTGTGTGTCAAAAGCTAAGGGTTGCTAGAAATCTAAATGTTACAGCAATTTACTTTGTCTATATACTAATATACAGCACAAGAAGGATTTGGAGAAGAACCAGTTATTTAAGGGGCAGAGTGGAAATGCTTCTTTTGTGAATTAGCTGACAATAGCAAGTGATACCAAAATGACACCTCTGAGATAAGAGAGAAATCAAAACAAGAACTTGTTCAGGAAGCTCCTTCTTACAGTTCAGGAGTTTTATCAACGTTTCTGAGAGGATATTGTGCAAATACAAATGAAGCTTTTACCAGCTCTAACCACATTTTGCATCTCTACAGATTTATCTGTACACCCAAGAGATCCAGGGAGATTTAAATTCAGTGGGAAGAAAGGGGTGGATTGTTTTACTGGCTACAATAAAGGATCTAGGGACTTCAGACTAGGTCACTAAGGCAGTTAAGGTCTAATTGAAAATGGAGTTGAAGACAATGTACCTTTCCTCCAGTACAGGGTACCTTGTACATGGTACGTGATGAGCAAGGAGGGAAAAACGGGAAATGACAGGTGAGTATTGCAAAAACTTCCAAAAGAAATGTCCTTCACGAAAAATTTATAAAGATCAGAGGTTTTTTTTTTGTATTATTCTTAGAACTCCAAGTTAATGCTGGACAAAGAGTTCTTACAGTGTTTAATATGTTCACTTGTAAGAAAGCCCTATGAGATAAAAGAAGATGATCTTCTCTGGTGGGTTTGTTTTATTTTAATGACAGATGCCACATTTCCCTTAAGGGGCTGGATGCCCCTTTAGCCAGAACTGATCTTTGACAGCTATTCCTAATTTAAGGCTAAAATTCAATCCTGTGCAGCATCAGCACAAGGATATACATCACTTCCAACTCAATGAAGCCTTCAGAGGGGAGTTTACCCAGGATTTAAGCAGTGCACAGTCCCTGTGCTGACCTGCTGCACGAGGCAGGCAGGAGCAGCCGGGTGGATTGCACCAGGCATGTCCTAACACAGAATTTCACATAAACCTCACACAGCCTGCTCAAACACACTCACCCAGTTCTTCCTCTTCTTCTTCTTGGAGTCACTCTCGATGTTGCTGCCCACGCTGGAGTGGCTGGTGGCACTGTTAATGCTGGACACGCTGTCCGAGGAGTGCTGCCTCCGGATCCGCAGGTCTGCGGGCTGGGCAGCTCCAGGACCTGGAGACACACAGAGGTAGTGTCAAAATTACCCAGGAAATTTGATGAATGGTGTTCATCATGCAAGCGTCAAGAAGCATTTAGGGAAAGCAGCACTCTGACAATCACTCATTCCAATGGATGTATTGTGTATTTCAAATCCTTGTTTCTTGTGACAAGATTAAAATCCAAGATGCTTCAAACCTCGCCTTCAGCAATTTATCCCAGTGTAAACCGCTGGGTTACTCTGGGTAACTCATCTGAGACGCTTCAAACCTCACCTTCAGCAATTTATCCCAGTGTAAACCACTGGGTTACTCTGGGTAACTCATCTGAGATGCTTCAAACCTTGCCTTCAGCAATTTATCCCAGTGTAAACCACTGGGTTACTCTGGATAGCTCAGATGGTTACATCAGCTATTCCCCAGAGGACTGAAGCCCCACTGGAGAGCCCTGGAGTCTCTGTACGTGGTGCTTGTCTCTCACCTTTGCAGTTGAGCTCAGGTGTGTTAATGACCCCGTTGATGGCAGCCTGAGCAGCAGCATTTTGTTTCTTCAGGAGCTCAATTGTCTTCCTCAACTCGTTCAGTTCTGAGTCCTTGAATAAGGAAAAAAAACCCATATGATGGTACATGGGAGAAGAACTCCAAAGAAGCTGCTTTTCCATCTGAGTTTTGGTGGTTCATAGTGAATTTATGGAATATAAATGTGCAAGGAGGTCTGGGATACCTGGGGAAGCATACCTTCAACAGGGTGCAAAACAGCTTGAGTATTATGATACCAAAAAAAAAACAAAAACCATGTATTCTGTAATGCAGAAATAATGTCTATTCAAGTACACTGCCCAAAACCACAATGCTGCCAGTCTTGTAAATATTCTTGGTGTTTCTTTCAAACATGCATTGAGATGAAATATATTGCAAAAATATGCAACATTGAAGACTTGTGTCCAAAGCAACAACTGACAGGAATAACCTGATCAGCTGCCACAAAATCCCAGTGCAGAAAATGAGTGCCTGATACAAATTATTTATTACATTTTCCTCTGTCATCACCAAGCCTTCCCCAACCCTTCTGAAGCTTGCCTTTTGCTCTGCTGTCATGGTCAGGCTCTGCAGTCGGATGGTCATGTTGCCCAGGCTCTGCTCAAACGCTGCCACCAGGTGAGCCTGAAATCAAACCACACAGGAGGAGTTTGTTTGTTCTCTTCCCCCCCAAAAAAGGAGCATTTCTGCAGGTATTTCATCAGTCCACCCAGTGCATGGCACTGTTTGTTCTGTGAATGGTGCAGAGGAAACAACGCTGCTTAGAAAAGGTCAAATGGAAATTATGGAAATGCTTGCCAACAATAAAACATAAATCAAGTTTTTTGGATAGAGGAGAGTCAGGCAGAAACTCCCCTCCAACTAAAGCACTGTTTTCCTTGTGGATAACTACGGCAAAAAGATGCTGGCAGTCACAGGGGTAGAGGTTCTCACTGTGTTTATCCCAGCAGGAGAACCAGCTCTGATACACCTGCAGACTTCTCCAATATTTGAGCACACCTTGCTTCCAACCAAGGTCCAAGCTTGCTCCACATCAGCCAAAATTCCTGCTGCTCGGCCAATTACCCTTTCTGGTTTTCCCAAGGAAAGAAAAAAATAATTTCTCTGTGCTTCTTGGGAGAAGAGTGTTGAATCTTTTTCCCGGAAGCATGGAGATCACAGTGTTCACTACATGAAAGGCATCAGCTAGGAACTGAAAATGACTGAGAGGCAAAAGGAAGGAAAAGTAGATTGAGAAGATGGAAAAGAAGGTATGAAACTGTATTTCTAGAGCCAAGACGTGGCACTGTTTTATGGGTGTTCATATGCATGTGCACACATAACTGATCACAGATATATTCCAATATATATTTGTCTTGTTAGCCATAATAATCTACACTAACCATAAAAAAACCAGCTTTATTTATCTGTTAGAAATAATCCTATATGCACAAGTAAAACTGTGAAATCTTTCCAAGCAGAAAAGGACATTTTCTCACCTAAAAAAATACAGAAGAGCAAAACCTTTCAGAGAGCTATTCCAGACTCATTCAGCAGCAGCACACAGTTGACTTATCCTAAATAACTGTTCTCACATTCACAATGAAAACAAACACGAGCAGTACAAAAACATGGGGATGTGCAGCCCTCATTCCCATCAGCCCCAACAAAAATAAGCAGAGCCGAGACTGTGAGAAAATGGCCAAAAAGTAATTCAAAACCTAACACTACACACGGAGGAAAATCTAAATATTTATTTTAAAAACACAGAGTGCACAGCTTCTGTTGGGGAGGATGAACAGCGAACAACAAAGCTGATATTCAGGGACCCTCAGCAATACTTTTCAAAAGCAAAAAAATAAATGGGCAAGCGGGACTGCATGGATTAGTAACAGGATACAAATCCTCAATGCATTGACCTGAGCCTTAAAAAAACCAGTTGTTCTTTCAAAACCGGATCTTGGAATTATTCCTATCTCAAAATCGTTCAGTGAGCTATGGAAAAAAAAAGAATCTTCACTTCCTGTAGCTGGAGCAAAATGTTTCCAAATTCATGCTCTTGATGGCTTGAAAAGCATCAACAATATCCTGCAGTGTCTATGCAAGGAAATTCAGGAAAAAACCTGTAAATTGAAGAGATTAATTGGAATTGTCTAAGTTATAATTACCTTTTATTAAAGGAATCACAGGTAAAGGAAATGTCCAAGTGTCTTAACTAATTGCATTTATTAATCTCAATCTTTCTGGGAACAGACCTTGCCTTTTACATGGAAAAAGGGCAGGTTCTCTGCAAAGAGGTGACTAGAGACTGAAATTTAATACTAGGACAGTTATAGCAACATCTCTGTTGCCAATTTATGGACAAATCAGGGACAGGCTCAAGTCTAAGAAGTTTAAATAGCATGGATAAAACACTGCAAAATTTTAGCAAAGCAAACCAAGCAAAAATGGAATATTATCAAAATGATAAATAGTATGCTACCTTTTTTTAATTTTGAGAAAAGCCCACAAAAATAACCCACAAAAACCCAAACAAACACATGCAGGAGTGTACATTAAAAACTGTTCTCCACAAAGAGAGTGGCAGTAACCAGACAGAAATTCTAGGGCAGATGAAGAGCAGCCTGTGCTGAGCACCAGCCCAGTGACTCCCTGAACTGTGGCAAGGAGAATGCAATAAAGCCTGGGCAGAGCCAAATGAGCTGCTCAGCTGACCAGCTCTTTGTTTCAAGGACACAAGCTGGGTTATTTAACAACATAATTAAAAACCTGTGCAAGAGAACCTGGCCCTGCTTTCCCACAAGCAAAAGAAAGTTCTGGGGGAAAACCAACTCGTGTTATATTTGAAAGGGAAATATAAGATTTAACATAAAAGATGTTTAAACTGCTTTCTTTTCCTCTTGGGACAGTGGCTAAGTGGTTTCATGCAGTCAAAGTCTTTTTATTTGACTTCTCTGTTCTTGGTTTTCTGGCCCCCATTTTCAAGCTGAATGAAGCACTGTGATGACTGCAGTGGACAGCACAGATTTCCCCTGAACCTTTCCTCTGATACTGCTCAGGTGAAATTTGTCCTTTCCTTTGTCCTTTCCTGTCCCAAGCTTTGCACTCCCCCTATTCCTAGAGCTGATGGACAGGAATGTCTCCTTGAAGCAGCACGTGTTCTGCTGTTTAGTCATTCCCATAAACCAGGATGTCAGTAGGATCTGCTGACTATTCATCTGCAGCTTATTTACTCTAGAACTGCTTATTTTCCTTGCAAGCTTCTGTGTTGCAGATTCCTGCAATCTGTGCCTGTAGCACAGAGCACACAAATAAACTTGCACAGGGTCATACAGTGTTGCCTCAACACTTCCTGGATTCCAAGTATTTTTTTTCCCTCTGAATGTGTTAAATTACTTATCCTTCAAATTCCTGAAAGGAACAAGCAGAAGTATTGTCTACACTGACAAAAAGTCAGGTATCTCCATTCTTTAGGCTTAACTTTAATTTAGTTTCCAGTATTATGCCAGTATTATCTATCATGCCATTTACCCACATCTTTGTGCAACAGAAAAACATAATGCATTTCAGTCCAAGCTCCTATTAACTTTTATTCCTACCAATTATAATATTTATCTGTGTCTCATTCCATCCAAATGTCAAAGCAAGACACTATTTATAAAAAAAGACCCCATCCTCCATGATTCTCTCAGGACCTTAAGATGGCTTACATATGTACAAAGGCAAATTAATATTCTAACTCAGTTTTTAAAGAAAGGTGTAAGATAATTTAGTAGAGCAGAGATATCAGTTTCTAAAGAAAGGTGTAAGATAATTTAGTAGGGCAGATGAAACTGGTTTTGGACATGTCCCACACATGCATGCAGTTATTTCTTAGAACACATCAGTAATACGAACTGAACGTTACACGTATGAAATCTTTTTTTTCACTTATAAAAACTGGGTGGTGATTGTTGCATTAAATGCATTCCAGGTCAGTGTTTGCTCTCAGAGTTTACTCACATTAGCAGTCAGCTGAGTTGTCAGAGCTGACACTTTCTCTTGGGATGCATCCAATTCTCTCCTCAGCTTGCGAATCTGTGGGTTTGAAGAGAGCACTTCAGTGCACCAGAACCAGGAGAAATAAAACAGCAGCACACACAGTGCAGGGTGTCACTCATGCTTGTCAAAGAGGATGTGCTCTTACCTCTGACTGGCACTTCTCTTCAGGCTGTAAGATAAAAGGAAGCATGTGAGGATATTACAACATATGCAAATTCTCTTTTTGTAGTTCAAAAACTCTAATGTGAATTCCTTATTTTGGATTCCTACATCCATACGCAGTCTAATTTAATCTCCTAATTTATTTACTCTTAAAGAGAAGGAAAATAGGCTGCTGGATGTACTTTCTTCTGCAGGAAGGAATTTGGGCTCCACCTCCCAAGCCTGCTGACCAGTGCACCTCTGATCCCCATCACCTGAGGAAGTCCTGGCTCTGTCCACAAGGAGCACGAGGCTCTGAGGAACCAGGACTGCCACAGAACTTGGCTGACCCCAGGCAATTCCCTTCATCCCACACTCAGCTGTCCCTGGGAAAGAGATCACAGTTTTGCATTCCAAAGAGATGTGGAAGAAAAAAAGAAAAATTAAAAATTCCTCTCACTTGGGTGCTGCCCAGGCACCGTGGCAATGAAAAAGTGAGGACACACAGCCAGCTGTGAGGATGCCAAGTGGGTGCACTGACCATGACAGAATTGTGGCTGCTATGGCCTGTTTCTAACCACAGCTATCAGCCAAGGAGAAGTATGGGAAAATTACAGCCACCAGGAAAATGACACCCATCCAAACACGCTGCTGGGGCCACTCGTGCAGCAAGCACGGGAACCTCAAGCTCTGAGTGCTCCCCTGTGTTTTCAAATCCCAGTAAAGCCTTATTTCAGGATCAGACAACCAAAATGAATACATACTCGTGGAGAAAATGTAGCTGGCGGAGCTAATAAATGGTCTTTTAAAAGAATTATTAATATCTGTGCATTAAAAAGTGGACTTAAAACTTCTTTAGTAGCAAATTGTTAATATAAGGATGGGATGAGTTGATTCAGCAAATTCTGGGATGCTCCAAGTAATGAAGTTCAAATCTCCTCCCATCTACTGAGGTGCTTTATAGCAAAAGCTACTCAGCACAGCATAAAATACAGACTCAAAAAAAATCAAGGGCTGCTTTTAGGCCACTGAAGTCTGTGTTTAATGAGGATACTGCTAAATATCCACAGGCATCTTCAAGAACATCAACATTCTTTTCCTAGCTAGCACTCAGAACACAGTCAAATGAAAACTGCTTTTTTCCTGCTCCTTGAATGGCAAAACTAGCACAGCAAGACCAGTCAATTCCCATAATTCTGACGAATAAATAAACTCCTCATTCCATTATACTCACTGTGGAATAAACAGATGATGTACTGGACACCAAAGAGAGAGAAGAACCATGCACTAAAGGAAAGAAAATAAACACAATGAATGTAAGTGCACTAACCACAGAGTGGAATCATCATAAATCATCCACTGTCAACCACCCATCTGCTGAAGAAATACTTTCACAAATTTCATCATCCATTATAAACTTCATTCTATTATTGCACCAATAATGTAGGGTTTGAAGCATGCATTGCCAGCTGATAGGATCCACCACCTTGGATCTGGTAAAGCTGCTTTAAAATTCTCACAAGACTTGTTTGTTTGGGAAAATAAGGTGTGGCCAAGCAAGTTTTAAAAAGTTTTGATGATGATCTGTTCCAAAATAAATATTTCTCTCCAAATTCTTGCAGGAGGGCTTAGTCAAGAATTTAAAAAACAAACAAACAAACAAACAAACAAGCAAAACCACCCCAAGAAATGCAGATGAGATTACACAATTAAATCTAAGTATTTAATCTTCAGTTTTAGGTGAGATTGAGGGGGATTTTTTAAGCAGCAGACCGAGATGTGAATGTCCTGAGCAAACCAGAACACCCAGCTCTAGTGTGTAACCAGATGCTCCAGGAAAAGACGTGGAGGACCCAAGATAAAAAAAATTGTCTAATTTTAAGCCTGTGAATTGTCCTGTAAATGCAGCTGTATCTTCCTTCTGCTGACTGGATCAGTGCATCAATGAGTCCAACATTTCCTTCCCCTGCAGGGTTTCTTGGTCTTTCTTTAAAGCAATGGCATTTTTTTTTTTAACAAGGCAAAGTTTGCTCTCTCATAAAGAGATGAGCAGTGAAAACATGGCTACAAAAATTCCTGGAAAAGGAATTGTTTCAAGCAATTTTTGCATTTAAATCCAATAAAGGACACACATATACACTGATGGCGTAGATGATCTTCAGAAGTCCTTTCCAACCCTAACTATTCTGTGATTCTCAAGGTTGTTACCATCAGGATTTACATATAAATACAGCATCATTTCATTCTTTATTACACTGTTGAAAAAAGTTCCTGAAGCTATTCTTTCTGCTACTGAAAGACACAAAATTACTTGTCCTTTATTTTTATTTTTGGAAACAAATAGCACTGAACTGAAACTTTTATTCAAAATTCAGGTAACTGAACACAGATCAGATGAAATAGCATAAAATCAAGTCCTTCTAAGTCCTCCAGCCAAAAAAAAAAAGTTTAGAAAAGCTGCCATTTTCCTCTAATTACCTACTGCAATTCTACATCGGTAATAAATGGATTCTGCTTTCCCACTGACATTATATCCTAAGGCAATACTGGAAAGAGAAGAAAACAAGGTCTAAGTTGGCTTCTGAAGGAATTTAAGACAATTTTAAAAAGCCACAAGAAAGTAAAAAAACCCAAACCAAACCAAACCAAACAAAAAAAAAACCAAACCCAACCCCCCCCCCCTCACACCCATTTAGCTTTCTCTGGGTAATCATATTTTCAATTAAAATGATCTTTCTAGTTAGGCATTAAGGACTGCAATGCACTTATAAAAATGAAGTGGAGTGAACCAGAGCCAGGCTGTATTAAAACCAACCTCTTCATAACAAAGCAAATTCAATACATGCCCCTTCAGCCATCGTTTTCCAAGCTGAAGATTTCAATTTTACCTTGGTATCACAGATCTCCTCCTCACTTTACTTGCATTTTCCCCTGAAGATTTTCAAGATGGAAAGCCCAAAGTGAGGCACTATTGCACAAGGCCACAAATGGACTCATACAGGGAATAGAATGTTATTTTCTGGTCTGACTCCCTGCATTTTCCCATGTTGAATTTTTTTCCTAATAGAGAATAAGAGCCAAAAAAGAGCTGGCCAGAGAGGAAACAGAAATCTTTACCATGGACTTGGTCACACGTATCTTTGAGTTACCATCAGCTGAAATTTTTAAAGATCACATTGGGACTTTAATACAAGAGAGAAGACTCAAAATGAGGAAAAAAAGGAAAAGAACATGTAAGTGTGGGAATCCTATTCCTGCCTTGTGAAACTCCACCATCACACAGAGTCCTAGATTTATTTAGGCTGGAAAAGACCTCTAAGATCAACCATTAACCCAGCACTGCCAAGGCCACCACTAAACCATGTCCCCAAGTGCCACATCCACATGGCTCCTAAATTCCTCCACGAATGGTGACTCACCTGCATCATTTGAATTTGTGCATCATTTCAGATTTCTCATTTCAAGGACAACTAAGGAGTTAATGCATCTGTGCAGTTTCTTTTTAAATACCTGCAGATGGCTACTTGAAGGCTCTTTAACTAGGAGCCTGAAGGCAGTTATGCTCTTGATGCAATTCCTGTTTCTTGCAGCCAGCATGCATCTGCACGCAGCCTCCAACCCCAAATTGGTCTAGAGCTATTATTTGAAAGCACTGTAAGTGCACAGGCAAGCATGTAGTATTTTTAATGCTGGAAAAGAAAGGCTCTAGCTGTGATCACCCGCCCAGAGAGCAGAAAGAACTGGTACTGCAGTCAGTAGCACAAAAAGGAATAACAATTTATATCCTGGGGTTTTTTTTTCTCTTGGAGGCTGAAGTATCAGGATGGAGCCACTGGCAGCCCAGCTCCTGGGGGAGATTGTTGGCTGGGGGAGTGGGGAAACTGCAGAGCCAAGAGACCACTCAAATTTTTACAGTGTGTGTTTCCTTCCCCATGAAGTTCGGGGGAGTTTGGAGGCTGCTCCTGCTGGCACCTCCCCAGCCTTGAACCCTGTCTGTCACAAGAATTCTGTGCTGCAAGGCTGACCAACCTCCCCTCCTACATGACTGTACTGCACACACCCAGAGACAAGAGAAGAAAAGGCTTCAAAGAATAAATCCTGGCCCTGCTGGAGTTAATGAGAAGCAAATGTCTTGTAATCTTATGTGCTAGGAAATAATTAAGAAGTAGGTTGGTAAGCTTTATTTAAGACCTGGATTCATGCTTCATTGACACTGGATCATTGTATAAAATCAATTTGTTCACTAACCACAAATTTAAATTTCTATAATACTTTTTAATGTATTCTCTCAAGGTGAAGGCAAATCTCTGCTATATTCAGAAACATTTAAATCACTTAGACCTTGTGATTCCCTGAGAAATAAGCAGGAGCTAATAAGCAGGTGACTCCTGCCTTCTCTACAGCCAGGGAAGTGATAAAAAAAATCTGCTGTATCAAGCCAGGACATTCAACAGAAACGAAAAGCAGAGACAATTTGAGTACAGATTAAATACTGGAAAAATTACTGGGATAGAAACAGTCCAATTGATATCATTTATCTATAGATAAGTGATACTATCTATAGATATAGATAGACATAGATCTATCTATATCTATAGGTAAGTTCTACTTATCTACAGTAGAACTGTGGAGATGCAAGTTCAGAATACCCCTGCTGAAGAAACAGTAATGTGCTGACTCTAAGTGTGAATTAGTCATTCTGAGAGCACTAAAAATAAAGCGTAAGATTGTGTTTAAGCCATTTCCTGAAGAGCCAAGCTCTAGGTACAACACTTATTTCTCACGTCTGACCAAAACAATCACTGAATAAACACCATGACAGGACCCGAGGGAATGGCCTGAAGGCTGGGTATCAGGAAAAGGCTCTTCACCCAGAGGGTGACTGGAGCAGGCTCCCCAGGGCAGTGACTGGCAGAGTTTAAGGAGTGTTTGGACAGTGCTCTCAGGCACATGGGGTGATTGTTGGGGTGTCCTGGGCAGGGCCAGGATCTGCATTTGATGATTCTCCCCAGGGCAGTGGTCACAGCAGCAAGGCTGCCAGAGCTCAAGGAGTGTTTGGACAACGCTCTTGGGCACATGGGGAGATTGTTGGGGTGTCCTGGGCAGTGTCAGGAGCTGCATTTGATGATCCTCGTGGATCTCTTGGTCCAACACTGATTCTATGCTCAGAACAACCGCGATCAGGACTACAGTTTCACCTAACAGCGCGAAAGCCGAAAAGCGCCAAGTTCCCGTGCCAGGGCCACCCTGTGAGCCCTCCCAGCCCCAGGGGGGACTCCACTGACCCTCCTCGAAGCCGTCCCGGAAGGATCCGGAGCGGCTCATGGTGCGGCTCTTGTCGTCCAGGGACATGGAGCTGTTGCGGAGGCGCGTGTCGCCGTAGGGGTCGTAGGGCGCGTCGGCGTTGGACAGGCTGTGCGTGCGCAGCATGCTGGGGTTGGACAGGCTCATCTGCGCCGCGCTCGTGGGGCTCGCTGCAAAACCACAAACACACACGTGGTTGGAACCCTGGAGGCTGAGAATTTTAGGTTTTCTGTGCTCACAGGTACCGACCCTCAAGCAAACGCTACATTTGACCTGAGGCCATTACCGCCGCAACCGCGGATTGGTGCGCTCGGTTTGTTTTTTCTTCGTGTGGCTACCTGCAAACATTTTTGCCCCCCTGCCCCTACTTTAGAGGCACAAAGTTTTTGATATCGTCTTCCCCAAGCTTCATTGTTTTTTTCATGTAAGAGGGATGCAAACTAGGCTAGTGAATGTGAAAACTCGAGTAAAATAAGGTAATTTTAAACAACAGGTGTTTAAAATGTTTACACGTTTCTTACATGTTTACGTGTTTTTACATGTCTGCATGTAAAATGTTTACATTTACCTTTTCCCATGTTTCCACAAACAAGCTCAGTCACCTCACTAACACCTCCCAGGCGTGAACTGATTAACCCCTTGTTTAATCTGGAACTGCTCTTCTACAAAAATGACAACACTCTTCAGTTGGTTTTTTTTGAATTTCATTAACTTTCCTGACAGTTTGCTAGCTGTTGGAAATGTAGCCACGCTGTGTGTATATTCAGCTGAAATTCTGCTAAGTGTCAGTTTATTTAAAGCCAATTCTTGAATGTGTTTCTTTCCAGAACACTCAAGGAAAGACTCTAGAATGTCATTGCTGCAACTCAAAACTACACTAGAAATAAGTGACTGTGCAATCTGTTCCAAATTCACACAAGAAATTCACAAGCACAAGCTGAAGTATTTTGCACATAATTATTAAATATAAACTAGTTATTATATAGTAGCTATAATAAACAATATATTTATTTTAAATACTAATATTATTATGGAGGGGCTCCTGAAAGTCATAAACCAACAGGCATTTTCTTTCCAAATGTCAATTAAATGCAAAATTTACAAACCTGAAGAAATTGCAAAGCAACTCAGTCATATTTAACCAGCCCACGAAAGGTGAGCACCGCTAGCACTTTAAATCAGATTATTTCAACTGCTGATACGGTCAACAAAGACCATGCTTCATGGATCCTGCCCATCAGCTTGTATTGTTTTCTCCATTTAAAATGTGTTTATCAATGAAATTAAATGAAGGAATGGCAGTTTTTCTGACCTGAAACTCCCCTGGCTTTTATGGATTGCTAGATTGAGCTTTCTGCAATTTTCCTACAAGCCACTTGACAAAGGCAAAGATAAAACACCAAACTGATGGGACTGGCACATACAGTAAGCAAAATGCTTGGATTTTACAGAATTATTACCGTACAGCAGGCAACATCTTACATCCTCTAAGGACCCCAATTACCTGACAGCTCCACTGAACATTTTATAAGGCTCACAATTTATATTAAGGAATCTGATTACTCCCAGAGAAGCACTTCCAAAGTTACTGCAAGCATGGCACCTTTGGGCATACGAGATAATGATGCTAATTAGTCACTCTCATTTCAATCAAAGTGCTTCCTCAGGTTCAATGTGGGCCTTGGAGCTGCTGAAAGGAAATGATCTCGTGTAACACATGCTGCTCTAAGGACACACAAAGCACTGCCGTGATTATTCAAACAGGTAATTATTCACCAAGCTGAGAGAAGTTAAATCTAGTTCCAGAGGGTGATGTTACACTGGATCCAGATGAAAATGGAGAATTGGCAGCTGTATCCTGCAGTCCTCCTGCTGAATGGGACCGGAGCCATTCCTTTGCATCCTCTTGACTACGGAGCTGTGAGGATGGAGTATACCTGCAAAAACAATTCTCACTGTGAACTTTTATGTTTGTTTGACTTCTTTGCTTTTAAAAAAACAGAAAAAAACCCCCAAAAAACAACCATGAAATGTCACAAGGCTTGTGGTGGGAGAGAGAGAAAGAAAAATGGAAGAATCCTCATAGGACATGAAAAGATTAAATAATATGAACCAAACAGAATTCTGAATTACGGAGCTGCTCCAAGCTCTTCCATCATGTTCCCAATTCATTTCACCTCTGTTTGAGGGGAGAAAAACTAAACCACAAACTTCTTTCCTATGGCTTCAGGTATACTCAAACCAGAGTGAACCAAAAGTTACAGGTACAAGTTGTGCAGTGTAGAACTGTAGCATAAAATGTGGTGTGTGCTACATCATACGCTTTTTAAAAAAACCTGTAAGTTGGAAAACCTTTCCCAAAGCTACGCCAAAATTCTAACGCTATTCAAATATTTCGGTACGTCAATAATATTAGCTGACTTTTGGTGATATAACCAAATTCAAATCAACAAAGCCATTATCAGGACTTTTTTCAACAAGCTGTGACCCAATAATTCATATTCCAGAGACATTTATATAAGGCTTGTGGAGGTGTATCCTATTCAGTTCAGAGCTAACAGCATTAAAACATCACAAAGGACACTATGTTTAGCCTTTTCTGAAGGCAATGAAAATAGCAGAAACATGGTCTATGCCAACATCAGTGGCAAAACACTCACTGGCTTCAGCTTAAGCTTGATTTATTGTGTGTATGTGTGAAAAATAGGTATGTCAGGACAGGTGTTATGTGAGCTATGTGATAGGGTACAGGTATCAACAGCCAGAGCATCATGGAAATACTTGTCTGCTGATGGAATTCAGTGTCTGGCTTGGGCTATGCCATCACCTTTGGACAAATATTTATGAATTACTAGCTCTCCTTCCAAAAACTTGGAGCCTATTATTTGCTGATACTATCTATTTAATTAATTTGATTCCTTTCAAGTAAACACCCTACAGTAAGAGATCACTAATTAAGACTATTTTAAATCAATGGGAACACTGCAATAAGTTAAAAAGTCAAACTGCTTTCAAAAAAATACATTCATTCTTCTGCTTATGCCTCAACACTTCAGCAGCATTCCCTGACAATCTGCATCTCTTAAACTCTGCATATAAACCAGTTTATTTAGAAAGGGACTTTAAACAGTCATGTCAACTTAACACACTACGGATTTATTTTTATTTTCAGCATTAATACCTACCTCTTCAGCACTGAAATGTTGTGGTCTTAGAAGAGAGTATTTATTAGAGACATACTTGAGGACCACAGAAGCATTAAAACAAATTGCCATTTTAAGCAAGGTTTTCAGTACTCTGCTTCATGGGAAAGGCTGCTGTGAAGAACAAGATGCACAGCACAGAAAAAAAAATCACAGCTGCAGTTCCAAGGCAGTGATCCCAGAAGCTGCATTAAGCAATTCAGAAGCTGCAATTTCCTAAATTGCCAAAGATACCTTCTGTAAATTCTCTAACATGTAAAGCATTTAATAAACATAGCTAATACTAATTCTAGCTAGAATTGCTTGTATCAATGTGGGGGAAAAAAAGGATGTTATAAAAATCACTATCTCACAGGTGTATAAAATATGTGAGAAGACAACTGCTGAAAGTTTATTTGGTGATTTTTGATTTGTTGTTATTTTTGTAGAGTCCTATAGATTTAGGTATTCTGATGCAATGTGGTTTGGGTTTTTTCCTTCTTTTTTTTTTTTTTTTTTTTTTTTTTTTTTTTTTTTTTTTTTTTTTTTTTTTTTTTGTTAATTATTATTAGTATGTCAAATTTCATCCTGAAAGGTTTGGCATGATCTTGTAAATCTTTTCTATTTATGTAAAAACACCAAAGTTCCCAGGGTTAAAACGATCTCAGGTCATTCCATGTAACAGCCACAGAAACAGCAATGCTATTGTTTCTAAATCAAGCCCAGGGATGGTTCAAGATGCTTTTCAGCAATTAAGCCAGAAAAAAACACATTTCTTGCTCAAGCAGAGAGGCCACTGGATGAGAAAAGCACAGTTGTCAACAGCTTTCTTTGAGGATTGAAAGAAAGCAAGAAAGAAAGATGGCAAGAAAGAAAGCAAGAAAGAAAGAATGGAAGCAAGAAGGAAAAAAGAAAGGAAGAGTATTGTTGCCACCTCTTGCAAACTGCGACCATCACCACCAGCCACAACAGAAACACAAAGCAAACTCCAAAGGCACCACAAAAGATGTTAAACCACGTGGAAACACCAATACCTGAGTCCCTTCTTAGGCAAAGTGTTCCTATCAAGGTGTGGGTCGCTGCAGAAAAGTTAAAAGAAAAGAACTTCAGAGAAGAACAAAAGGGAAGGAAAGAGATCAGGATGAAGGACGCACAAACATCAGCATCACCTTTTCAGACAAAAAGGTGCTGGGGCCTCCCTACAGAAGCATGCACAGACCTCCTCACCCAGGTGGGGTTTGCACAAACATGCAGCTGGTACCATGCCAACGAACCACATCTGTCCACAACCTCATTTCACTGTCTCTCCTACCCACGAGGAACAAAAATGGCTCTTGAAACATCAAATGGGTGTTTTAAAATACGCTTTTCAGCAGGCTATTGGTAAAACCTGATGGGAATCTTCAAGTCCAAACCAGCTTCCCATCATTTCCTTCAGCAGACACTATTTAGGGAACACAGCTAATTACTATACAGAGGTATCGAGCCCAGACTGTTTAAATTCCCAAATCTTAGCTTAAGTTCCATTAGCAAAGTAAAATGGACCGACCAGTCAGCCAAAACTCAACTATTTCAGTTTATGTTTTTACAACTGATGAGCAGAGCCTGTTAATTTGTTTTTCAAAAAAAAAAAACCCAAAACCCATGCTTAAGTACATCAATTAAATGACAACCCTCATAGCTAAGTTACAGTATGGGACTGATTAAAATTACATCAGTGAGCAAAAGTGAGCTGGAATGTTTAGATTTGTGTCATCTTTTCTTAACTTCAACATTCATTTGTACACGGATGAACGTACCTAAGCACTTGGAAAACATTCATGAGCCAAGCTGCAGTAAGAGACTGACAACACCGAATGACACAGGGACTTCACGACAAAAAGGACAGGCCACAAAGGCAGCGGGAAAAGCAGCATGCCAGAGGAATGCTGAAATGCTAGTGAGAGTTCAGGTTTGTAGGAAAAAAAAAAAAAGAAAAAAAGCGGCATGGTTTTCAAATTCCCTTTGGCAAAGATATGAAACCAAAGGACATTCTCAGAAACAAGAGCAACACCAAAAACATGCCAACTGTGCTGTATGCCCGTCTCCAGATGGATCTGGGTGGGTAGCTGGGTGTTTGCAGGGACTCTCACTGGCATGTCTTTGTGTCAGTTCACACCTGGATGATGAACACAGCAGAGCACTCCACTGAGCACAGCCTGGCACAAAACAATTTGCTTCACTGAGATGGGCAACAAAACCTACAGCCTTGAGCATACACTCCTGTCCTGAGACAGCATTACCTGTCCTGCCTCCTGGGCAAAGTATTTCGGCAGAATTTGGGGCTAGCAGCAGGGGAAGAGAGAGGGCTAGAAAGAGCAGTCCAACAAGACAGAAAACAAGAGAAGGGGCATTAGAATGAAAAGATGAGAGAACAAAAAGGAGTTATAACACAAACAGAACCCCAAACTGTCAGAACATTACATTCAGGTGCAATTTTCTCCGTTGAGACACAGCTACAAAAACCTTGCTAACCTGAACCCATCACTACACATCAGGACAGAGCTGATATCCAGGGCTTGGAAGGGTTCTACTAACATCTACAAGGGGGCCCTCAGCCAGTGGCAGCTCAGTGTGCCACCAATCCAGCCCTAATGCTGGAAAAGCCCTGTTCCCTCCTCCCTGCTCAGCCTCCTCCCAGGTACCAGTGAATCTCATCATGTACAGAGCCGGGGAACTGCCCAGTCTGAAATACAAATCAGCTGATTATTCTTCACTTGGATCCACCTTCCAATAGGATTCACGAGACATTCACAGGAATGCTTGTACTGAAATACTCTAGGGGGCAACTGGAGGTGGGAAAAGGCAGCAGGGAGAGGATGAGAAGGGATCAAGCGACTGTGGAGGTGGAGACTTGTCTTTTCAAGACAATGTCTTTTCAGCATCACCTCCAGTTTGAAAGTCAGCAGATTCCATAATCAAAAAATTTAACAGGAAATGGCTGACTTTTCAAATCTAAATTGGAGGGTTTTTTAAAAATATCACTATCAGCTCAGTTAACAGCAGATCTTTGGAAGCATAACCTATGATGTAAAATTCAAGCATCAGGTACCATCTGGTAGCAAAAAAAAAAGTTGACACATTGGCTGT
The DNA here is from genome assembly GCA_013398615.1 of Brachypodius melanocephalos. Lineage (NCBI taxonomy): Eukaryota > Metazoa > Chordata > Aves > Passeriformes > Pycnonotidae > Brachypodius > Brachypodius melanocephalos. Next base: position 208,192 of record VZSR01000902.1, read on the forward strand.
GACAGCAAATTAAAAACTTCATCTGAACCCATCCTCCTGCTCTGAACTAGGCTCCTTTCCTGTGATAACTTATCTGTATGTTCTAGTGCTAGAGTTATCTGCATTACAAGGTAAGAGGCATTACTTGATCTGTACCTGCAGCCTTGGCTGCTGCTGCCAGGGCTTCATCCCCACTTGAGATACAAGCACGGAAACAAGAGACAAACCCACTAACCTTTCGGACAACGTGGTCTTAACGCTGTTGGTTCGGACGAAGGGGGTCAGGGAATCATCCTTGGAGGCTGGAATCAAGCCACTGGAGGAGTTATGGCTGAGCCCACCTCCACTGCTCAGGGAGATGTCTATGGACTCGCAGCTGGTGTGGAGGCTGCTGACAGACTGGTATCCAATGCCATCCTTGCTAACTGCAGAAGAGCTGCTGGCGTTGGTGCCCCACGTCAGGCTGTTGGAAGGAGCTGAGTGTGCAGAGCTGGGGCTGGAGGCCAGTGGGGACTGGTTGAGGTCTGTGTTTTTACCATAGAGGGGACTGCTGCCCCCGCTGCTCAGCACCCCACTGCCAGATGGGGAGTCAAGGTTACCCTGCTGGTTCATGGTAGCGTGAGGGTTGGAGATGACCACTGAGTTTTTCATGTTTTCAGCTGTTGTGATGGGAACTTGTTTACTAGGCTTGCCACCAAAAAGTCTGTGAAAAAGAAGACAGCACGAAAAATACATAAAATGGAATAGTAAACACAAGGATATCTTCTATCTAGACCATATATATCATCTTAGCTACAGAAAACCAGTACTCAGTACATGATCCTAGATTGTACATATGCAAATATACAATTATGATCTTCTTGTGTTCACTGCCCCTTCCAAGAAAGCCCAGAGGCAGCTACAACAGCTTCAAATCTACCTCAGCTGTGTCATCTTTGAATCATCAACCCATACTTTCACGAAGCTAAAATGCAGCTTCACAGAACTAAGATACAATCACATCACCTTCTGTTCCTTAAGTAAAAAAGGACACCAGAGAGAAACAGTCTGATGTATGGAACAGTAGAGACCAAAAGCTCACTGACCAGGTAAATTCTGTGCAAATCACCAAATGGTCTGCACAGAAGCAGCTTTTGCTGGGATGCAATGATGTACTCATACCAAATGTAGGCTTGTTTAATTTCACGAGCCAAGCCGGTTGGAAACAGTACTTTTTAGTGGAGAATGTGATGTTGTTACCTGCTTTTTGGCACTTGAAACTCGTAAAAAGCTAAGTGAGTTCCAGAGCTTGGGGAGGGCGGGAGCTGACCACAGCATCACTGCTGCCTGTGATGCAGCTGCACTGCCAAGGAAGCACAGACCCCAGCGCCCTCATGAACAGTCAATGGGAAACTTCTCAGAAGTGCCCAAGTGCCTTAGCAGTAAACATGCCTCAGACTAAACCATCAACCATTCCAAAACCAATCCTCAAAATTAGGAAAGAAGTACACCTTCCACTCCAGCTTCAAACATCCACCCCAAAACATTGCTTTTGTTTCTGCCACTCAGCTCCTGTAACTACCTTTGGAACCTCAGTTTTCCTCACACGTGCCTGTACAGATTTGCTTTTTATCATTCCCTGCGGAGTACTGAGGGTGAAACCTCTCAGAACAGAGGACTACAGCACTTCCACACAAGTGTTCCCACAGACTATGGGGTGGGCATGCACTGAGCAGAACTTTCTGTGCTTTGGAGCATGGCCAGGTTGTTGGACTCACGGACACCAAGTCACTCTGTCCATCACTTCCCACAAACACAGGAGCTGCGTTAGAGCTGGGCAGCACCTGCAGCAGCAGTGTCCACACTGCACTGGTGCTTCCTGCAGCTCCAGTGCCTGCAGCACTCCTGAGCTGGGCAGCTGCTGCTGCCTGCTTGCCACAAGGCACTTGGACAACACTTCCAGCAGGTTTAGATCAGACATAATGAAGAAATTCTTCGCTGTAAGGGTGGTGGGGCCCTGGCACAGCTTTCCCAGGGAAGCTGTGGCTGCCCCATCCCTGGAAGTGTTCTGGGCTGGGCGGGGCTTTGAACAAGCTGGGAAGGTGGAAGGTGTCTGCAGGGGAGTCAGAACTGGAGGATCTTCAACCTTCCAACCCAAACCAGTCCCTGACTCCATGGCCTTCAGCAGCTAAACCAGCTTAGGGCATTCCCTAAGGTATTCCTGTGCCACAGCATACAACCTTCAGCTGCAATGGGGAAACCGCTCCTAAAGAAAGGATCCCAGAGCTTAAGAAACCCCAAACACCCACACAACAGTCTTACAAGATGTTTTTAAACTATTCCCTGTTTATGACAACATGGAAATTACATAAATTCCCAAACTTAGATGTAAATAATCACAAAGGTATGGATTCTAATTCTCTGTGTAACACAAAAAAAATTAATAAGGGCCAAGAGTAAGTGCACAAAAAACAATGTCTGCAACTCAACTGACTATGAAAATTAAGCTCAAAATCTTCTTTACTGCCATCCTAGAAATCAGTAGCAAGCAGACGAGGCCCAATTCAACTCCGACACATTTCAACACATGACAACTTTGACAGGTTGGTGAAGATTCAAGTGTGAAACTGTAAATCAAACGAGGGAACAGTTAAATTGAGCCTCAGTGTCTGCTCTCTGGAGTTTCATGTATTTCTAATGTAGCATTTCAATTACACAGCCAGCAGTGTAGCTTTTTAGTAAAATTCCCAATCACATTCCTACCAATGTGCTTGAGGCACACTGAAATCACTGAAAATCTGCATTTCTCATTCTGTATCCTACAGAAGTGAAAAGCCTGCTGGAGTTTTTAAGCAGCCACTGATGAAAATCACATGCTCCAAAGTACATGGCTTATCTATTGTTAACCAGGTACAAAATAAAGTATCTTCAGTTATCCTCACGCAGACTCTTCAAGTAAAACCACCCATCTAAAAACAGTTTACAGCATCAGCCTAAGCTGCCATCACAGCCATTATGCTTGCACTGGTGCTTCAGATGGAATGTGGCTTTCTCACATCACTGGAAGCAGGATGATGGAGCATAAGTGTATGGGTATTATGGGCGTCACGACAAAATGAAATGCAAAACACTGCAACTTGAAACAGACAAGCTACTCAAATTCAGTCGAAAAATAGTATTAATAGAACTTTTCACCAATATCAAGGCTTTGATATACACTGCATCAACCAATCAGCTCCTCACCACCTATTTGTTAATGTTAATGTGTGGGGTACTCCTGGAGAAATAGAAGACAAAATAGGATTTTTGTCCAAAAAATAGTATTAAAATATGAACATTTAACCCAGGTTAGACAGTTAGGGTTCTTCTACACAGGCTAAAATGTTGACTCTTGCAACATACTGGGCTAATCCACACAACTTATAACAGTTTGCTTTGGGTGGATCTAAGCATGGCAGGTCAATGCCACTGTCATCATGAAAATCTGAGATAATCCTCCAGTTGCTGGCTTACAGTTTGATCCATGACTGGAATATTTCCAGCTTTGTTATATACACATCTGTGCAAGAACTCTTCAGTAACCCTCAGGTAAGAAAATGCCTATTCTGCATGATATCTGCATGGATAAAAGCCTTCACGTACAATTTCTGCAATAAGGAGACTCAAAAATTGCCAAACTTTCTGCCAGACAGGTTTGGTTTTCTTCGTCTAAATGTCAGACCTCTGCTGCTGTCGCGTGATGATGTCCTAAGTAACCACAATGCTGTTTGGGTGAAATTAAATGTAAATACCAAGAGACCTTGAAGCAGGACACTCTGTTTAGTGCTGCAGCAAAGCCAGGCAGCTTGGCTGCTCATCCAGCTCCCACTAACACCCCTGCACACCCGAGGAGTTTGTTGCCTACCTGCGCAGCGTGGGAGAGGCCACATCGGGGTACTTGACTCCTTGCTGGTGGGTACTCTGAGCTCCGCTAGCAGCAGGCTGGGATGCAGGGTTCACTTTAACAGAATTACATGAAGCCACGCTTTCGTTGTCAGACGAAATCCCTTTCTCTTTATCAGTCTGATTGACTAATCCTGGCAGAGAGCTTCCAAGGATTACCTTGGCGGGCTCTCTGATTTTAGGGACAGGCAACCCGCCTGACTTGCTGCTTATGTTGGAGTCTATGCTACTGGTGCTAGATCTATTCCCAGCTCCACTTCTGCTACTGGATTTACTGGGCCGGGGCAAGCTACGGTACTGAAGATTAGTTCGTGCACTAAGTGCTAAGTAGCCATCATCCTGGTTCTGGGAGCCATCAACACTAGTCTTCCGACCAGTGGTCCTACCCATGAGTCCAGATGACTTGGGGATCTTCCCCAAGGTAGCCGATCTACTGGTGAGAGTTGCCCCACTGGCAGTGATTATGGTCATGCCTACGGCTGACCCGCTCTGTTTCTTAAATCCAAATGTATTAGCATTAGCAGCAGCTGTCCTAGAGTTACTTGTGGGAAGCTTTTTGGATTCATCACCACTGCTGCGTCCTGCATCTGATGGGGAACGTTTAACATGTCCAGCTTTAGGAGATAGTCTACCCTTTTCTGATACCTTGGCGTCATCAGTTTTCCCTACAAAAATAGAAAAAGAATTCTAATATTTAATGACTTGAAAACATCGAGCAAATGATGAAACTCAAAGCAGCATGAAAAGCAAAAGCGTGTTAGCCACTGGAGCGCGGTTCAAAGTTATGATCTAGTCTGCACTAAACTTACATGCCACTCTAGTGAGTTACACACGCAGACTTGCCAAAGAAAATATGCGGTGCCTTTGCCCTCGAGAATATGAAAAGCAGAACAGCCTTACATAATAGTGACAGATAAGAAAAAAAAGAGTTTCCCTCTGTAGCTACCAGAGATTGGTAATTTCTATCATTACACACTAGTAGTGTTAGGCTGATAGTATAATCTCCCTAAAAGGCATTGTTAAAGCATTTGTATTGTTCAAGGCAGTATCTAACTTTAACTTTTTCATATACAATTGTGTACAAGACCTATTAAAAAGAGAGGTATTAAATTACATTGCTTGATTATGCAAATTCAATCAATTTTCATTCACACATCTGCAAGTGCTAAAATCATTAACACACTTAAAAGAAAAGCCAGAAATCATGTTTAGTATAAACAAACATGCTTGTTTAGTAAGGGAGGGGGAAAAAAAATCACCTCAACTGTATATATTGTATGTCCTTGGTTAACAGTGACTTCAAAATTGAAAATTACATTATTTATTCTTCACACAGCAATACTGTGCCAAATAAATAGCTTGGCTTAAGACCAGAGTTTTCATGAAAACAACTGGCAAGGTGCACTAATCTGAAATACACGTTTTCAGACAGAAATAGAAATGTGGACAAACAAGATGCTGCTTTAGGTTAAAGCAATGCCTAAAAATACAGACAGGATTACCCGAAGTTCAGGTTCTGCCTCTGCAAAGTATTCAAACTGCTTTCACACCGAACGCGCTTTTCGGCTTGTTTACACCTTACGCCCTCTCTCACCTGTTCCAGGTGTCTTTAGCGTGCCTGGGGCGGTGGAAGGTTTGGGCCTTGGTGTGGTAATGCCAACCTGAGCTGACATGCCCCGTCTCCAGGAGCCAGTCTGGGAAATGACAGTGTTCTTCCTGCCAGAAGTGCTTTTGTCCGACTCGTCCGACACATCCGAGGGGTTTCGCCTCCACTTGGAGCCCGGCTCCATCTTCACGCCGCTGTCCGAGCCCCCGTCGGATTTCTTGACCTCATCACTGGACCACAGGGAATTCCTTTCCACCTGGGAATGCTTTTCTGCATCAGTCTAGGACAGACAAAGGCATTGCAAGACAACTTTCAGTGCAAGTCTCGCTTTTGAGAAGCTTCATAATTAACTGTTCGTAACAAACTGATTAATCAGCTCAGCAGTTATCCCAGAGTACCAACAAACGTGACATGACTTTGGTGAAGAAATAATCACAGCATAAAATTAACCCCAGCAATGACATGTATTTTTAATATGCTTTGTGAGAAAAATACAAAAAAACAACAATAAAAACTTAAAAATAATAAAAAAAAAAAATTAAAAAAAACAACAATAAAAATACAAACAAAACAAAACACCGCCCAAACCCCCCCAAAATACAAAAAACCCCAACAGCCATGCTCCCTGGAATAAATAAAGGGGAAAAAAACCCAGCTTGATTTAAAAAGGACATATTCAGCCCCATGACATTTATAACCCGCCATCTCAAATTTCTGACAAACCAACCCTTTTACTGCAATGCCAAAAAGGCATTTCAAACCTGTGCAACCAGCCTTCCTTTGTTCCTGCTGCTTCCTTATCTCTTGTCTGGCAATCTGATCTCCAGAGCATGAGGAGGCAGCTTTTGGAACAGTATGTGGAATGCTGTTAATTCTAACCTAACATAGTAGAAGGACACCCAAGAACTGAAGGAAAACTTTCTAACAATACTCAAGACTGACTTCAATACATACATTACGCTCAGCTTCTCTTGCAGACTGGTTTTCCTGTACTCTTTGCACAGACTGATTCTGCTACCAGTCTCTTAGGAAGAATTTTGCTAAGCTCAGCGTCAAATAGAAAAATTTCTCATTAGCAAACCTTTGCCAAAATCTCAGAAATTATTAAATTGAATCTATTACCCTATATATATATGTGAATATTTTATATATTCCCCACACATTAATATTTTCCACTCTTTCAGAATTCTCCTCCTGTCAAATGCTGTGGATTAAATTTGGCGAACGAGGTAACACCACAACCATTTTGTGATCAGCCCAAATATCCATGCATTTGACTCTGATCAGAATTAAAAGAATTCGTAGCTGAAGTGTTCTCCAACCACCACAGCACCATGAAAGAGACTGACAATTCAACACCTGGCTGTGCAGTTCCCAGGTACGGGCTGATGGGTTTTGGTGAGGTGTTGAGTGCCACCTCTGCCCCGCAGCCTCAGCACAAGATGAATGTGCTCAGAACTGTGCGGTAGGTAAAAGGAATAAATTATTTAAAAGGAAGTTATTTTAAATATCCCAAAGCATTATAAAGCTCACAGACTTTATTCCCTTTGGATAATCAGAAAAACACAGCATGCAAGAAGCTATAAGATTGCTTACCACGCTTTTCAGCTTTTATTTTTACGTTCCTAAAGAATGTTTTAAGCTTGTGACTTCTTTTCCTACCAGATCACATCATTAATACTAAAGAATTTAGGAGAACTGTGGTTGAACTTCCTCTGCTTTTTATTGTAATTACTTTTTTTTTTAAAGCCTGAAAATCTAGTTAAGCGATCAGTGTGTGAAAGCTGACACCAGACATCACAACGGTCTTTCTTCAGTCAAGAAACAAGGCTTGGGTTATTCATCTACATATTGAACTATAAGACTAACATGCATTTTGAATTACAGATTTAGATAATAATATATTCTTGGACTTCCCTCGTGCTATGTAAATGTTGCTTCCCTGCCTCCCCATTCAAAGAGAGTAAGGCAGTGTGGGCTTGGATGGATCTCTGCTTTCTAACTCCCTTTTCTCCCTGTGCCTACCATGTTTGGGGCTGGTGGGTCACCTTTCTATTTCTGACCATCAGTAATGTAATAAATTTATTATTTATTAAAATGTGCAATAAATTCACAGTGTGACTGTTCCTATGTCCTGTGCCTCTCCAAAATCACTGTTTCATGGAAACATCTCCTACATTCACACATCTTGGAAGAGAGCACAGGCAAAAAAGTACCAAATATTCAACCAACAAAGCCACCTCACAGCCACCATTCCTCAAGTGATCACTTCAGCATCTCGTTCCAAGCTCCTTGCCTGGAACTGTGTGTGTTCAAGAACAAGAAATACTTGCTAGCAAAGGCCTTATTCTAGTTTTGGTTGACTGGGAAATATTCCTGTACCTTGTATTTCCCCTCCCCTAATCTGTAAGATTAGGGCAGTCTCCACTGCAGGAAGTCCTCCACCTTTGCTCTCCCCCATTTCATTCCACCGCTACACCCACGGCCAGAGTTTTCCCTGCAGCCTTTGAAATGCTGCACCTCCACCTTTGAAGCCCTCTGGCCAGAGGTGTTTCTGTTGAATGGTAAACACTGGGAACAGCACAGAAACATGACTAAGGGATCAAACCCAAAACACAGTGAAACCTGGCTTGGGGACTGCAGCTGAAACTCCACCCGCCCGCAAGGGTGAAAGTGGAAATACTCTTGGCTGGAGGTCATGGCGAGACACAGCCAGCACGAGCTGAGAGCAAAGCTTGAGCTGGGAGCAAACCACCAGGATTTCTCCACTCACTCATCATGTTCTGAAGATCTGTGAACAGACCAAACCCAGCTTTGCAGAGATGTTGTCTTATACAACTGCTTAGGGATGCTGCAGTTTTCTACTTGAAGGAACCTTTCCATCTTTTTACCATATTCACAAAATTCATATTTTTACCAAATCCAATTCATGATTGAATTTATTACTTGGTCTCTTTCTCCCATCTTATTTCAGTTAAGTAAGTTATTTTCAAATGCCCACCAGGTCTTCATTTCTCCTTGAAGTTTGCATATAATGTGACTTTAAAGGCACACTCTATGTAGGACTGTGATCAAGGTAACTTACCTAATTCTGTGCAATACTAAGGAAAAATACTAGGCTGCCAAAACTCATATAACCACATTAAGTGCTTTGGCACAGCAGGACATGGGAACATGGTAAGGCAAATTCTGGTTGCCATCACAAGCCGGTTCAAAACAGCTTGCAAACATCTTCACTGCATTGCTATAAAAAGGGCTACAGCTGTAAGTATCTCTGAAGGTGGAATTAACATCATATTTAAGTCCTGTTTCTCCAAGAAGGAGAAACTCCAGCTTCTGGAGTATGTGGTACTCATCAGCTCCAAAAATCAGCTTCTCAACAGAGATTTTTTTCCTACTGTAACTATGCCTTTCTTTGCAAAGATGATTCTGCCTCTGAGTTACTGATTTTATCAGCAGACACTGACATGTTCAGGCTCCCTCCCTTTGATGTTGCTGCATTATTTGCCTGGACTCCCAGCTGCACATGTATTAGCTTCGAGCTCCCTTCTTAATTATCTGAAATCCATCTTCTGCACCCTCTCAAAGAGATGTGACAGAATCACAGCAGCTCAAAAGTGCCTGCTGTTTAGGAGAACCAAAGCAAGGGACACCCTGAGAATAAAAGTCCCCATCCCTCTGCAAAAGCGTTCCAGTCCTTTGTGGTTCACCACCCTGGGGAAGGCAAACCTGGGCACTGTCCATCACAGAGGCCTTCAGGAAAGACAGAAAAGGTGTCCCTGCAGCATTCACTGCACCATGAGCTCTGAGGTCTACAATTGGCAGCAAAAAATTAACCCCGCAAGCTACGCATTTCAGCACTACAAGCTCTTTTCATTCCCTCGACTGACAAGATTCAAGCAGTTTGTTCCACTGAAAATTAACTGTTTTACAGGCAAGAATTTGCAGATAACCTGGCATAAAGATTGTCATTTGTGAAAACTGAGGAAAGAAGCAGGTCACATCACACCAAAAAATTGCACACATGACTTGTACATTCTTGGCTCCCAGCTTCCTCTGCCAATAACTACACTCAACTGCCTGAACAAGCTCCAGCTGCTTTTCTTCTGCTGTCTGTCTGCACCCTCTTGGATACTGTAATAGTTGTGGAGGAGGAAGAGGAGTTTGTCAACACAGATTGTGATCTCTCAGAGGTGTTTCCAAGAATCTTGATCCATCAGAAGATAGAAGTCATATGAGTTTCTACTTTTTTTCCCTTAGCTTAACGTTCAGTCATGTCTCCCTAAGCCTTCCTATTTCTCCCCCCCACCAGAATTACAACGTTGAGACAGTAACAATTGTCAAAAACACTTCCAGTTGCCCATCTTACTCTCTGTCAGGTACTGACAAACATGCTTGATAGACCTTAACTCCCTTCAGCTTGTATGGGATTTGTATTAGCAGTTCCAAGGGCCTGTGCAGTCACTGATAGGCAACCAGAGGCTACCTGGAAACCCTTGGTGTAGGCTCAAATATGCACTGCATGGCAAGGGAACAAAGCCTGCTCTGTGCTTGCACCACAGCTCTGGAGACAGGGCAACGCTTCACAGCAACCACACGTCTGCATCACAACTGATGGCAAAACCAGATTTGGGATCCACTGATGAAAAGGGCTGGGGAAGATGAAAAGAGGGAAGAAACAGAGGAGCAGGTCATAGTGACACTCCTCTTCCTCTACCTGTGGCACTGCCAGGTCACAACATCCCAGTGGCTTCAGCACACAGCACCCCAGTCCCTCCAGCAGGCTGCACAGAGGACAAAGCTGGACTCCACAGTCCTGCACTTTCCCAAACAAAAATCCATGCAATTGGTTTGAAAAAAGCACTTTATGCTAGTGTAAATCTCTGTGTTAAGCAGATTATTTGATCAATGAAAAACTGTTAGACGCCTTCTCTTGCTCCACCCTCTCTGGATGTGTGGTGTGTGAGCACAAAATGTACATGGTATGCTGCTGATGGAGGCAAAGTTTATCCTCCTACAAAATGCTGCCAAACACAAATAGCCTTCAACAACACACAGCTCTGGGAACTTAATAAAACCCATTTCATTTGCACAGCATGCTTACATTTCTGACAGAAGCGTGAACAACCTTTGAACCTTCATGTTGACTTTACCGTATTCTATTAAGAGAAAAACGTAATACCTTTCCTAGACCTAAAAAAACCCTCTATAAAACCCCATTTATATCTGTTTTGTGTGCAGCAGTGCCTCTAGGAAGTCAAGACCCAATTGTTGTGATATCCCCATGGCAGAGATGCCATGGGTTCTACCCACAGAGGAAATACCTGTAAATGCCATGGATGACAAGGTGCTTACTATTGATACTGAAGGCTGGCTTAGGTTCAGCCAACCTAAAACAATTCCACCTCCTGCACAGAGAAAAGAATAAATACCAATGCTACTTGAATAACCCAAAGCTCTTACCTGTGCATCTAAGTTCTTGCGGGAGGAGGCAGGTGTGTTGGCATAGGAGCTGATGGAGGAGCTGGTGTTGATGTCATCAGTGCTCAGATTATCTATGGTGTCACTGATCCCACTGCTGACAGAGCTGCTGTCATCCCAGCTGGAGAAAAGGCACAACAGAGGGAGAAAACAAGGGTCAAAAGACAAGGCATCATTCAAAAGGATGAGGATTATTTGTACAACCCTTAGCCCACTTGTGCTTGCCAGGAAGGTCAATGTTTACCATCACCAAGCCAAGGGCACCAGGGACACAGCTCTTCCTGACCCAGCTGAGATGTGCCTGCAGTCCCAGAGCAGCGGAAAGAGTGGCATGAAGGGATAGTAGCAGGGAATGTTTTCCTGTGAGTATGATGGGGCTCTGGCACTGGGTGCCCAGAGGAGCTCTGGCTGCCCCATCCCTGGCAGTGCCCAAGGTCAGGCTGGATGGGGCTCTGAGCAACCTGGGACAGTGGAAGGTGTCCCTGCTCATGGCAGGGGGATGGAGCAGGATGATCTTTAAGGTCTCTTCCACCCCAAACCATTCTGTGATTCTGTGATCTCCAAGCAGGCACAGCACTGACTGGCCAAGCTGTAACACAGACATGGAGCTTAAATGCAAGGAAAAAAAAATCATCCTGAAGCAACCTCTTGTACCTGAGTGTTCCACAGACCTGGGCAACAACCTGGATCTATCACCAACAGCACCACCAGCCTCAAAAAACTACAGCAACTAAAAGTTCAGTCCTTAGATGGCAAATAACCCTCCTGAGCTGCAGGACTACCCTGCCACTTTTCAGGATTGCCCCTTCTTCCAGCATGTGATAGCTTCAGCATTTTCCAGTAAATGAGAAATGTGTCACTGGAAGTTTAGGACAAACAAAGCACAAAAAAAAGGAAAAAAAAAAAAGAAAAAAAAAAGAAGCCTTGCCTGAAGCAATTTGAGTGTTAGAACAGAAAGAATCAAAATGATCTAAAAACGGAGCCAGATGCTCCAACTCGTAAAATGCCTGTAAAAGTAAGATGCTCAAGAAAGAGATTTATAAACTGCCTTACAAGTGCTCCATCTCCAAGAACAATGGAGCTGGGACTGAAATATTGTCCTGGAAGGAGTTCTGCGAAGACATTTCAGTCCACTGGATAACTCTTGCTGGAAATGCAAATATATATATATGTCATTTGTGAAAGGTTAAGAGCTCATCACCTGGCAGCTCTCTAGCTATTTATAACCTCAGCTTCAGATTTTGGGAGCTCCAGACTCTCCCTCCTGTTGGATTTCTGTTTGCTTTAAAAACTTGTAACAAAGAGACTGCAATGAGGTTTCTGGCTGGGCAGTGAAAGCTGTATTCACAAACCAATATCCTGAGCAGTTAATATATGCATTTAAACCTGAACTGTCTTAACCTATGTTAAGAGAATTGTGCAAAGAAAGGCAATCTCTGTTTGCTTGAACTTTATTCATAGCTTCACCACTGATTGACTACAGAGCCTTTCTACATAAACTCTGCCAGCTTTGAAACGGAAAGCATTTCACTTTCTCCCACTTAGCACTACAAAACACCTCCCTGCACCACTTTTAATGCTGCTTTAATAATTTTAATTGCTTTTTCTTATTTGGGAGTACCATGCTCACCCACATCTGTACAAAACCTTTTAGGGAACTGAGCACAGCTTGAGGAGCAGCACAGTTTGCTGAACCACAGATGAACCGTGGCCACAGGGACATCCCCCCGTGCGTGTCACAGGAAGGGTTATTGCTGACTCCTTGCTCTGTGCCCAGTGAAGGTCCTCATCCACGTGTCAGCACAGTCAGCTGTGCCCCTTTTCTCCCACATCCCTGTGCATAAGCCAGCTGGGAAGCTCAGATCAACAGCTCCAGCAAGGCAGGAAAGGAGATTTGGGATGGATGCTCAGATCTCTGCTCTGCTGGCAGAGATCAGGGATGGGACAGGGACACACCAGGACACACTGCTGGCCCCTTTAATGGAGCCTTGGGGTCACCCTTCATCTGCTTTTCTCCAGCTCACGAGAATTCACTCTGCCAGCTCTGGCTGTCCCAGTTACAGGATTCCCAAGATGATTTCCAAACACTGGTTGATAAACCTACAGACACTCCAGCTCCCATGACTGGAAGGGAATGCTGCAGTCTACAGTGTTGGTGATGCGAAACTCAAAGGAAAAAAGATAATTTTTCCCCAGATTTGCCTTCATTTGGATAGAAGAGAATCCACTGCAATACAAAGTAGAAATCCATGTTAAAATAAAGCTCACAATGTGAGACCTGCTGAATCTGAGAAAGCCAGCCAGGCAGATTTGACACACCAGTTTTATTTGCTGTTTTGAAAAATCTTTTCCAGCATAACTGAATGAAAGATGTGCTGCCCATGCCAAGAAATATTAGGGGGGGAATTGAAAATCTGGAAAAGGATTGAAAGACTTCTTTGAAGCATTTTTTTTTTCATTTAGAGTAGGCAATTAAATATCACAAAGCAAAATATTGAAAGCCATATTACTTCTAAATTTCAGTTTTGAAAATAGGTCCTGTAACTGATATTTATTTCTCTTTCCAAACCTATCACATAAAGCAATTACAATTCCTAGGTAAGTCTACAAATAAGGTTACAAAACAGTTCACGAAATTACTGAATAAAAACATATGCTTCTTGTTTTGCAAAGTTTTGTGTAGCAGCAAACTTATTTTCTATTTCTGAACCTATTAAAAAAACCCCCAATCCTAACAGTAATAATATCATCAATGCCAATTCCTTCTGTGTTTAATAGTTGAGTTTCCTTCTGATGGAGAGATGGCAGTGGGAAAAAAACAAGCAAACAAACAAAAAAAATTAAACACAATTGTTTTCCTCTGTGTGACTACTAATCCCATCTTAAAGGTATAGAAATGGAAACATTTTATTTTCAAGCACTCACCATTCTTAAACTACCACAGGCTCCAATTCATCAGCATCTAAAGAATGTGTTTAATGTTAATCAGAAGTAGTTTTTCAGGCATCAGCCAGTCCTGTTGGCTTCAGTTGAGCAACCCAAGGCATTATGAAAATATTTGAGTGCCCTTCTGAACTGGGACATGTGCCTGAGGACAAAGGTACAAACATGCACCTGAATACATTGATGGCTGTGCCTTCCCCTCCTGGGCATCCTGGCCTTGAGGTCTTTTATGTTCTGCTACTACTCCAACTCTGTATTTCCAAGCTTACTAATCTAAAAATAAATCTGAATTCACCAAATTTAAAAAGCTTAGCTGTTCTGAGGTCTGCAGATGGACGTCTGGATAGATTTTGGGTGCCACAAGCTAAGCAACACAGCTCTCGTGGGCATGCTGGTGACACTGGTGCCCAGGCTGTTCTGACAAAGCAGGATGTGTAACCCCAAATATCTGTCTAAACCCAAACAGCTTCAGCTTTATTTAAGAAACATCACTTCAGCAGAAGGGGGGGAGTGCTCAGTCTCTAGCTAGAAAAAACAACAGCAAGGAAGAGAACGTGGAAACACCTCAAAAAGCTGAAAATAATTTTGTAAACCTACATAAAGAATTACTGATGCTGCCTTCTGCATTAGCACTGGAGAGGGCTGGTAGAACTCACTGAACTCTGTAAACCAGATGCCAAAGCAAGCCATTTTATGAGCATTCAACACACACAGCTAAAAAGTCATGCAATGAACCCACACACTGGTCAAAGCTGTGGGGACAGCACCCAGCACCAAACTGAGGCATTTGTTCCACACTGTTCTTGAAACCACCCCAAACCCTCCTCTTAAGTCAGTTCATTTTTACCTTGATCCAGGGCCTTGATGGTTAAAGCCAAAAGCAAGGAAGCAGAATGGAGCATCTAACAGCCCTAATTATGGCTCCCAGAGCCAAGATAGCATCTTTGTAATTGAGCTGGTGCAATTAATAATTTCTGATGTCAGCAAAAGTCTACTCAACCATAACCTGGAGCCGAAATGTTTGGGCTTTCCTTCCTTTATTTGATCAATCACCTGAAACTTTACTTTGATTACTGAAAAAAAAAAAAAATTAAAAAAAAAATTGAAATGTGAAAGGTGTATTATATATGAAAATTATACAACCACCCACTTAAAACCTTCCAGGCTGCTGCCTCCTGCTCCCTGCGAAACCAAGCACCCCAAAGCACCTTCCTCTGCCTCCCCACCTCACTCTGCTCACCCCAATGCAACACTGCTCCTACACATCACCCACGTGCAGCACCGCACCAGCTGCTCCAAGCTGCTCTTTCAAACAGGCTTGCAAAGCTGTTAGGCTCAGACTTGTATTTTTCCATAGTCTATCAGGACTTTTCCATCTTGCACAATCATCATCCACAGATTTGGCTCTTCTCTGTCAGCTTGGAGAGCATGGCAAAGTCGTCCCGTGAGCCTCAGGACAGCCCCTCTTGCTGCAGAAATCTTCCCCCTTTGCAGAGGAGTCATTAAAATCCTTCGAAATAAAGCTACTGTTGGAGGCTGAAAATGCACCTTTCTCTATGGATGAGTGTGGATTTTAATTTTGTTGGATCTTCACTCAAAATCAAAATTACAATGAGCTGCTGAAAAATACATTTGTCCAAGAAACAGCCTTGGGGCTCTACAATATTTCAAGTGGAAACATGGCAATTATCTTCTTCTATTTGAAAATTTAACTATTTCTGAGTTGATAGGTCAACAACAACGACAAAGATCAAGGTACAAAACGATTGAAACTTCACAGCATCCTCAAAGATTTAAAAGGAAAAATTAATTGTGCTCTAACATGAGACAGTAAATGCTGCAGTTTCCACTGTTTTCTTCTGGGATTTCCTACAGTAGTGAGAACTGGGCCAGAAATCCAGAAAGCACACACAGACCCTTGTACAGTTTTCTTTTCAAACTGTTCTGAAATTGGAACATAACCGTTTGCAAAAGAATGGATGGCAATCTACTTCAGAGAAGTTCATTTAATTAATGTGTTTTACACTGTTATTAATCACCCACCTCCCCCACGTCTCCAGTTACTCTTTTCTTACATCTCACTGTAGGTATTTTAACATAAACCACTTAGCTCCTTACCAAAAGAGGAGCCCAGGGACAGGACTGTTACCTTGAAACTCTTAGTGAAGCCAGACCAAGAAAAGTAAACCAGGAAAAATGAATGCAGAGCCTTTCCAGTTGTTCTTTCTGGAGCAGAATCTAATCCTTTTAATGACATTTTTTTGGTGCAGGGTTGAAGTGTGCTGTGAGCTACTCAGAGGTTTTCATGTTTAGTGACTATTGGGGTTACTGCCAGCAAGCCGAACTGCAGCTCTCTGTCAAGCTGTGTTTAGAATTCACCCAAGATAAGGTTTCAGGATTTACATTTAAAATACCTATTTGTTAAGGGAGTAACTCACAGAACAAAATTAGTCAGTGTTGAAAAAACTGGGTAAGAAAAGATTTGGAGAAGCTAGAAAACTGCATGCGCTCTTTTCATTTAATCTTCTTGTATGAGTGCTAATAACCTTCTAAAAATAACACTGGGTTTTATTTTGTCCCTTAAAACCTAACCAGGAATTTGACCAAGCCATTGACAAACTTGAACACAGCTGAGCACACACACAGAGATGACCTCCTAAAAATCTCAAGGAGTTAGAACAGCCTAAATTTTTATGAACTGATTTGACTTTCCACCAAAAAAAAAGGAGGAATCCTGCTCTGAAGCTGAAATTCCAAAGCCCTTTCAGCCCGTGGCTGGCTGGGGTCACCCAGGCAGCTGCCAGCACAACTGCATTCAGTTGCAAAATGCTTGACTGGTGGAACTTGTTTTTTTGGCCATTGTTCACATGCAGGGCTCTTCTGGTACCTCCACAGCCTCGGGGAAGGGGAGAAAAGCCAGGCACTTCATGTGACCCAGGTGCTGCAGGAACTCCCAGCTAAGCCTGCAAAATTTAGTGTACAATGCCACAAAACCAGCAGCCAGCCCCCTTTCCTTGCAGTCACAACCTGTAAATCGTATTTCCCCACTTACTGTTCTGTCTGCAGACTCAAGAGTGTTTATAAAGCTGTTTACAGAGCAGCTCTCCCCTTGGCCAGCTGCACGCTCACCTCCCCGCTTTGGAAGCCACGGGAGTGATGCTCATCCCTCGCCACGTCTGGTGTCACTACAATGACCCCAGAGCAAGTTGGAAACAAAATCAGGGTCTTCATATCACAGTGAGGTCCGTGTTAAATCTCAGCCATCACATTACAAAAAAAAAGAAAAAAAAAAAAGTGCTTTGTTTGTTCTGCCTCTGTTTCCATGACAGTAAGAAGTGCTGAGGAAAGTCTCCTAATCCAAGTCAGAAATCCTTGTTTACATGCAGAAAACAAATCCCTGTGAAGTGTCCCTGTGACAGCAATGGACTGAACAAACCCAGAGGTCAAGCCCAGCCTGCTGGGGATGCAGGGATGGATCCCTGCAGTCCCCCCGGGATCAGGGGATGAGGGAATGGGGAGGAGGCTCCTGGCAAGGATCTGGGGGTAGGTCACCACTGCAATACGCCTCCAACTCTCTCTTTGCAAGGTCCCAGCCCAAACAGCTCCTCTCTCCAGGCAGGCAGAGAAGCTGGCTGCCCAGGGGATAGACAATTGTGAAAATCAGACTCGACTATGTGGGTTTCTTACCAGTACTTCTTCCTTACTACTTCCTTACTTCTCCCCTCTGGATCACATCACCTTCTTGTACAAAGACACAATTTAAGACTTAAAGAAGGGGGAAGCACCCACTGAACGCAGTGACAGTTTCTGACACCCACCTCAAGCTCCTCCAGCACTGGGCTGGGCTGGTGAGAGCTCAGCAGCTCCCCAGCAGGTACTGGTACCTGGCAGCTGCTTCAAAACAAAATAAAAAGGCTCCAAAACATAATAAAAACAGCGGTAGACAACGAGGAGAAGAAAAAGATCAGCTGAATTCTTACAGGACTGACCCTAATATAAACAGGGAAGGAAAAGAATGAAGAGCAGTATGGAAACAAAACTATGCAGGATGCATTTAAATTCCCTGCTGCTGAGGATGCTTTTGAAAGAGTCAAGGGGCTGGACCCCCATGTTTTAGTTAAACATGGATTTCTGTTTTGTATTGCAGCAGATTGCCTTTTTATCCAGGTGAAGGCAAATCTGGGGGGAAAAAAAAATCTCTTTTTCCTTTGAACTGTAGCATGACCAACATTGTAGACTGCCCCGTGGCCATCTGCCTCCTGATCAGGGTCACTCAGCCACCCACTGCCCCAGAACGAGCCACCAACTGGGGCCACTGGCCATCCTGAAGGAAGAGGTGGGCACTGAACACCCCCAGAGCCAGAAGCAGCATGTAGGACATGGCTCCTTTGCTTCCCAGCTTCTTTTAATCCACCCTAACACTGTAACTCCACCACTGAGATTTCCAGCAGCGCAAATCTTTCAGCTCTGCACACTGCCACCCCAAGCAAGGAACACACAGACACGCATGGAGACTCAGAGCAATCCCAGGCGCTGTTATGCTTTTCCCTGCTCAGAAGACACTGCAAAGTTTCTGCATAAACTGATCAAGGCGAAAACCTGTGCACAGCAAAACCGATTTCACACAAGAGAGATGCTCCTGTCTCCCAGCAGCATCAGCTGCAGCTGAGCACATGGAGACAAAGATCATGGACACGGTTCTCCCACCA
>VZSR01000902.1:226881-255470 GCA_013398615.1 Brachypodius melanocephalos
TTCTGAACACATGACAGCCTGCTGAAATATGCCTTAAAATACAAGCTGAACTTGGCAATAAAGAGTGTTGATTTGATCACAGGGCACAGCACTATCCCTCAGGAAGCCAAAGCACTGAAAAACAACAGTTGTTATCACACCAGTGATTTACAGAACAAACAAGACACATAATCAAGTAAAATATTTTAATCTTTGCTGCGTGGAAAATGTCAGCTACTACCAACCCTGCAAACATGTCCTAGCAGAACTGCAACATTCTAGATAGAACCAATAACTCTTGGTTCATGTGAGCCTTTAAAATTAGGTTTATTTATAAGGACCTACAAAAAGGAAAGGGATCTCACAACCTTAGACAAATTAGGAAGCCACCAGAGACTTGCACAGCAGTGACAATAAGAACTGGGTATTATGTCCTAAAAAGCAAGTGCACTCTGGACTGGGATCTGGCCTGAAACAGACTCACACACGCCTTTGTTTCCCTGCAGAGTGAGCTCATTCCCACAGAGGTTCCTCCTTTGCACAGAGAACAGACTTACAGTGCTAAAATACAACAAAGCCCCATAGTTTTCTGAGGCTAAAAGCCTGCAGCACCAGTGGAAAGATAGCCGGCTAGATTGCAACCTTTGAGGATCAACAAACCTCATAGAAGCACGAAATTAAGCCAGAAAAAGCAAATCCCAGTTCTCACACAAAAAAGAAAACTTTCTACCACATTATTCAAATATCTGCAATCTGTTAGAAATGTATTGATTTCATGCTGCACACGGAGATTGAAAAGAAACAGTGCAGGGAGAAAGCTGCTCAGATTTATCCATCATCTGATGTGCTGCCACTGTTTGCAAAGCTGAACGTCCTCACCCAAAGGTGTAACACAACACATTCCCCGTGCTCTCAAAAGAGCAGAAAATCTCTTACCTTGCAATATTGCCCAGCCAAAGCACTTCTCCACCTTGCTGCCCATGCAGGATTCCAGGAAAGGGGCTCAGATTTATTTTGCAGGTTGATACCTTCATTAGGCTACCATCCAAGACCCCCTCCCCTTAAATAAACCAGCCTGTAACTTGACTGTCTAGGAAGAGACTTGGAAAAAAAAAACAAAGAGTTGGAGCAAGGTTGTTTTTCAACAGAGCCCTCCACAAACAGCAGCTCTGAGAGACACTGGAGAGTAAAACCCAGCTAGAAGGTGATCATCAGAAACTTCCCCTGGAAAGAAATCTGATCCCTCAACAAAATTAACCTCTGAAGTGCTGAAAAAGCGGAGAGGTCAAGACTTTCTGCTGGGACTGGGTCATCTGTGAAAGCTGCGAGCTGATGGCAGCAACCAGGCAGACTGGTGCCTCCCCATCAGGTACCGTATCCCACCAAGTAAAAGCTCCTGTCAGCAGCCCTGCGCTCAGAGGTGCTAAATGGCACTGCCTGATCTCAGCTGAAAAACCTCTATAAGCACTTTTCCCACTCTGCTTCTACAGATGTGACTGCTGAAGCAAGGAATTGTTTTATGTGAATGGAGCAGGAGACATGCCTAAAATGTTTTAATACAAAATATTCAAAATACTGGTAAAAAAATTAATTTTTTTTTTTTGAGGGAGGGAGGGAGTGGTGGCATAGAAAAACATTTTTCAATAGCAGTTTATCCACTGGTATCTCCAGCAAAGAACTTAAGAAACTGAGACAAGATATGTAATATTAATCTGACTCTTCTTTATTTAGCACTGTAGAGTAAGGGGGGGCTTATGACTTTCCCTTAATTCAAACAGAATAGACATGGTTATTTAGAAATATTTGGTTGCTAAAAAAGCCTGGTGGTTAACATTCAAAACTCTAATTTTAGACTAATATAAAGACTATATATAGTCTATACTTTCTGACAGGATTCTTCCAAGATCTCTGCATTCTGATGAACATGTGGGAGTTTATTTCTTTTTCCCCTAATATGGGAAATCACACCAGCTGAGTAGTGCCAGGATAAATTTCTGTTGATCACCAGCAAGGGATCCTGTTCTGAAAAGGAGATGGAAAGTCTTTAGGTTGGAGAAAATGGAGAGGACATGATGCTGTTGGCTTAGCCTGTCCTCAAGAAAATCACGGATTATTCAGCTCAAACGCCAAAAGAACAGTAGGAAAGACTAGTGAGAAGTCAACTATAACATCATATATTTATTAAGTCAGCTTGAGTGCGTTTGTCTTAAATAAACCACACCTTTGAGCACAACACTGTAATGCCAGCTGAAAGAGTTAAAATGCAAGAATCCAAAGCTTATAAAACAAAGACTTGGTGGAGATCTGCTGCTGCCAAAACCTTCAAATAAATGAGTCTCAGTCTGAGCATGCCTTTCTAGGCTGGAGTCGGTATTTTAGTGGCTACTGTGTAACTATGGTAACACAGAGGCCGGGTAATTGAGAGGCTGCTGGATGTGACAACTCGCAATTCACAACAACGCAAATAATGAGAGTGGCTTGGGAAAAGCATCATTTAGCACAAACCTTTGTGGTTCAAAATTAAAAAGGCCTCTTCGCTTAATTTTGAAATTTTTTAGATTTTTTTTTTTTTTTAGCTGGATGATTACCTATGTTTTGTTAATGTGATGAAAAAAAAGGTAGAAATACGACTCTTGTGCATTTTGGTTCATCTACACCTTAGAGTGCAGCCAGCCCACCCCTTTGGGATGTGCACGTGTATAAATGCACAGCTGCTGATGTCACTATCTCTGCTGAAGATCAGACAAGAATCACACGGCATTTTTAAAAGAAAGCGATGTATTATCCACAAAGAAAGAGGGAAAAGATCCTCACAGACTGTTATTACTCCTTTTTTGCCTCTGGTACATTTTAAATGCTATCCTTTATCAAAGAATCCTGCAAACTGCTTCTCATCCCTTATTTTAATTGCTGAATAGTGAGCAGAGATAACTCTCAGTTATGACAGGCTCTCAGTTATGACAGGTACTTAGAAGAAGTCACAACTGCAACAGCAAAGCTTTCTTTTCATCCTTAACACCCTTCCCGTCTTCCTCCAAATACCTTTCACAAGTGATGCTTCTCAGTTATCTGCCCATGCAGGTGGATAGGAAATTAGTGACTGACCACTGTTGATGGCAAGTAAGAATACCCAGAAATATTCTAATTTAAAAAAAAAAATCTGAAATTGCAACCTAGGGGGAAAATATAATAATACCAATACCAATAATATTAATATTATTAATATTAATAGTAATAGTAATAGTAATAGCATTGTATCTGTTGAATCACCAGCTACCCAGCTCCAAATAAAGCCAATTTCACAAGATTAAGGTACAGCACTATGCTCACACCCATCTACAGCCCCATTGTCCTTCCCTTCCCTGGCAGCCCCTCTGCTGCAAAGGAGGGATTTTGCAATGTAATACCCATCACGCTAAACACAGAGGGATATTTCCAGATGAATTTTACATGTAGCAATAATCACAGTTTTATGGGTCAGGAAGTTCAGAAGATTAGTGAGTTCTGGCTGCAGTGCACAAAAGGGTTTGTGTTAGAAGTTTCACATAGCAATGGGGTGAGATAAGCTGTGAACAGCTTTACATTCACTTCTTTTATGGTAGTTAAAGCTGGGGAGAAGTAAAGAGACCCCCACGTATTAATTTACCTAAAGAACAGCTGCTTAGAAAAGGCTGCAAAGTGTCCTAAGACTCAGTGCCATAAAATCACCTCCAATCCCTTGTTCCTTCCCCCCACAGCCGTGTGCTGTTCCCATTAACCTCAGGCACAACTGAGACCCTGCTCAGAACTGAACTAAACCTGCTTGCAGCAAAACAAAACAACAACAACAAAAAAACTTTCTCAAAGAAATGCCTCGATCCATTTTATGTGCAAAGGCCTAAAGCCACAATTACAGGTTTGCATTCTAGGTTGAGGCAGCTCAAATCTTGCTGCCTTTCAAATACTCCATCACAGAACACCAAAATACCTGAAAAAATGTGGCTTTACTGCAACACCTCAAATCCTTTTTATTTTCCTTTCTCAGCAGGCTGAGATCTATCAGTTAAGAGCATATAAAATGTCTGCATTTGATAACTGGAACGACTGTAAAAGTAACACAAGCAGCATAGGCTGTAAGGACATCCAAGTTCACAGCCTTTGGAGCCTGCTGGATAATGTGGGGCATGAGGACTCTGCCACATCTTGCCCTGGAAGAGACTCCATTACCACCAATGTCTTAAAATCATCTAAAAAGCCATTTTTAAAATTTTCTTTTTCATATCTTTCCTCTCAAAGGACATTAAGATTATTTAAAATTTAAACCCCCCAATATTTGTAACACCAATACATATTCTGAACAGACTCAAACATGCTTTTGAGCATGTTTCTATCTTTTGAACTAGAGCACATGGAATAAAAATACACCTTTTTTGAGTACTTTCATTGATTACTTCATTTTATTTTCATGAGAAAATAAAAGCAGGACTCCAGCAGCACTGCTGCACCATCACAACTCTTATACATGATACTATAGGGCTAAAACTCTATCTACCTACCTAAACAACTGACCTTTATGTTAAAGTAAATTTAAAAAAAAAAAAAAAAAAAAAAAAAAAAAAAAAAAAAAAGTAAAACAAAAACAACAAAGAAGCCCCAACTGACTGAACTCATGTGTAATTGTTAATCCTGGGAAGGTATTTCTACCTAAAACCAGATAACACTGGCAGCTACATAAACCCTCAGGAGGAGGCATGGTAGAAAACAAACCCAAGTTGCTACAACCCTGTGGGTTTGCAGAGAGGTTCCAAAGGGAGCTTGGAAGACAGGGAAAATAGGACTGGAAAACAAAGGTTCATTTTAAAATTCCTCTTATTCTTCAGAGGCACTGAGTTTGCAGCCTTGACGAGGGGATATCTGCTCTGAAACACTCCTCACATCCTTAAATCTCAACGGGAAGAACTCTCTGTTGCCTCAGGCTTTCCTGAGAGCAGACAATTATATTACGGTGGTGCTGTGTGGATTTATTTTTTTTTTTAATAAATAGAATGCTTTGGGGGCTTTGTTTAAATGGCTCAGATGGTATCACACAGAGAAAAGCAAAGAGGAACCATCAGTGTGTGCTGCACCATGGGCGTGTGTGGTAATGCAAGATGTTTAGGGAAAGGGGAGCTCCAGGAGACTGTGAATTTGACCAGAAAACTCAAACACAGGGTAAGATTAACAATTATGGCAGAGCTATACTGCATGATATAATATATAGTACTTATATATATAATATATATTATATTTAAAAACATATAATGTATTATATATATATAAAATATATATATATATATATAAAATACATAAAAATATATATTATATATATCTCCAAGGAGCTTCCTTTAAGGAATGCCCCAACAAGGCAAAATGCATGCCTGAAGAGGGAGAAAAAGCTGCTTGTGTGTGTGATGTATGATTAGAAATGGTTTTATAACATTTTAACATGTACCTCAAAGATTGTTTAAAAAATGCCAGTAGCCTCCACGGAGCACTGGTGTTGACTTTTCATTGTGTCCACTTCAAATGAATAAGCACACCAGAGTGAAAAACGCAAGTGGGCACTCTCTATAAAGAAAAAAAAGCAGGGAACTGGAGGAAATCCAATAAAAATGGGGGATGCTGAACAGCAGTTTAGCTTGCATATTCTTATCTGAAAGGAATTCCAAATGAATGCTGAATCCAGGGGTTACACTTGGATGATCCAAACTGTTTCTATATTTAAACACATTACCAAGTCTGAAACTCCTTGAGTGAGAAATATTATCAACCTATGAACTATACACACATGTGTTTGCTTCTGCATCTATGATTTCTATGCTAATATTTCCAGATATAACAAATAAACCCAACTAAAAATATCTAAGACAAAGAGCCCATTAGTAAGAACAGATGATATAAAATGAAAAAAAATTCTGATCTTAAAGTGCAGTTAATGTGGTGAAACACAAGAATGATGTATCATTCCTACTGTTTTAAATGCAGTTTTCTTTATCTCCTTCTCCCAAACTATAAAAATCAGTCCTCTTCCCAAAGAATATAATGCTGCCAAGCAAGATTTTAACACACATGCCACTGACTAAGGAAAAAAATGTAATTCTTCCAATCTAGACTGCTGAATAGATTAACAAAAACTGCTACAATGTTCTAAGACTTAACTGTCTCCTGCAACCATTAAGATTTTCAGTTTGATCCCTACCAAACAGAATTATAAACACAGTGCAGCTGGCATGAATTCTTTTTCTCAGGACTCTGAATAAATGCTCTGGGGTGAATCTATGACAGATGCCCATACATCATTTCCAGTTCATTTTCTGAGCTTTCTAACATCATCACTGTGTCAACAAGCAATGGAGTGGAGAACAGAAACAGACATGAAAGAAGCTATACAAATCATCATCTGGGAGCAGTGAGATAGAGGACAGCTCAGAAAGAGAGAAAATTGGAATTACAGGTTCTGTTTTGACCGGCAGATACATGGCTCTGTGTCAGAGGATACATTCAGGATGCATTCATTTCCTAGAAGGAGATGCCAAGTGGGATATCTACACAATTAGAGATTTCTGGTTGCACAAGCAGCTCTCCGATTGGTTGTCAGTATGGTTTTGAGAAGCCCTATAAAACTTGATTTAACCTTCCTACCCACACTCCCCCAATAAAATACTAAAATCATTGCTGCTAAATCAAGAGCAGCCATTAACCATGTCAGGGCACCCACTGTAAAACCTCTGCTGTATGTATCTCGTTCAGTGATGATCAATAGAGTTTACCCATCTTAATTGCTTCAGCCTTCCCCTAATTAGAGCTAGCTCTGAATTTACAGTTGTTTATTGTTGCTGTGCATGCTGTAAAGCTTGCACATCTCACTAGAAAAGTAAACTCGTTTATCCCAGTGAAAATGCCACTACTAAATCAAGCCAGCATCATTGTAGTGTTTGCAAATCCCGTGTCACTAAGTCTATAAACATTCAAACATAAACACTTCAACTGCATAATCTGCAAAGAACAAAGACACAGACTCTGAACTTCAACAACAACAAAAGGAATTATTTTCCTTTACGTCTGAAAGTCCATTTGTGTTTTTTTTTCCTTATAAAACAAAGAGATCTACTCCTCCCATACAACACTAGGATGTTCCAAAGACTGTATCTGAGCCAAAAGACATCACTCCTTCTCAGGTTACCTTGCAAAGTATTTCCAGTCTTTTGGATGTGCTTTTTCTTATGTGAATTGGGTTTTTTCCCTTATTTTTATTGTTTCTGTCCATCAAATAGACTAACTTGCCATTTCCAAATTCACAGCAGACTCTTAATGCAATATAGAATTTTGGACATTTCCCCTCCCTGCCACTGTTATCTACGCCTGGTTATGTAAACTAAGGCTTTTTTAGATTTATAATCTTCATAAAACTAAATTAACTGAATTAAACCACTTACCTACAAGACAGCAGCTCTAACCAGTGCATACTTTTAAATAAAAGTTTCTCCTAGCTCCTGGGTATTGTTTAAAATGCTGACAACTCTTATAGACTCATTGCTCTAGAAACATATAAAACAGAAATTCTTAATTAAGCAGCAAAAATGCCCAAGCATGAATAGTAGGGCATGAAACTTAAACTAATATTTCAAAATTGCAGCCGATTAGAGGTGTGTCCTCTATGAAACTCCTTATCTCATAAACACCTGTGGCAATCACAACTCGCCCAGGTGAACTTCTGAACTCAGCTAAGCCCTAATAAAATCGTAGCTGAAAATCACCTGAGAATGGTCCTTCAGATGAGCTGCATTTCAGAGAGCTACATCAGCTTCACAGACACTTGACTGGAGAAAAATTCATCCGCCAGACTTGCTTTTTTAGCAAAACATCAACTTTTTAACTACTCCAGCAGTTCCATTGCTCAAAGATTACTTACACAGAGAGAAAACGCTCTTCTTGCAAACACAACAATGAAACCTCTTGCTTTTACTTGACCAGAAGATAAACACGTTTAGACTGCAGTAGGACGTGGGAAAGCTGATGGCAATAACAACTCAATATCGACACGGCGAGCTACTGCATGTTACGCTTGTTTTCTTTTGAAACTGAACTGCTCATTCCAAACGCCTGTGCCTTGTAGCGCCCAGATTATCTGATGCCTGACACCTGAAAAATTAACCTGGTAATGAACTTTTGTAGTATATTCTTACAGTTTCCTAACAGGTATATATTTCTATCTTATGAACTATGTTAAATATTTGGTCTGGAATGCCATATAAGCATTTTTTCCAGGGAGTAACTCTGCCCACTTTATCCCACCTCTCCAAAGAGCCAGGTGCCACCTGTTTGTCTCTCCCCCTCTCAAGTGAGAATAAAAATACTAAATTCTGTGCCCTAGTAAAAGGTACAGCAATGTTCACAGGCATGCACCTAGTAATTAACCAACAAGGGGTTAATTATTATCATGCCTCGTGGCATCATCATGCAACCTTTTGTTTGATTTTATTTCCTTTACTATCAGGTGCAAGGACAGATGCTGTCAGAGCCAGAAGTGACACTAATCCCGGGCTTCTTCCACAATTGCCCCTGGTATTCCTGGTTATCTCAGGGCTGTCTGGCTCTTTTATTCTATCAGCTATTTATTTGCACTTGAAAACTTTGCAATATTCATTTCCACATTTTACACATGAAGATGCTGAAGACAAGACCTGCGTTACTGGCTATGTGCAGAGCGTAATTAACATGCATACGATCTGTATGCAAATCATGTCACTGGAAACAGCGACTATTAGCATAACAAGCGCTTTATTATTTATTGAGATGCAACTCGAGCAGGCATCCTGCTGGGGTCTGACATCCTCCGCCGGAACGGCACCATCTTTCCTTTCTCCCTTTACACATTCTCCTCTCGCACAGAGAACAGGGAGACTCCCTTCTGTGCCTTTCTTTGAGGGTGGAAGTCTTGTGTGTTTAATTGTGTGTTTAATTGCCCTGGAGCATCCGATGCCGTTCAAAGCTCCGCGGAGCCTCTCCCCCGAGCCGCGCTTCCCTCCCGCCCCAGCGGCCGAACCGCAGCCTGCCCGAACCATCCCTTCACCCACTTTATCTCGCTAATTCCTAACTGATAACAAGCTTAAAGCAGCAGCTGGGCTTATTTCTCTACCCTCCCCCCGCCCCGCCCTTTTTTTTTTTTTTTTCTTAAGGAATAAAGTGTGAGAAAACAAAAGCTCAACTGTGCAAAGTCATAAACCTTTCCCAATATCATGCCTATCCCTACCTCAGAAGAATTTAACCTTTTAATCGTTCCAACCACGGAATGGAACAGAAAAAACCCCCACGATTTCACTGCTTTTCAGCAGGTGAGCAAGGCTTGCTTGTTCATCATTTTCATCATTCATCAGTTCATCAGCCGTGCCTGCTGAGAGCTCCGGATCACTGCTGCCAGCACTGCTTCCCTGCTCCTCTCCCTGCCCCGCACAAATCCCAGGGTCTCTGCAGGACTCCTTAACCTTTCCTGCCATTTCTGTGAGAGCAAAATCTTGGCAAAATGCTCCGCACTCAGCAATCCCTTCCCCAGCCCTGCTGGGTTTGCTTTCTCAGGGGCTACACCCACTGCTTCAGAGATGGCTGTGTTACAGTAATGAACTAATTAGCAGGGGGAATGAGTTCAATTATTTATCACTTCGCCAAAACGGAGATGTTTGGCCTGAAATTTTCCAAGCTGCATGCTAACCTTTGGTCTTGGTTAAAAACAGGACAAAAAAATCCCCAAAATCGTTAGAAAATGAGACACGATTTTACTGTTGAGCTGTATTGATCTTCCCTGAGAAACCTTGTCCTGCAAATTGGTTCTGGAAGGCCCTGGAGAACAGAGAGTGTAAGACATGAAGGGAATCCAAGAATGTATGTGAAGAGTAACTGGAAAAAAGAAAAGGAAAGCGAAAACAAATTTAGATGGAAAGTCTGGAGCTGAATGTTGGGCCTGCTGGAGGTGGTGGATCCATCATTGCTCGACAATGATAAGTAAATGGCTGTGACACAGGGAACCAGCACAGAATCCTGCAACACTTTGAGTTCAAAGGGACCTTAAAGATCATCCCATTCCAACCCCACTGCCATGGGCAGGGCCACCTTCCAGCAGACCAGCTTGCTCAGGGCTCCATCCAGCCTTGGCTTCCAGGGATGGAGCATTCACAGCCTGTGCCAGGGCCTCAAAAGCCTCACAGTAAAGAATTTCTACCAAATACCCCTTCTAAGCCCACCCTGTCAATGTGAAGCCATTCCCCCTTGTCCTGTCACTCCAGCCCTTGTTCCAAGTCCCTGTCTTGTGGCCCCTTTAGGCACTGAAGAAACTCTCAGTTCTCCCTGGAGCCTTCTCCAGGCTGAACAACCACAGCTCTCTCAGTCTGTCTTGACCAGACACACCTTTACACCACAGTGGTGGCACAAAAGCAGCTGAGAAGCGACCAGAAATGTCCAGAAGTGACTGGAATCCTGCCAGAAATTTATTTGGTTAAGAACAGGCTTTAAGGCACTGTCACACTATCTCTAGTTTGGCAAGCTTTTAGCTAAAACTCTCCAACTGCCAGCTCTGCTGCTGCTATAGCAAACATCCCTGCTTTAGAGAAATATGGATTTTTTTTATTAAATATCCTGTTAGTTTATGAAAAAATGTGACTTCACAACACTGAGACAACTCCCTTGGACCCCCTGTTAATTTTCATAGTTAATTCAGGCTGGAGGAGATGTGGGAGTTCAAGGACTTCAGCCTGAATTCTTTCCATCCCATTTCCTGTCCTGATAGCTCCACAATAGTCAGGAGTCCAATCAACACCTTTCAGTATCTTATGTTGATATTATTTCCAGCAAATAATTTGGCAGGAGAGACAGGGAGAAATATTCTTACAGAAACAACCCTAACACAGGAAGCCAAAACAGAGATCCTTGCTCCAGTCAGGCACAGCAGCGACCTCAGCTAAACTTTGTACATTAGGACCTTAATCCCTGCATCACTGCTCTGTAAGGGAAAAAACCAAAACAAAACACAAGAACAAGACCCAAACCCTTATTTTCTGTTTTATCCATGTGCAACCATGAAATCATTCTAAACCAGCCTCGAGTTTCTTTGTCCTGTTTCAACACTGGCAGAGTGTGGCCATCTAGTTAAGGCTGAGCTGTGAAATGCTGTCTCACTTTGCTATCAGAGCTTAAACTAGGACTGATAAACACAGCTCCGGTTCTGTGAATTCCTCTAGAATTAAGGAGTGGTCACTGGATGTATTTGTTTAGAGACTTCAATGAACTGAACCGCACCAAGGGAAGACAGGACGAAAGGACAAAAGCCAGTAGGTGTATCCTGCCCTCCTCCTCCCCAATTAAAAAACCAGATCACTGGTTAGATTAATGTACACACTCATATTTAGCATTTTAACAAACTGAAGAAAGTCCTTGTCTTCAAGATTAATAAAGAAATAAACAAAGATTCATCTGGAAAACCCCTTCTCGGTTATTCCCACCGCTTTCCCTCTAATGTGTGATTGTGTTTTGGTTCAAATAGATTTTTAAAGGCACAAGGAACAGCGTTCTCAGAGATTAGTTTATAAGATAGTAAATCCACAGAGATTTTTCTTCTAATCACCCTGTTTTTCTTGTCTGCCTTGAACCCATTCTACTGAAGTTATAGCTTCAGTTCACTACTATTCCTGAAAATGTCCAAAGAAAGTTTCATTCTCCTCCCATGATCTCACCCAGACTTGCTTAGCCAAGTCGTAAGTTACCTTTGGCTCTCATTTTTTAATTTCTAAAATCATCCCTTGTTCCTAAATGGTTTGATAACACATACATTGCCATAATAAACTCAACCACATCACCATATATTGCAACCCCTTATTTTAAGGGTGTTAAAATCTGGAGGTGAAAGCAGAGCCCGATGTCAATAACTAAGAGAATAATGTACCCAAAGTGGGAAGAGACTTTCAGATTCCAAGACATTTCAAGGGCTAAGTTGCAGTAATTTGCCCAGTTACAAAGAGTTGCAGCAATTTGCTGAGGGTACAGGTAGATGTGATGAAAACCCACCAACAGCACGAGGCATTGTTTGGAAAGAGATGGATGGCTGCAAGGGAAAGCAAACTGCTGGCACAGAGGGGATGATGCAGGAAAGGTGAAATAACTCACAGAAAACAATGATCAGAATTGTGAGGAACATATGGTACGACTCACAGAAAAGAATGATTATTTTATCAGTCACATGGTTAGCTCATTACAGCTGATGTCAAGTCAGCCCATATAAATACGGTGTGAGAAATGAGAATGCCACTAAAATCGAGGATTGATCAGAAGTTACTGCAGAAAGGGACCAAAACTCTCAGTCACAGCATACAAGACACCTCTGATTCTGCTCTCTGGGTGTTGGTGTTGGAGGTCAAGCCACCAGCACACTTAGACCAAAAGGAATAACAAGCAGCTTCTTGTTGCCATATGGCACTTTGGCTTTTAACCTCTGTTAACAAAGAAAGGACCCAGTGGTTAACGTTGGAAGCCAACAAAGAATTTCAACAGAAATGAGCATGAAACTCACAGCCTGACTTCAGTTCGAAATCATATCAATGCTTTTGATTGCAGGAAATTTCTGTCTTTGCTTTGCATGCACATTTAAGACACTAGAAATGTGTAAATGCAGATTTCTTTCCACCACCTGATCCCTTTCATGAGTCCTTTGCTTCAGAAATACTCTCAAAGCACAAATGAATAAATTCTCTCCCTAGGAGTAGACAGAGGGTACGCACAGTCCCAAAACACAAGTGGAATATAAGGCTTTCCTGGGTGAATATAACCTCTGTGAACTTGACCTGGCACACCACACTCATATTTCTTTCCCTTAGGCTCATGTTGGTGATTCTTCCTTCTCCTTTTCCCTCTCATCTTTTTCCACAGAAATACACAGCTGCTTATAAATACATATCCAGCCATTTCCTGATAATATTCTGTTCATCCCTTCTGCATTCAAACCAGTTCCAGTCCTGCAAATGCAGTATTTATGTTTCAGTCATCCCTGAAAGCAAAAAATTAAATCTTTGCATAAAAATGCAAATGAAACATGAAACTATGCATGTGCATATCAGATGGTATCAAGTAACATGAATGGTTTCAAAGAAATGTTTAAGGCATTAAGTCATGTTACCAAGAGTATTTCTAGCTGCAAGTTTCATTACAAGAATAAATCAACCTTGACAATGAACATGAAAAGAGGGGAATGAAATTTTTTTGAACACTCAAGGTGGTTTGCTCATTCCCCCCAGATGAAAACGAATGAATTAGTTGATATATATGAAAATTAACTCAAACTAACAACATAATCAGAAAAGATAAACTTTAAAGTTCAAATTAGATTAGAAAGATTAAAATATTACTTAGGGCTGAAGAGAGCACATGGTAACTCCACAGTAGCTGTTGAGCTGAGCCTTTGTGAGTTAAGGAACAACAGGAAAAATAACATGTAGTTAAAAAGAGCTGACCTCAGCCCTTGGACTTTGCCCAGGCACTAATCAGACTTGCCATATTTAGCATTTATCCCCTGGCTACTTATTGACCATCTATAGCTGGATACACATGAACACAGCCTCTAGCAAAGGGCTGGATACTGAGGCTCCCTGTGCTAACCCTGCACACAGGGTTCACACGTTCCAATGCCACTTACTTAATGGAACTTACTTAATTAACGTCCAATTAATTAGCCTCAAACTGCAGCAATCAGTTTTAATAAAATTAGATGTTTTATGTTTAGTGAGAATATATTAAAAAAACCCCCTTTGACTAATAAAAACAAATTACACACGTTCTGTAGCAGCACAGTGTCGCTCCAAGTGTTTCCACTGTGGAGTGTGCAATTATTTATCCTGGCCAAATGTATATTTAACTGCATATACTTAAGCAACATAAGAACATCATGTGGAAGCCTTAATGCCTGTTTATACAACAGCAGAGTGTTTTTAAACCCCGTGGAGCTGTGCAACACTGAGAATTTAAGCCTCAGGATGTTGGAGCTCAATGCAGAAAGATCAGGAGCAAAGTTCTTGTATCAGTTTAAGCCTCAAGATGTTGGAGCTCAGTGCAGAAAGATCAGGAGCTTGCTCTGTGGAGTCTCAACATCACTGTGAATCTTGTTAGCTGTCATAAAAAGGTCATCATGATAAGTGACCTTATCATACTGCTGAAAAATCCCTAAGTCGTGAGGAGCTGAGAAGAGCAGGACAGGATCTACAGATAAGAATGGAACCCCAAAATGGAATATTTAGTTGGACACCAAGGAAGGATGTGACATAAGCAGCAGCTCCAAGAATCCTGGGGCAGCAGATCTACAGTTCTAGTCTCTTGTCCACTCCCCAGCTGCTAAAATGCAGCACAGCTGCTCTGCAGAGGGGGAATTTCCTTCCATTGGGCACAGACATTCATTCCACATGGATTCCATAATACGCCATTCTCTGCACATCTGTCTGTGGACCTACATGGGAATGAGACATTCCCTGCTCTTTGAAAACTCAGTTCTAGGTGACAGAGAAGGCCTGTGGCAGAAGAGGAAAAGAGTGCACCTCTTTGTGAAGTGCCATGGAAACAGGGA
Source organism: Brachypodius melanocephalos (assembly GCA_013398615.1). Taxonomy (NCBI): domain Eukaryota; kingdom Metazoa; phylum Chordata; class Aves; order Passeriformes; family Pycnonotidae; genus Brachypodius; species Brachypodius melanocephalos. The sequence goes on from VZSR01000902.1 coordinate 241,475, forward strand.
AGGAACCTTAATTCTATCTGAAGACATCTTCTGCCTCCACAAAGTGCCAGGTCAGGGATGCTTTCACTTTCTTTGGTATCAATCACCCCAAAAGCATGCCCTGCTTATTTCATTACCTTCTAAAAACACAGGAGCTGCCATTCAGGACAGCTGAAGGAGCTACTGGTGAAATACAGAGAATTTTAAATATGAGCTCAAAGCAGTGGATACCTTGGAGCTGCTTCTGCCACGCTGCAGATGTGGATATTTATTGGATATACCAGTAGTACTAAAATGCCTAAAATCAGGCATTTGAGTTCCTTGTCCAATTTAGGAGTCTCATTCTCATGTATATGCAATGGATCAAAGCATCCAGACATCCTGAATTCCTTGGAGGGGTCTCACTGATGGAGACCCTTCACCCTACCTGCAGTGTCTGAAATCTGTTCACTCCAGGGGACAAAACTGGGAATAAATGACAGGTGGAGAAAGGGAAAGGAACTTCAGAAAGTTCAGAAGAGCATGCATACAAGAAAGCACATGCATGTAACATTTGGACTCAGAATTCTGATGTAATTTTCCAAACAATACCATTACAGGAAACAATCATCTGCTAAAAAGAAAGCTTAGATTCTGGCTGTTAACATTAATATTTCTATTACCATGGAAGAAAATACTAATAGTCTATTTGTATAATCACAAAAGAACACATAGTTGTATAGTAGGAGGAAAACCACATAAATATTGAAATTTACAATTATGGACAACAAAGACAGACAAAGATCAAGAGGAGAACATTTAGGTTTTCCAAATGTTAATTGGAGATATTTGGTAATAAACACAATATTTGAAAAAAAAAAAATCACCAGTCTAGAGATTTGCTTTACAGCCACAATGAGCTTCCACACTTTTCAAACAGCCCCAAAGTGGGATTCTGCTTTGGGTGCCTGACAGCTGCCTGCTATTAGTTTTATCTATTCAATCTCCAAATCCCAAACTCAGAGGTTACTGGTGTAGGTCAGTAGTGAGACTGTGTTGACTCTCTTGCCATTCGACATGGAAACCAAATAACAAAGTCTGCTCTGTGTCAGCAAGCATTTCACATTCTTCGGTTTGTCATGCAAAGCACAAAGACCCTGATACAGTTCAAAATGCTCTTTGTATCTACAATCTTGTTTACCCTCCGAATACAAGCTTCATTTCCCACATGTCTGAAGTGTTTTGAAAGCCACTTCATACAGCAGAAAAGACAGTGCTAATCTCTGGCAGTGGGACCAGAAATAGAGGGTTTCAGAATAGTCTCCAAATCAGCACGGAGATCAGCTTGGTGCTTACACACTTCGAGTGGGGGTGTATGAAAGGAAGCATCTCATCAGGAAAATCTAGTTCCAGTGGTGTGGGATCGTGATTTTGGCATCCCTAGATGCAAACTATTCAGCTGCTTAAATCAGGCTGTTTTCCCTGTTTTCACAGAATCAGCACCCACAATTCTGAAGAGGAAAGATCCCTTCACCTGTCCAAAGCCACAGTTCAGCCTTCCAGGGAAGCACAAACTGTCTGCAGGGGCAAAAAGAAAGTCCTGGTTTAGTCAGGATGAGTTGCTCCCTTGAGGACACCTCCCACCTTCCTTTAGCTTTGTGGTGAACAGCAGCTCCTGGCCTGAACATTTCGCTAAGATGCATCAGGAGAGATGGAAAGACGCCCTAAAATATAAAGGGATGCAGCATGAGAATCACAGCTGCAAAAGCAAGGGGCATGACACCAGGGGAAAGGCTGCAACAGGAAATGCAGCTCCTAAAGCCTGGGCCCAGACTAGCTCTTAAAAATGTTTACAATCTAATCAAAAGGGGCAGTTCTGAAGAGGATTAGAACTAGAGTGATAACCAAGCACGTGAAGATTGCCCAATCAACTGGCTTTGGAGGGAAGAGCTGTAGAGTGTTTTTGTTTGGTTGGTTTTAGTACTGACTGGGAGAATTGCACCTTCTCAGATGAAGAAGTTCTTGAAACAAGCAAAGAACTGCTCTCAGCTGCTTGGTCAGCCTGGGGAGGTACTAAACCAGGTATTAGAGAACACCTGAATACCTGAGTAAGAGAAGAACACGAGAATTCTTGGCTTCTTGAACGCACACAGGTCCTTACTGCAGTAAAATCTGCTCTTGTTCTGTGGCCATGAGTACCCAGAGAAGGAATTGTCCCCAAGGAAAACCAATTCTAATTTCACAAAAATTCAGTTAACTAATAGGCATAAAACTGCCCCAACAGCCAGCCCTTACAGGTCAAGCACACATCTGCTATTGCTATGGGCCATGGTATTTTGGAGCCTGGGTAGAATTTTTGACACAAGCACAATCTCAGCTGAAAAATTATCCACTTCCTCAAGTCATTCCCTCCTCAAAACTGTCTCCAGCCTTCCAACAGCTCCCAGCCTCACTAAGTTGGTTGTTGGAATCACACTCTTTGCTGCCATCATGCAATGAGTAAAAATCAGACCAAGCCTGAGATACAAACAAAATGTTCAAAGCTATCTCCATTCCATTATGACCTCTAGACAAAATGAACATTGCCAAATCCTACAGAAGTACTGCCCAGAATACTTCATCCAGTGTACAGCATGTATACCTCCCAAAAAAGTGTAAAAAGAAAACAGGAAAAACACTATTACTGTGTCTACTGAACAAATTCACACCAAATTAAATTTTTTTGCTTCTAGACCTGAAGAAAACTTCACGAGAAGTTTTCTGAAACAGATCTGTCAAAATACACTGCTTCCCTTGACTAACCTTGCCATGTTTGTGTGCAGAGTGTCCTTTTCTTCCTTTTGGTAATGCTCATTTCAGCCCCCAGGTATAGTTACTATACCTCTGTTTTGAACTGCTACTTGTTGCTTAACTTTGCAATTACTTCGTGTAATCTAAAACCACTTTGGATTGCAGCTCGTCGAAAGATTCCCCGGAAAATAAAAGTATATGGTATTGTGATTCTAATCAGCAGATCCCAGGGCCATAAACTTCAAAGAATCTTTGCAATGTGAATTTGCCCTGCTTCTGAGAGTCGGTTTTCAAGATAAATGTGGGACCTTTCAAAGACAGGGAGATGGATATCTACAGGTACCGAGGTACAACCTGCATAATTAGAAGCAGTAGCACTTTTTACTAATTTAGGGATAAAATCCAAACAGATGGTCAAGCAGGGCAGATGACCTGCTAGGCATGAATCATTTCACCAGTCCTGTGACTTTGCTGTTAAGCAACTCTAGATGGGCATGTACACACAAACTGCAGTGACTCACAGCACAGACACAGCCAGCAATGAACGCTCAAAACCCCTTTTTATCTATATTAGCCTAAAAAAACCCCCAACTTAGAGAGTTTTGAAGTTATTTTCTAGAAAATTATGCTTATTTAGTATACAAGATCCTTACACAGAGGTGTTCCACTGCCCCAACAAGGAGAAGAAATGGGAAAAGTGGAGCTGAAGTTATCTTAATCATAGGAACTTAATGCAAGTGCATCTGCCAGCATGTTCTGGAAGTGAAGGAACTCTTCCAGACAGAGTGGAAACAGTGTGGCAGCAGCTTCCTCAGCTGAGACCTCCTGCAGGTGACTCCAGTGGATGCAGTCATTCCTTCTCCTGACAGGAGAGATGTCCTCCCTCTGCAAACTCACTCACACCAATCACCAGAGGAATCTCCCTGCAAGCTCCTTTGCAGTCAAACTCCACAAACACTTATGTCAACACTCCTCAGGGAGCACTGCAGGGCAGGGAGATGCTGTGGGGGAAGGAGATGATGGGAATTCCACTGCCATTACCAGGCAGCAATATCTATTTCTACATGTTATTCAAGTTTAAGATATAACCCAGTCATCTTTTAACAATATAAGGTGAAGACTATCCAGTCTATGTGTCAGTAGATAGCTATTCCAGAACCATTTTCTCTGTTTTGCCCCTTTTCTTACGTGTTGTGCTACCACTGCTGGAGCAGTAAAACTCCAGCAGTGATGAGATGGGGAGGGATGGAGTCATTCTGCTACACCTTCATTTAATTTCAGCTTCACTGCCTCAGTTAAGGAGAAAAACTGAAACCACAGTCAGGACTTTCAACTGTCTTACCCTACCATAAAACTACATGAAGAATATATTAACAAAAAGTTCCTTTTTCTTTTCCTTATATTATAAAATTTTCCATTGTCTACAATAAAATTTGGTGCAGCTTTTAAAGCAATACCCATCAGCACCATTTTCTGTAATTCAGACTGTAATTTTCAGACTGTAATTCTGCTTTCAGTGGAATCTGCCTCCTCCCAAAAGCAGTGACATCTTCTCTCCCCACTTTTCAAAAGAGGCCAATATTTCCCCCAACTTGCTGACTTGCTTCAGCTTGCTTTTCAGCCCTTCTGAAGTGTGATCCAAGTTCCCCTGGTTATGAAGGCAATCCAACAATCTCCCTCCACCACCAAGAACCAGCCCATCTCTGTAGTAATCTCATCACTGTTAGCAGGATTCAAGAAATTAAATTGCAGTTAGTGAATTTAAACAAACTCCAGACAAAGGGGTTTACTCCACAAATGTGAAATACTGTCTATTACCTGAGCCAAGAAGCATATAAATCTGTTTTTATAAAATGCAAATTAGCAGCAAAATACTACTCTTCAGCTATTTTTGAAAGCCATCATTTTTCACTATTTGTACTGCACTCAATGACATTCCTGTTAACAGCAAAGTATGTGTGCTCTCCATGGAATGTCCTCTGGCTTTCTGCTTCATTTCCAGTTCTTCTTCCCTGTTATCTCCTGTTCAGGCTCCACAGTCTCCTCTGGGATTGTTCACAGATCTTTCCAAAAGCAGGAAATATTTCTAAAATGCTGACTGTCAGGAAGCAGCCTCAGTCACAGATCTGCCTAAGAGTTAATCTGAATGTGCACTTGTTTTCAACCAAGCGTGTGACAAGGCTGTCACATCAGGTGCTGTAGTCACCAGATGTCACCAGGACACAGACACACTCTTGAAGAGCAAGCTCAGCACTGTTTTTACTGTTTTACCTACAGACCATCAATGCTGTAGCTGCTGGAAGCACCAAGACAACACAACCCACTCTTTGACAAGACATTACAGTCAGGAGCTGGGAAAACCTTTCTGTGCCTTTCTGCAAAGCCAGGTGATTCATGCCACCTCAAATGAAACTGTAAAAGGGAAACAATTGAAGTTAATCACGCTCAGCAGTAGTTTTTTTAGCACTTCATCACTGATGATTTTTTAAAAAGGTCATATAGATACTTCCCTAAGAGCATTAAAGTTACTCTCCACAAGGTCACATTCACAGCCTCCTGCCCCAGTTACAAGGATGTGATAGATCAGCACAGGTCTGAATTATCTCCTCTAAAGAACAGCTTACACAGGTAAACAACTACAGAGAGATTTATTCAGATCTAACTCACCTACACATATCACAAATGCAAGTTATACATATGAAGGCAAGGGCCAGATTGGGTCTCAGATCAGCTGTGTCTGACAATCTGAAAACTTAAATAACCAGATGGCACACACCAAGTGCACACATATAGAAAAGACAAAGGAATAGGGTATTTAATTCCAACCCTGAAAAAAAAATCCCAAACTAAATTAAGAAAAACAATCACAAACTAAATAAAAAGGTATTTCAATGCTTTTTTTTAAAATTTAAAATGCCTTTGTTTTAGGCAAACTGAAGTTATCTTGAAGTCACAAAGTAAGCTCAGCTGAGTTGTGCAATGATTCCATTAACCTTGAAATCCAGCCTTAAATTCAATGCCCTTGTTTGGATTTCCCTGCTGCAGGGGAAAATGCACCTTGTTAGGTCTGTGCTTTACCTTACCAGAGCCAATGAGTAAAAGCCCCACAACTGAACTTCCACAACTAATAGCATAAGGAGCTAAACAAGCTAGCATACTGCAAAAATTCCTCTGATAACTTTTTAATGATTAACCTCGTGCTCACAGGTTCACAGCCCTTCACACTTGTTCTCCCATGCATTCAATTAACATCTGCTTTGAACAAGTTAAATGGAATGTTAATATGTTTTCTGCATGTACCAATAAAGCAACTCAGCACCCCTGCTCACTGCCTCACAGAATGAAGAAAACAATTAACTACTGCACAGTTTTATTCAAGTCCTTTTACTTATGCTCATTTCCACCCCGGAGAGCTCAAACTAAGATTAGTTTTTTGTTTAAACTGCATATCATGGCCACCCAGCAAGCCAAGTATTTTTAAATCACTGCCCCACTATCAGAAACCCCTCATCTCCTGCACAAGGTATTCTACTCTGAATAGAAAAGACTAACTCAAAGCAACACACCATAATATCACCAGCTCTAGGACCAAGGGCGATTTTTCTGCCATGCAGAGTCTTTATTGTGTGTAAAATCTGTCCCCCTCCAAGTGAACTGGAAGGATGATTTTCAAAGCTGAAACAAATGACAACGTAGGGATTGCATTTCAGTGGGTCACAGCCCCATTCTAGGTGGAATACATTTGAACACACAAATAGTCCCTCTTGTCAAATGTTCCTAATTGGTGCCTGATGTGTGGTGTCTCCAGGAAAGGAGCTCAGCAAACAAAAAGTGTTGCAAGCACAGAAAATATTGGATGGGGGAAGGAACCAGTGACAGGAATGCATCAATGGCTCTCCAGAAAGCTGTTACCTGAAAAACAATATACTTTATCTTAGACAAATGCTGAATTTTAAACAGATGCTTTTGCTACTGTGGCAAGGCCACAGCAGCAGCAGAGGACGACACTTGATTCCTCTCCAGCTGCATCTCAAGGTGGGAACGCCCTCACCCACAGGACCAGCAGTGAGTGCTGCTTGGGTTTCAAGCTGCACATTTCAGAGAGATATGAGCTCCTGGAAAAATCCAGACATATTTTACAACTGGCAAGCATATGTTGACCTGTAATTCAAACTGAGCTGGGATTCTCTGAGAGGTTTTAGTTCTTTTGTTTAGATTTGACATCCTGCTCTTTATTAATATCATGAGGATGCCAAAGAAGATTTAGTTCTAAATCTTGGCAGATTTAGATTTAGTTTCCTTAGAAAACAAGGCTAGATTATCCACCACTAGTAATATATGCATCACTATGAAGAAAGTATCAACAGTATCAAGCTCAGTCAAGTGCATTATGTCCTGGAAATGACTTCTAGATGGCAAAAAGAGAAAAAAACTTTTAGTTCAAAAATTGGTTTGAATGTGTACCTCAAAATGCATGTTTTATACTTAGAGGCCCATCATGGAAGAAAAAGGATTCACTTACTGCATCAACAGTAACACTGATCAAACTTTGGAAGGGAAAGAAGCACCTATGTGCTGACCTCATTAAAAGCAACAGTATTTAACCCATTTATATCAACATTAACAGAATATTTCACTGGGTTTCTTTGTGACTGCACTGCCATAAATTAGGGATTTCCAGTCCCCTAATTCTTGACATTTGGCCTTGACTGTTCACATTGAATCACTGGAATTGGCAGAGAATTAATGGACACGAGGAGAGAATTGAGTCCTTTCTATTTCAAACACTCCTAAAACAGGAGTTTTGTGAGTTTATCTTCTTTTCTTCCTGTTAGAGCTGGGATTAATACATGGGAGTCACAGTTTCATGTTTGAACTCAGTGTTTATTAATTCTTATCTATAGCACAATCTCACGAGTTGTGAGCTCTAACTAGCAAGGTAGAAAATGGATCTGTCTCTGACTCTTTCCAAGGTCTTTTAAGTGCTAATTACCCAATAACAACACGACACCTGTATTTTTTATACTTTTGACCAAATAATTGGCCACCCAAGGCCTGCAATGTGGACGTGTTTCACCCAATTAGAAAAAAACACCCAAAATCAAGAAGAAGGTGAAGAAGACGGACTTAGACAACGCCCTAAATCCTCCATATTGCCCCATATATATTACTATATACTAAAGTCAAGTTTTTCACCCTGTGAGATCACACAATACTATTCGAACCACACACTCACAACCCCAGTGCTATCACTCAATCTCGGGAGCCTGTTCCACAGCCCCAGGTCAAATGTAGTGCTTACTTGAGGGTCAGTGCCTTTTAGCACAGAAAGCCTAAAATCCTCAGTTTCCAGACTTCCAACAGAATTTAACACTTCCTTGTGTTGCCTCCCATCCACAAGAGCATGGGGGAGATTCCAGAAAAGCACCCAGAAGACATGAAACCACCATTTCTCCTGACACTTCCACGAGCACAGAACCCAAAGTACTCCAGAGAAATTCCACATCCATGCACTGAGCGCCTGGATTGCAGTGGTGGCCCCTGAGCCGTCCACAGACGGTGTTACTCTCCCATGCAAAGTTTGCAGCCTTTAGGCTGCTGTGGCTGGGATAGCTCCACTGGGGAAGTCTCCTAGGAGACTGCCTATGTTAAGGTAACCAAAGCACTGCACCCCCATGGAGCTTTGCAGCACTATGTTAATTTGTTACCCCCTATTGGTTGTTTCCTGGATTTACCCCACTTGATTGGTTCTTTTTCAATCCTCTCCCCAACTAGTCTTTTTCTCTACCCTAATCCCTACTGGCTAAATTCTGTAACCCCACCCCCTGACTTCCCTATATAATCCCTGCTCCCCCTGAGGCCTCCACTTCTTCTCCCTGGACTGTGAGGAATAAAGGTTTCCTGAGGACTGGAAGGCCCTGTCATAATTCTTTATCTCTTGCGCCGCCCAAAGCGCCAGTGGTGGCTTTGCTGCTTGGGCAGCCCTCACCAAAGAGCTGATCGCTGAAGGCAGGAGCGTGCCTTCAGGCAAGGAAGGTCGTGGCACCTCACCACTGGTCCAAAACAGATTGCCAAGGGTGTTTATCTCCCTACCTGTCGGCGTCGCCGAGCCCCAGGGCCGTGCCGCGCTGCAGCGTCTCCCGCACCGTGGCCATGCCGTCGGGCAGCCGGTTCAGCCGCCGCGTGTACAGCCCCAGCCCGCCGTCCGTCAGGTACCTGCCAACAAAACACCATCTTCAGTAAAAAATCTACATGGTATCACAGCACCTCTGTTACAGTTTCCTCGTTTTTGAGGGTGTTACGTGAAATTAGAAACAAGGGAAAGGTCATTCTTGGTTAGATCGGGTCTTCCACCTCTCATGGTTCTCCATCACACCTTGCACGCTCCCTCATCACCAAGACTTGAATTTCAACATAAATGTGATGAAGGATACTTAAAGAAAAGGATACTTTAAAAACCCTTAAACTTTCATTAAGGGTACCTATATGGAAGTAATTTAATATTAGCAAATGCTGCAATTAATGATTCCTTCTTCCCCCAAGAAATACATGGTTTATACCACCCTGAATTTTTCAGCATGGGTTAAAAAACAATCAAAATTTCTGGTCCTTTACAAGTTAACAGCAAAAATCACATTGACTTAATCCCTAGATTTTGTCAATGAACAATAAACTTAAAGTATTCCACAACTTATAGAAATCATCATGAATTTGCAGTTGCAAATTGCAGTTGCAGGATGAAAAGTTTTTTGCAACCTTCCTTTGGCTCCTACATTCTACTCTGGCTGCAACTGTGACCCAGAGACACCTGCATTTAAAAATTACTATTTACTATTACTGTTCTTAAGCATTAAGAACTTCCAGGTGTACCATATGGCAATTCATAAATTCATAAATTTCTAACATAGCACATTTCTTATTTTCTGGCTTAGACAAATGAAAAACTAATCTTAAATTGAACAGGGATGATACGTGGTGGGCGATGGCATGGAGTGAGCCCTGTGTTACCACCATCAGTTCATCAGCAGGTCTACGTGAGCAGCACTGAGAGCTGAGTGAACACACCATGAAGATTTCCAGACACCTGAGACTGAAATAACTCAACAACCCCAGCACTGGGGTCGCTGTTTCCAGCACACTGCTGGACAAGCACCGTACCCCACCCAGACAGGAGCTGACAGGACTGTACCTCCTCAATCCTTTAGCCACTCTTAGCAAATCCACAGCAGACCACAGAATAATATCCAGATACTCAGGACATTTTCCTCTGGCTTAAGAAAGCACACAGCTTTGACCCTGATAGTGAGACACCTTCACCCAGAGCAGGAAAGCTGAGCTGCAGGCAACAGTGTCTCTGCTGGGGAGATCTCACTGTGCACATGTGCTTTATCCAACCCAGATTTGATTCTTACATTTATAAAAACAGGATGGTGAGCCTTGCCCAATCTGCTGATTAGCACTGCAGTTCAACATATAAATCTGTACAAGGTCATCCCAGCAGCAGCCCAGGAGTCTCTGTGGAGTCTCACAAAGAAGTTGTCAAGCCAGACACAGGAGTATTCCCCAGTCAGCAAATCTGTGGGGATTGTCCCAGCTCACAAACGAAGCCTGTAAAAAGCATGAGGAGCGGTTGTGCTGTAGCATGCAAAATTAGCCTCAGGTTTGGCATTCTAACTTGTGTTTGACAGTTTATAAATATTTTGTCATGGAAGAATATGTTTTTTCTTTAAGCTACTGAAATAAAGGGGAAGAAAAGTGCAGCTTCAGACCATAGTGTTTTACAAACATGCAAAGAGTATTTTGCAAAAACATCGAATGTACATACACTAATGGGCTTAGTGCAGCTACTTGTCTGCACACGAAACAAGTTTCTGTATGAATACTCCTTGCATGTGTGCTGGAAAATGCAGCTTCTGGCTTTGCTGTCAGATTCCTGGCATATTGGCCCTTTGATAAAAAAGACCTGTTACAGCTGAAATAGATTGTTTTTCATACCTATCCCTCAGAATACGTTGAAATAAATATAGTACACTTAAGAGTCAGCCATGCTGAAATTAATGCCTTTTCACCACCATCAGCGTATTTAATCTTCTACACAGAAGCCCAGCAAGCTAGAAGATTAGAATAACACTGCAGCAGCTCAGACTGAAAATTGGTTTCAAGCACTGATAAATCTTACATGAGCCAATGGAAGCTGGATGGCTTTGGCACCTCTGGCAACTAGATCATGACACTTTCCTAAACAAAAAAAAGCCCAGCCATAAACGATGACTTTTACCTCCCATACCAATAAGACAAGTTTCTTACATGCCAGAAGAACAGGATAGACTTTTGTATTTTGAAACAGGTTTGCATCATCACAGTTTGAAAGCTTTATATCTCATTTTTATTTCACAGAATATCCTCTACCCGGGAACGTTTAATTCGGAAAAGATGCCAAAACCAATGATGCCTGAAATCCTGCATGCAACAGCAAGGTGAGGGAAGAAGGGAAGGCACTAGATTCTAAAGTCTGTGGGGAAAAACACATTTAAAATAAATACTTCAAAAAAAATTTCAAAACCCCTCTTTACTATCCATTGGATAATACTGGTGCCACAAACCTCCAGCTGTTGCTTTCTTTTCCTTCCTCTCCATCCCTTCAAACTTTGTCTTGGCTTTAAGAAACTATCTTGTCCTTAGGAACACGTTATTATTGCTGCAGGTTTTTGCTTTATGGGAAAGGAGAATATAATGAAGGCACATTTTTCTAAAGAAAATCTTCCAGTGTTTTACTCAGGGGGAAATAAGACCAAGGAAATATTATCCTGTATATAACTGTAACAGTACTCAGAGTTACTGGAATTTATTCCACTCCACACAATGTGGAACCCAAGAATATTAGCTTGTCCTCTACAATGACACATTGCAGTCCAAACAACTGTACTAGGCCTAAGTGTAATTTATCTGACTTTTCATATTAAAAACCGTGACAAATTTGCACTAAAAGCCTTGCTAGCTTCATGACTGCTAAGAATTCTGCAAGCACATTCAATGCAAAACAAACAAGACTTAGAAGTATTCTTTTACTTGCCCCCAAAAAAGAAAAAGTGTAAATATATGACCTGGGGAAAAGCGCAGCATCCAGACTCTGACTTTTAAAGAGATAGGTAAATTGTACAAAAAATTTAATTTCACATATGCTTTATGAAGAGAGGGGAATGACTGCCTTTAATGAAGCTGAATATAATAACACTTAATGAATGGACAGTGAAACAGTGATGAGGTTGGTTAAAAGGAGTTCCTGATCTTTCCAGGAATTAATGTGCAAATACCCATTGCTATAGCCTCGCTCTACATCAGCAAGGAAAAAAAAAAACCCAAACAAATTTCTGTCAATATGAAAAGACTCAGGTTAAACAACAGCAGTATTATGCATTTCTAACACACAATTAGGACTTCTAGCCCACTTTCTAGGTGACACTTTTTTCCTATTAGAAAATGGCTCCCTGCCCTGCATTACAGGCATAAAGCAATTTGCTTTGGACAACCTGGACCTCTAAGCTTCTCTTTTCTTTGGCCAAATACACCCTTTCTGTACTTCTGAAATTTTGAGTGCCCTTAACAAGCCCTTCCAAGTGTAATATTTTTAAGGGTATTTCTGACGCTGAAGTGATTTATTCCCCTTTCCTGAAAGGCACACTGAGGAAACAGGAATGGGTCACGCCAGGGATCAGCAAAATCCCGTGGTCTGAATCACTTGACTTCTGTCTGCACTCCCTACTTACTGACAGATACAGCCAGCCAACAGCACACTTTTACGGTCTGACAACTCTCCCACTTCATATATATTCATTTCACTCCTTAATGCATGAATACGAATTTTCCAAGTTTCAAAATGGATAGCCAAGGGAAAAGCATTCTTTGCTTAAGGATTAGGAAGAGAAGGAGCAGCAGGTAAATCAGCAACACACAACAGACCTGGGCAAGCCTACCCTGACCTGCTCAGGATCCTGTAGCTCCATAATCCCAATCCCACAAGCAGGAGAACAGCAATGTGCCTCGAATGGAACCTGACTCTGGGAGCTCAGGTGCTCCTGCCTTCCTCTCGGTGCTTTGGATTTCAGGCTGGTGTGGAAACAGCTGCCCTGGTGTCTCCTGGGCAGAGTAATCACCCAGCAACCCAAGAGCTTGAAACTTTAAGAAACAAAAAGCTTGAGGGAATTATTTCACGTATCAACATCTGCTTTGACACGAGGAAACGTTCTCTTATTGATGTAGCAGTAACAATGTTATCCTTAATGCTTTAGTTTAAATCGCTATTTTCACCAGGCTTCATCTGTCTCATCGTTACAGTCAGTTAAACGAGATCAAGAGGCTTAATGAGCTTTGAGTATCAAAGAACAAACAACTCTAACTTTGCCAGTCGCTAAAAACCCCCAGCAGAGAATTCCCTGGTGCTGTTTCTGAAATGTGCTGAATGGGACCAAAGCCATCCTGTTACTGCAACTACAAATATATGCTAAATCTGACTTAAAAAAGAAATGCCACCCCAACAGCTGGATGATGACAACTGCAAATTTCTCACTTCAGCATCAATTTGATCTGCATTTTTCATCGTAACACTGGCACTAGACCATATGGGCTTTTCCCCATGTTTATATCCCCCAAAGTCCTTCCAGTCTCCATTCCTGCCTGCCTTGAATCAGTATTGATCTCTCTAGCCACAGGGTTGGACACAGACCCTGTCTACAAGCCTGTGGTTGTAAATTCCATTATTGATCCCTGTGAATTTCAACAAGAACATTCAAGAACAGGATTAGGTCCTGAGCTTGCAGGTAGGGACTCCTAATACACTGCCCAAATCCCTATTATTAGACCAAATATTACAGTTCAGGTTCACAGAAGGGCAAACCTATTACTCAATTAATAAAATTTAATTTTTATTTAGGGTAGTCTATAATTTATAAATTAATAGACTTTTACTAATAATCAGTAACTATTTATTATTAACAAACTAATGAATGAACTATGAATTGTTTTGCAGAGGCTTAACCCAAACAGGGAGTAAGACTTGAACAAATTACTTGCAGACTCAAAAATCCTAATCATTGCTGGAAAGGGGGAGATACCTGTTCCACTAACAGGTAAGACAGGAAAAATGAGATTATGCAAAACTTAGTAAGTATATATTAGTTTCACAGTTTATTTAGAGAAACCTCTCACGTGTAACTGACTAACAGCATGAATGGTGCTGCTTATTCACCTT
>VZSR01000902.1:255570-275463 GCA_013398615.1 Brachypodius melanocephalos
GAAAGAAAGAAAGAAAGAAAGAAAGAAAGAAAGGAATTTGCAGGAATAAGCGGCTTCTGTGGAATCAATACTCTTCTGCTGGGAGAGGTATTAAAGCTGCCTGGCACATGAGTCCTCCAGCAGCCATCAAATAACAATTTTTGGGCACTGCTGTCCAAGGCTGCTTTTTTTTGCTATGTCTTCTCAGCTTCAGGCAGTCTGCAGGCAAGGAATTCCAAGGACAGTGCAGCCTGTGAGGGAGTTGGGGGCTGCTGCTCCTACACATCCCCACATCCAGAACAGCTTCTGCCAGAGCTTTTGAAGAAACCACTTTGCTATGGAATGAGCAGTCTTAGATAAATGTAGTGAAAGAGGAGCTGTCAATACTTAAAAGAATATTAGACTGAAAGAGTCTCTCATACGGCTGCAGCCATTCCTGTTCCAGAGGAGAGTCTCCAGTGCGTGATCCTCTTTCCAACACTCACTCCATCTGTCAACCAAGGGCACCTTAGCCACAAAATCACCTTCACCTCAAGGAGGAGGCTTGCTCCACCACTGCTTTTAAAACCCTTTTTAAAATCTAGTCAGCCCAGACAGACTGGGCTGGAGTCAGACTGGAAAACATTAATGAGGTGAATCCTTTCAGGAGTGCAAATGTGACTCTGGACCCCAGGGAAACACAGGTGGAAACTCATCACTGAGAAGAGGAGGACACTCACACTCACTAAGCACCACCACCAGGCTGAAGGTCACCACAATCAGGCAGCTGTTCCACGGGGCTTTGCAATGCCAATTTTGATTTCAATGCCTAAATTGTTTCTCAGAGTCCATTTCAATAAAATTCACAGAACTAAGCTGTAGAAGAAGTGATCCATTTTCCATCACCCTCTCCAGTTCTGCTCAGGAGAGGAATGACCTGTGACCAAACAGGACTCAGGAGGGGGTGCAGCTCCTCCAGAGGGTCTCAGCAGCAGGGCAGGAGTAACTCCACAGTGGCTCTGGATTATTCCCCAGTGCTCACTCTTTTCCTGCAGACGATCCACATCGACACAATGTGAATGACTGCATCCCCCTCTGCTGGCTAGCCCCAGACTGGGACCCTATTTTGTCCTTTGGAAGTTGTGGGGCAGTTCAAACACTGCTGAGGTGTTTATTACAGAAAGAAGCCCCCAAATGGGATAATTGCTATTAAATGGTATTTTGGTAATTGTTAACAATAGATTAGTGCGTAGAAGTAAGCAAAATTACAAAGCACCACGACTATTGCATTCATTTTATTGATTAACACTACATATGACCTAACATGGGTATTTTACCATTATACTGAAAAAAAGCTGATGTATAAGGTTATAACTCATTGGCCTACACTGTATTCCTGTGCTGAATCACACTGCAAGAAAGGGTCTATGAGAGCATGTGAGCTGAAATATCACTTGAGATAAATGATAAACACTGTCTTATTGATGAAGCTGACACAAGAACTACCCCCGAAGGAAGTGGAATATTTAAGAATACTTAAAACAATATACAAAATTAATAATATTGAATATGCTTGCACAATATCCTACTCATGTCTCCTGCAAAGAATCACAAGTACAGTTCTTGGAATAAGAATACTATCTTTATTTAAACTGCCATAATTTTTTCTTTTCATTTTTACAGCACCAAGGCATCTTTAAATCTGACTTTAAATCCAAACTCAGTTGCAACCTTGTTTGCTATAAAGTCAAAATGTAATGGTTCCTTATCCCTTTTCATGAAAGTCAAACTTTTGAGTTTGCTTGCCTGACCCCTTCATTATTTGTGTTAATTATCCATTTACCATATATAGATACTATTCTGCAATGTTGAAAAGATCACAGTGTAGGAATAGACAGCCCTAGCAAGATGAAAGGCAGTTCAAATAAACACTCTGCTCAAACACAGAAGAAAAATAAAATAAACATCCTAATGAGTCTGTCATGTTGAAGTGCTAGAGCCATAAAAGGAATGCAGTTTCACCCATCCACTGTATTTAGCTGAAACCTTATCACTAAGAACCTATCATTTAAAGAGCAGTGTCCAGTAAATGACTAATACACTGCAACTCAAAGTGTACAGAAAAAAATACAGTGGTAATAGCTGTGGAAAGAAATAGGTCAGAAAAGCCTACAGACAGAGCATTGAGTCAATGCACAGGGCACCCACGCTCTCACTCAGCCCAGGATTAGCTCAGGCACTCCTGATTTCCAGCCAGCCATGAGTTACCTGGAGCAGCAGCCACTCCTGCTGCAGACAGCTTTGAAGGAAAGGGTTTCTCTCACTTACTGTTACCAATAACAAATCCTCGTCAGCAGCAGATTGCAGAGTCCTCCTCCTCCTCCTGTGAAACCTCAGCCCTAGGGGAGGTCTGTTACACCACCTGTGACCCTGACATCTGAAGAAAATGCATCACTGCCTGACTGGTAAACAGCACAACACCAAGGAACAGCTGCAAGGATCCTACACCCACCAGCTACACTTCACTGAGTCACTGAAACCAGTCCTCAATTTCAGCTCTTTTTGGCCTCCCAACAGATGTAACTCCTACATGTAAGCCTAGTTCAGAACTCTGTTTCATTGAAAAGGTTTGGTTGGCCCATGGTTTTGGTCCATGAAGGGGAAAGTGCTCCTGGGTGGGTTTGAGACCTGAGCAGAAGCAGGGGCAAAGTCTGATTGCTCAGTCCTAGGTGGCCCGTTCTCCCTTTTAGCATCCTTCGAGCACATTCCAAATTCAACTGCTCCCAGTGCTTCTAAAACAATCCCCAGGGAGCACAAAGGTTTGAATAAACAAGAAGCAATCAGAACCCCACGAGGATTGTGCATGCAAACACACTAAGAGGTTGTGGAAGAGGAATATATATATCACCACCAAATCATCAAATATGGGGAGATTAATAAAATGGTAAAAGCAACAGGAGGTGGCTGCAAGGAGAATTTTAGCACAGTGCCCTGACATTGTTGGAACACAGCTGGAACAGCCATGCTTCTGCAAAAAAAAAGATTTTGACAAGGGTGTGTTTGCAGACCCAGAGCAATTTTCTGAGAAAACTTGTGACCAGCACTAATCAGTATATCCCCACTGTTAATTCTGCATAGAAAGCTGCACACTTAAGGTAATGAAAACAGGGACAGAGGATTAATTAAATGAAAAGAAAATAATTATAAAAGGCTCTTTTTTTTTTGGATCAACAGCCCTATTCCAGTAAGAGATAATAAGGAAATTAACTCTGCATCTCATTAGAGAAAACTGGGGCTAAGGAGACAAAAAAAAGGGTAGGAATGTGTCTGTCAGTAGCCAGAGGGAAACTGAAGTGGACAAAAAGCTTATGAACAAATGCAAAAAATCCATGAGAATTAACATCCCCACCTGGGACAATCTTTGGGGTAGAGAGGTGAGACAGTTCTGGGCTCTGAGGTGCCACCTTCCAATGAGGCTCTGAGCCTCCAGCCACCAAAAGGAGTGGGTTGGGGGCTCACTCCCCCAGCTCACACAAGTCCTCCTCCTGTTGTTCATCACTGGGTTTGTTTTAGAGCCTGCAAAAAGGCAGCTTCTTACCTTTGATCCACCCCCTGGAGACCTGCTCACTTTAAGAGCTGTTCTCTATCCCTTTGGCAAAGATGATCTTCCTCAACTCTAAGAAAGCACTCCCGGTGCCTGCCAGAGCTCTGCTTGAGCAGACTCATTAAGGGAGGCCAAATGAAACTTCCCATGACCCAGTACATTTCAGAGAAAGCACCAGGATCACAGGGCTAAACTAGTTTTTCTTGGCTATTGGATTTATTTTGGCTGTAACAAATATTTTGGCTTCCTTCCCTATCGGTTTTGCCAATGAAAACACAGATCCAAGGTTTTCAGGCTCCAGGATTGTGGCCATTCTGAAAAATGACAAAGTGAAACAACATACCAGCTAATAAAGAGCTATTCATGCTCTAAATACCCTCTTGTGCTGCTCTGCACAGAGTGTAGCTCAGCTTCTGGAAATGTTCAGCCTGTTTGCCCTAGCACTGATCTTGGTGATTTGTTCTGCAGCAAGCCATACAGATGCTTTCTTTACAAGCAACCTCTCTGATTCCTAAGCAGTTTATTATTCCTCTCCCACAAAAGCACATTGCCATCCTGGTTTTTCTTGCTGTTTGAATTGAACAGACATTGGGGAACAACACAGCTTGCAGAACAGGCTACCAAACAATCTGTTCACACTGGAGGTGGCAACCCAGTGTCATTAGGGGTCACCAAAGGTAACATAACCTTATTTTTTTAATCCTTCTCCATCAATATTGGAACGCTATTATTGCAATTTAATATTCCCTTCTCAAGGAATCCACTCACAGGATGACCCTGCACAGATTGCAGCCCCAGGCTTGTGGGACTGCTTCCAAATGCCCACCAGTGCAGCAAGGAGAGGACCCCCAACCTGCCACTCTCCAAAAACCTGGAAATGGAGCTGCATCTTTCCAACAATGGATTGACCTACAATGCCAATT
This sequence comes from Brachypodius melanocephalos, assembly GCA_013398615.1. Classification (NCBI taxonomy): domain Eukaryota; kingdom Metazoa; phylum Chordata; class Aves; order Passeriformes; family Pycnonotidae; genus Brachypodius; species Brachypodius melanocephalos. The sequence continues at coordinate 260,056 of VZSR01000902.1, forward strand.
CTGTCTTTGGAACTTAGTCAGTGACTCCAACAGTGCTTTATAAATTGATAAACCCACTCTCACTATTTAGCAAAACTGACTTCTGTAGCTAAAGGCAAAAGATGTGGAAAAGAAGAATATATTTGTACACACTTCTTTTCCTAAGAACCTTGAGATCTCATTTATCAGTATGTGGCTGTCACATGAGTAAAAAATGAAAAGTATCTCACTCTTCTAAAAACTAGTGGGAAAAAAAGAGTCAGATACTCAGTTAAAGATGTCCCTCTGCTGTGTTAATCATTGTTGGTCTATAACTGACTGCTGTGGTGACAGAGGTACCAACTGCCAAAACCATTTTCTTACCCAGAATCTAAACACCACTCTTGTACTTTCAGGCTATGGAGACTCCCAATTTTCACCCTGCAGGATGACCAGACACAGAAAAGGAAATGATACACAGAGATGAGCAAAGGTACAGATTTTTCTGGCTGTATCATTCATAAATTTGACAGCTTTTCTATTTCTTCCTTTTCCTCAACCTGGAATCTGAATTTTATACACTAAGTAAAGGTCTGTAAAGACTGGGGCTCCTCTGTGAGCAGAAGAAGGCTGAGCTGACACAGTTCTGGCCAGGGATAATTCTCAACTGCTACTCAAGGTGTTTTATGGAAACCACGGTGCTTCTTAGAATTTACATTCCTCACTTCCAGACCAAAGCTACAGCCACAAATTTAAATAGAATTCACAGTCCAGAGGAAAAGCAGTAACTGTTACTGCAATAAACATTACAAAATCTAGGTGTAAGTTGATTTATATGAGGAAAACACAAGGTGCTTTAGTGATTTGATGCATTATTAATGCAGCAACAGCTACTGGTGTTTTACCTGAAACAGAATTTTACACTGATTTTTGCATCAGCTACTTTACTATATGTGTCCCTAATGAAGCATTAAAAAGAAGGTGTCTGACTTTTCAGAAAGTGTGAAAATATCCAAATACTCATAACAGACAGAATCAATGGAGGCTTCCAGATGGTGGAACTGAACTGGTTAAGTTAATGACAAAGCAGCAGCTGGATTCCAGTAAGAGACATTATATCTTTCAAAAAAGCCAATGCCACTAGAAATGGCACTAATAACAAAAAAAAAAAATTACAAAAAAGCAAAGGATGCAAGATGGCCAGACAGGACAGGACAAAAAAAACCCAACAAAAAACCCCTCAAAATAAACCAACAAGCAAACCGACAAACGAACAAAAACCAAACAAAAACCAAACAACCCCCCCACTAAATCATTTAAATCTCAAAGATCATTTTAACATCAATCCAGTGCTAAGAAAAAATGACTTTTATAGTAGGAACTGAAAGTAGACAAATTGAATACTGACTTTGGAGGAAAGAACTTCTTCCACCCAAGGTAGAGATAAAATGCTGATGGTAAAACCTTGTTAATAATTGCCTGTCACTTCATATTTCTGCATGCTGACTTGTTCTTTAAATGTTTTTTAGCATGTATCACTATTTTACCTAACACAGAGATGCAAACCCGTTTCCTTCCGGTGGACTGGCCCCTCGAAGTTAAGGCAGCAACAGAATTCAGCTGAGCACAAAACATGCCTCACTCCCTCCATCTCCTGGGCTCGAGTGAGTGTTGCAACCACGAGGAGTCTTGACTCAGGAAAATGTTTAATCACATGCAAGAATGTCTTCATATCTAGGGATGTTTTCTTAACACGCACTTAAAAACTTGAATTTTGTTTGAATCCCTCCGTGATAATGGGCTGTCTCTCCACAGGCTTCTTAAAACTGATGCCTTAAGTTTTAGCTTTTATGTTTTTCAGATTCTGTGCTGCCTAGGGGTGCAGTTCTGAGCCTCATATTAAGTGCTGGTGAGCTCTCTTCACAGAGTAGGGAGACAAAACAAATCCTTTTTCTGCTGGAGACCAAGGACAACTGTTACAAGTTTTCAGGCCCAACAGCACAAACAAGGGTGGGCTGAAGGGAGGAACAAGAAGGATGGGATCTGACAACCTGGAGGTGTAAGTGGACAAATTAAACCCCAATACGCAAATGGACCAAAACTTATAAAAATGTAAGACCTCGTGACCAGTCGGCCATTTTGTGACCATTTTGAGTCTATTTTGTGACTATTTTGGGTCCACCTTGGGTGTGGCCCTGGTGAGGCCCTGCCCTACCCAAGGCGTATCCTAAAGGCCTTTCGGTAAATATCCACTTCATTCTCTGGCTCTGTCCAGTCTCTGTTCCAGGTCAGCCTTCCCAAGGCACCAAAACGAGCAGAACGTCTTTTATTCCTCGAAATAATCACGCAAACGCACAATGAGAGAGAGAGAGAGAGAGAGAGAGAGAGAGAGAGAGGAGCACGGGAGACCCGCGCGCAGCGAGGCGCTCCCTCACTCACCCGCTGGTGATGTCGTCGGCCCGGATGTTCTTGCCCAGCACGTCGCCGTCGCTCATGTACCCGGTGGCGTCCATGGCGATGCCCTCCAGGTCCACGTCGTCGCCGGCCTTGTCGTCCGCGTGGCACAGGCCGCTGCCTCGCGCCGCCAGCTGCCGGCGCAGCGGGGCCGGGTACAGGTAGCGGGCGGCGCCGGGCTCGGCGCTGACGAAGCGGCTGGCGTTGGCCCGAGGCGGGTACCCGTTGCCCAGCGAGGGAGCGTCACCCGCCTGCAGCCGCGGGCTGGACTGGCCCAGCCGCCACGACAGCGGCGTCGGCCGCCCCGTCAGGCTGAGGATGCTGCGGCCGCTGATCTCCGTGGTGACGTTGGTGTCGAAGGTGGTCTCCAGCGTGCTTGAAGGGAGAGGTGGGATCGCATTAGGATGCGCTTTTTGGCCTCGGGTGGGGGCAAAACTACTCCACATTCGTGATCAGAAAGTTATCGTCAATGAGTCACCGTCAAAACAGAATTCCATTTGACACTACATTCTATTGATGCCTTAAGCTTTAGCTTTCATATCATCAGATTCTGTGCTGCCTAGGGGTGCAGTTCTGAGCCTCATACTAAGTGCCAATTAAGCCCTTTTCACAGAGTAAGTAGATAAAACAAATCCTTTTCCTGCTGGAGACCAAGGACAGCTTTCATCCCAACAGCATAAACAACAGTGGACTGAAGAGAGAAAACAATAAGGATGAGATCTCACAGCCTAAAGCTGTAATTGGACAAATAAACCCCAATATGCAAAGGGACCAAAACTTATAAAAATGTAAGACCTCATGACTGGTGATCCATTTTGTGACCATTCTTAGTCCATCTTGGGTGTAGCCTTGGTCAGGCCCTGTCCTGCCCAAGCTGCACCCTAGAGGCCTTTCAATAAATCCCTACTTTATTCTCTATCTCTGTCCAGTCTCTGTTTTCAGGTCAGCTTTCAAAGGTATTGCTATTATGATTTAACAAGGCTCTAATACAAGCCGTATTTTCATAATGTGGTGCGAAAAAGACAGAATGTTTATCAATGTCCATATATTTAGCTTTTTTGTGTTTCAAATCCTGTATGCTGCATTAGCACACAACTCTAAATTCCACATGGGGTGTTAGTTAACTGTCTTCACATTTTGGTCAGATAAAACAATCCCCCTGGGCCTGAAATTCAAGGACACCCTGCAGCCTCAGGCTCTGAAAAGTATAAACAAAAGTGAATTATGGTGGAGGAAACTGTGGGAATATGACTTCATTACCTAAAGCTGTAATTGGAGAATTAACCCCTGCTACGTAAATGGACCAAACTTAAAATTGTCTGAAAAACTCGTACCCATCGTCCATCTTGGGTGTAGCCTCTGGAAGGCTTCTGACTGCCCAAAGGGTACCTGTTTGAAGGCCTTTAATAAACACCCACTTTATTCTCCTAATCTTGTCTAGCCTCTGTTTTAGGTAGCCACTCCAAGGCATCAGATGCATCGGATCAAACATGGCCCTTCCATGCAATGCTGTGAGATTTCAGGTGCTTCTAGGGCCCTGAACACTCACCAAGTTACTGACTGTACATAACAGCACTAACAATTTACTGCTGCAACACCTGGGGAGATATTTTATTTTCACTTTTCAGGTCCTTCTCCCATGTTCCCAAAGAGACTCTTGCACCCAGGCCACCAGGTGCTCTACATACACATGAGAAGACCTAAGCAGGAACTTTTTAATGGATTATCCACGGTATCAAAGCATAACTTTCTCATCTCCAAGCACATATAATAGCAAGGGAGAGGGATAACATGCTGACTAAAGGAAAACCTGCTGAAGTACTGTTTTTCTGATGTATTCCCTTTTATTGCCTGCATTCATAAAAATTCTAACTCCGGAGGTGCCTAGCACCAAGATAGAAGCTACTTCTACACCATGGAGAGAAATAAATAAAAAAAGTAGGAAGAAGAGCCCCCAATTTTTTTTTCGAAATATATTTTCCATATTAACGAACCAATAATGAACTATGAATTGTTTTGAAGATGTTCAAACCTGAATTAGAAAAACCAATAAATTACTCATATATTCAGGAGTTAGGTCTATCTTTAAAAATATTGGTAATATTTTTATACTGAACCCTAAAAATGGGACTGCACCATGAGTTTTCAGGTGATGGGTACAGATTGCAAGACTACACCCTGAAAACTCATACCTGAGTTGCAGCTAATCCATAGCTGCAACTTCTCTTACCCACAAAAACTCCTCTTTTCCTTTCCTGCTCAACTAAGTGCCACTTATTTTAATTTATTGTGATTATTAGTAAAAAACCCAGCACTGTACCATTCCCAATGTTACATATAAGCAAAAAACCTCTGTATTCTCTGGTTATAGTAGTTAAACCATGAAGGGATGTCACATTAATTTGAAATTAATTGTCACATAATTGAAGTTTGCAAAGAAAAACAGCTTTGGGAGTTCATCTTTGCAAGTTGTGCTTCAATTTAAGGTATAAAGCCAAAACACAAAGTGTTCCCCCAATAAACTCATTTAGGGCTGGGGTACGCAAAGCCCCAAGCATTAGTTAGGACCCCAACCTCATTAGGGGTCAAGCAGCTTATTCTCCCAAACTTCCTGTTCAACACTGAAAAGATCCAACTCACATAATATGTAAATGTAATAGCAGTCTTTGCTTATTTACAGCATATTTTAAATATTGCTGAAGATTTCCAAATGCTGCTTTACAAAGAAAAAGCAGTTACATTCAAGGGATGACTAACAATATTCGAAAAATTTGTTTGTCCAAAGTTTGGTCAGGAATTTAAGTTATGCACTTGATAATGTGGGTCAAGCACAGTTCACCTCTTATTTAAACAAAATATTACGCATAGGAGGAGAGAGGTGTAATGCACTGAAGTTACTCCACAGTAAGAAGAAACATTTTAAACTGTAACCTCTATTCAAACACCACCTCACACATTTAACAAGGAGTGATTATCCTTGACCTTTGAGTCAATACAATCCCCATCCCATCAATTCCTTATCACGTCCTCTCAAAAACCAGCCAACATTATTCAAATTCTGTGCATTAAAGAGAAAATCATGAGATCAGCATCTCCCATTGTCAGCGTTCATCATTTTTTCTAAAGATACAACCCAGCCAGATGTAAGAGATGCAAATGATGAGCAGAGTGGTTTCCATTTACCTGTGGGTGACCTGTGTTCCCCGCAGACTGGACATGGTTTCCTCCAGGTTCTGCCGAAGGTCAGCGATGTTCTTCACAGTTCGCAGCCGCCGCGTCTCCGGATCCTCCCCTGCAGGGAGAACAAGCCATGAGGAAGGTCCAGGCAGGGCACAGCACAGAACTGAGCTGCTGCCTGTGCCTGAATCTGACTCAAATGAGCTTTTTCTGACTTTCCGAGCTGGTTAGGATTGAGATTATGCTCCCCTTGGCAGGCACCTGCCATCATCACATTCCGACTGAAACGAGCTCTGCAGGGTTACCCTCACTGCCTTTGAGATGTTGCTGTACTGTCATTTCCCATACGACCCACTTTAAATTCTGGTTAACTTTCAACCTCATTACGATATACTCTCCATCAATACCACCCTTTCCATCTCATATATCGACACAATTAACATGAACCTGACACAGGCAATGTCTCCAATGCTGTGTTTTCGCTAGATCTCCTTTGTCCTACAGTAACAGCTTTTTGTCAGCTAAACTGTGCTGACTGGGTGGGAGCTCCATGCTGCTGAGTGATGTTTCAGGTAAAATAACGAAAGGTTTTATTTGTAAACATCACAGCACAGTTACTGTTCCTAAAATATGCTACATGACACCAAGTTTTAAATTTAATTCTCTCCATGGTGTAGAATTAATTAATTTTTTATTTTTATATATATATATTTATATATATATATTTATATTTATATTTATATTTATATTTATATAAAATTTATATATGTATTATATTTTATAAAAATAAATATATTTTTATATTATAGACATAATAATTAAATTATATATACTATTAACAAATATTTATATTTGTTTATTGTATGTTATATCTATTTACTATAACATTTATTAATATTTATTTTAATTAATGGAATTAATTAATAATTTATTCTTTTACTAATTATTAGTGAATGAAAAAAAGTAAGAAGAAGAGCCAAAAAACTTTTTTGTGTGGGATGACTCAGTTTTCATGGCACTTAGAAATTCTGCTCTTTAAATACTTGGTTCTAAAACACATTCATGTCCTGTTCTTTAAGAGCAGAGTTTATGTACACACACACAAAAAGGTCTTCCTCCTGCCTCAGCATAATTTCATGCTATCAAATTAATAATTTAATTAGTGCTTCAGCATGATTTATTTACATGCTCTCAGCTGTCATTTCAGAAATGCTTTGGTTGCTACCTCAGCTGAGCTTTATAGAGTTAAACCCTCTAAGAGGCTGAAGAGAACTGAATTTCTAGTAGTGCCAGCATTTTCTTTGTAAGCTGAAAGCTGGAACAGAAAACCTCCAAGAAACTGTCACAAAGCTTCTGTGGGGCACAGAAGGAAATGATTTCATTCTAAAGGGTTTACAACTCATGACTAAAGAAAATACTACACTAAATGTAACACATTTCACATTTTATATCAGCCTTCTCTGTACAAATGATGCATTTCTGAGCTGCCAGGATGCTGGGCACTCACACAATTGCTAGTTTAGATGGATATATATTTTATATATATTTTATTTTTTAATACACTTTATATATATTACCCACATCAGAAGTGAGAACAACCAGATAGAAAAGCTGTCGTTGGAACTTTCTGCATTTTCTGCTGTAAATTTCATGTTTCTAAAAGATGCCAAGTTGGTGGCAGAGAAAAACCTACTCACACACTGTTGCCTACAAAGCAGCAGTGCTACAAACTACTGACCAAAGTGCTGAGTGTCCCTGGGAGCATTTTTCTTTTAATCAGTCTCTGCTCTCTGGGAAATCATCTCCCTGAGTTACAATTCACTTAAGCCACAGGGTCAAACAATTATGGTCTGGCTGGGCTGGAAACATCCACCTAACAAGACTGATTACTTTAGTCAGTGGGTCTCTGGGACAGAAAATGTTTTCTATACTTGTGGATCTACGAATTTTTGTAGTAAAAAACATAAAATATTTATAGACCTTTAGCTTAACAAAGGTCACAGTGCTGTTTCACAGATCATTTCTCTCATAGATGTGAAGGCAAATGGTAGATGGCTTCTTAGGAAAACACACAGGAGACAAACTAAACCAATTTCTTCTGAGATCATTTTTATGCCCAAATTGATATCATTTTTTCACTTAAATTACATTCCACTGCTTGAACTGCAACTATACTTAAAAGACAGATACTGGATAGTTGGCCCCTAGAGCTTAATTCTGAAATCACTCAGCTCCCCATGAGCAGGCAGCATCCTTAAACAATTCTGCTTCCATTTTTCCCTACCTATGCTCTCTTTTGTTTTCTATGTGCTTTGAAATTAACAGCATCAATAGCTGCTGTGTAGGGACAGAAGATAACTGTGCTTTATTTCTCCTAATTAATTTGGGCTGAGGGATTATTTTGTTTGGTTTGCTGTGTTTCCCCCAAGGCCTCTTCATGGATGCTGCTGTCTGTGCACAGCTGGGGTTTGCATCTCCCTTGTTTGAGGCTGTCAGCTGTCTTCCGCCTCTGGATCCCAAAACTTACATATTCTGGTTGAGTAATGGTCTGAAATTACGTAACATCTGTCTTTAAAGACTGAAGACTTGTTGTGATCTAGAAACATTTCTCAGTCTGCAGGCTGAAATATGGCCAATATGACGATGAAGAGGTAATGCTGAAAAAGTTCAAGCAGCTGGACACTGTGTTTCTTACTTACAACTCTCATATTTAAATATGAACCAAAAAATGTTCTCAAGGATTTAATCCCTTGTGCCTTTTAAATACTAAATCCACCTGTGTATAAATTGTACACATAGATCTGTCCACTTAGGCATTCCTGCAGCCCTTTTCCTCACCAGTGACTCTGCCCCTCACCTCTGCCATTAGCACACAGGTATCAAGGCAGCACTGATAGAATATGCAATGCACTATAAAATTAATTTAATTAATAAGTGAAACTTTTAGCCACATCACTTTTCCAAGGAGGGCATTTGGTTTCAAATCTCACATTAAACTGGGGGACACCAGGACTAAGCAGACGGAAAAAAACCCTCGGATATTCTACAGATGAGATATCCTGCAATAGCACATAGTAAGCAAAGCCATAGGTATTGCTGAAATGGAAGAAAGATCAGACTGTGACTTTAAAACCACATTTTAGATCCCATTAGTAGAACCTAGTAGATTCTAACAGAATATGGTTGCTGAAAATCACTTTGTTATACTGATAAGCTTAAGGTTTTTTGTTAACTATTTTATACTTACAGTAGCAGGAATTCTAGATAAATATACCAGGTACTTTTCAATTTAGACTGCTCATTTTCCAGCCACGACCCATTTCAGCTTCTGTACGCCGGACACAACAGAGTGTAGTAGGGTTTTGGTGCCCCATTGCTGCAAAGGCTGTTTCTCAAATTGATCAGATACTGAGATTCCTCCAAACCACCAAGGAAATGAACAAAAGTCTCTTCTGTAAGCTCCAAAATGGAGTTTTACAAACTAAACAATGCATACAAAATGCTTGGGAATACTTAGAACCCTCACAGTAGTTAAATCCTATAAAATGCTGCGCATCTCCAAGAAAAACCATGAAGCAGGCAGAATTCCTGGTGATTTCAAGGAATTTGGGGAGCACCCTTTGTGCTGAACTTAAGCATCTATCTAGAGTTCAAATTATTGACACCCAGTTTTCATTGCTGAAGAGCTGAAAGAAATACAGCTATAAGAACTATAAACAGATATATATTTATAAATAGAAATGCATGTATAAATAAAAATTTTATATATATATATATATATGTTATAATTATTAGGAACTAAAGCATTAGGAATAAAATCAACTTGCTCTAGCCCATTCTTATTTACCCAGACCACAGTCAGTGATGGGTCATGCTGCAGGACTCACCTGAGAGGTCCTCCAGAGCAGGCTGGGCAGTTTTGACATAAAGAGCAGAATCCATGCTGACCCCTCCTGTGCTGGCCTCGGCTGTCACGTTCCCTTCATTGTCTGTCTGGGATCTGGGAAACAAAACAAAACAGGGATGTGCAGCCACCCTCCATCCAAAGTATCTCCAATATAACAATACAAGTGCACCTGCCATCAGCCACTCTGTCCCACTCTCCAGAACAGACCAGCAGACTGATTTTACATAATTCATTAGTCCCATGTTGAATTATGTCCTAGAAATGGAAACAGGCACTCAGCTGTAAAAAATAAAAAATTCATAGTCGAAGGTAGGCTTCACAGCTCATCAGATGGGGGTCTTAAAACACTTGGATTTCTATATATATTTTGATTATCAAGAGCATCAGTTGTTGTGGCTAATCTGATACTCTCCAATAAAGTCTGTATTGCATGAAGATAAAGCAGGTAGCATGTGATGGCATGGTACACTTCTGCTAGGTTCCCTTCAGCATCACTTCCATTTTAAAAGAAATTTTAAAAGAAAACAAACTTCCAACTCCAATTTATTGTGTGATATTAATGGCTGCCAGGTAATCAAAGGTGATGTAAGGATCTGTTGCCAGATTTCAGCAGGACACTGTGACTTATTTCACTTTACTGACTGTGCTGTGTTCTGCTCATAGTGCCACACCAACAGCTGCAAGTTCTCCTGCCCCAAGGGTAAGTGCTGTGAAAAAGGGAAGACACAGCGGGGAATTATTATTGCAATACTCTTCATCTCACCTGACTCTTGTGGCAGGATGCTGTGCCTGGAGTGGGGGTAGAACAACTGGAACAATGCCCTGTTTACAGAGCTGTCTGTGGCTGAAGGAGAAAGGGCCTCCTGCAGCTTTTGGTGTTTAATAATGCTGAAACCAGCCTGACTCATCAGCCCCAAAGTTCAACCTCCTCACAGGGAGGTGAAGATGTGGCTTGGTAAAATACCTGATAAAAGAACCAACAGTGCTACCACCACTAACCTTCCTGTACCCATGGGAAGAGCAGCACCTGGTCAAGGAGATTGCCATGTTTCCTGCTGGCAGGGTTGGATACAACCATTATTGCCCATCCTGTCTGTTGGAATTATGGAAACCTGGATTTGGGGGTTTTAGTATATAGATCCAAACCAAATCTACTGAAGATGTAAGTCACATATATCTTCCTGACCCAGCACTTGACACTTGAGCCAAGATGGAGGATTTGGGGTATTAAGAGTCTAAGTCCTTCTTCTTCACGGGTTTGGGTGGTTATATGTAATTGGGTGAAAAAGGTCTGCACTGTGGGCCTTGGGTGGTCATTATTGGGTCAAAAGTATAAATAATATAGGTGTAACCTCATTATTGGGTAATTATTGCTGAAATAACCTTAGAAAGAGTTAGAAGCTCTCCATTTTACCTCATTTCTCCAACTTGCTAGTTAGAGCTCACGGCTGGTGAGTCTGTAAATAGATAACAAACAACAAACATCCAAGCCTGAACTCAAACCCTACGTTTCCTGTGTATTATCCATCCTGACCTTGTCAAGGGAAAAAAAAGAAGCCAGAACTGCCACACCTATCTATCACAACTTCTCGCAGAGCCTTCACCATCAGTTTTTGTGAAAACTCTGTGGATTACATACAAGAGTGCCTACACTCCTGAAGCAAAAAAACTTCTCCGTGGCGAGAAGTTTCTCCATGGGCATTCACCTCGCTGCTCCACCCCCCTGAACGTGCCCGGAGTGACCCTTTCTGGTCGTCCCCCGTACCTGTACATGAAGGGTGCGACGGTGGCAGTGTTGGGGTGGCTGTACTGCGGCTGGGGCTGAGGTAGCTGCACGCTCACCGTGTTGCTGCCCGTGGTGTGGGTGCTCACGGCGGAACCGTTCACAGCCTGGCTGCTGCTGCTGCTGTGGAGGCCCCCGGCGCCCTTCCCCTCGGAGGAGGCCAGGCTGGAGGAGGAGCTGGAGTGACGGCTGTCCAGCTGGGATTTCTGATGGGACAGCCCCGAGCTGGCTTTGCGGCTCCTCTCGCCTTCCTTCGCGGGAATAGGGGCGCTGGAGGATTTCCCTGTGGTGTTTTTCATCCCTGGTTTTGGTATTCCACTGTGAGAAGGGGCAGAGGCCTCCTTCTTGGCACTGTTCAGCTTCCCTCCTTTAGGGATAAAGCTTGCGATCTTGGAGGACTTTTTTGGCATCTCTGTTGTTGTTGTTGTTAGTGCTGTCTGTTCTTCCTTAGGTTCCTCCTTCAGGTCCAGCTTCTCGGTGATGGACGTCCTCTTCGTAACATCTTTACTTTTATCCTTTTCCTTCTCTTTTTGCTTCTCCTTCTCCTTCTCGTTACCCTTCGGAGAGCTTTTCTTGTTAGTCAGGGCGCGGCTGAAAGTCCTCTGTGCGATTCCCTTGAGTGCAATTTTGGGGCTGCTGGACATGGACCCCGGGTTGTTCACATTCTGGTTGCTGCCATCGATCTCTTCGCTCTCCTCGAAGCTCAGCAGCATCTCCAGCTTCTCACAGCTGTTATCCCGAGAGCCTGGACACTCCAGCGTTGTCCCCCCTGCCTTGGAACCCCCTTTGCTGTTGAAGAGTTTTAGCTTTTCCAGCATGGATTTCTGGCCGTTGGGAGCTGCTTTGGCGATCTCTGAGGGTGGCTTTGGGGGCTCCAGCGCCGGCTGCTTCACGGATAACATGGAAGACGTCGCTGTGTGCTTGGCACTGAGGGACTTGCTGCGCCAGGGTTTAATAGCAGAGCTGGGCTGAGGGATGGCTGAGGAGTTATTGCAAGGAACGGCGCTGCCGCAGCTTTGAACTGAGGATGAGACATTTTCATTCATTCCTGTGGGCAGGGAGGCCGTGCTGTCTGCAGGCTCTGGAGAAAAAAAAAAAAAAAACCCACAGGAAAACAACCCCAAAAAAACAACACTGTAGTACCTGGTGTTAAGAGTTACCGTGAGATTCTTTCTGTAATGAAACATCAAGGATTTCACACTGATAGCGTTAAAAAGACACATCAGTATATTTTCAACACCAGTGAAATTCCGAGAAAATAAAAGCCGGTTTTCTTTTCCTACCCAGCAGAACAGCAACGAGCTCCTACTGTATAATTTACGTTTACTTGCTGTTTCAAGAAAAAGAAGGAAGAAAAAGAATCTCTTCCAATTCAAACCAAAATGTGTTCTGCAATGTGCTCTCCCTTATTAAGTCCACAATACTTTTTCATTAGCAAAAACACAGCACTATTTTGTAACTAAGGGTTCCCTCTGCTTTTGGCAAAATGCTTGCTCTCCAAGTTCGATTCTTAGAAAAACCTCAAACATTAAAAAATGCAGGAGTAAGGAAAAAAGTAAAACTCGAGTCCTTTCAGTTATTGGGGGTGGGGGTGGTAATATCTTCATAATGCAAAGGTAGAAGAAAACTCCATGTACAGAAACAAAACCAATTGTACCCTTTTGCAAAGAACCTAAATTAAGTATTACCACATATCCTAATACAGCTGTGAGAGAAACTTGTGCCAGCAACTGCACAGCCCTCCCCCACAGAGAAAACAAATCTTTTATTTAGTTAGTTCCTCCTAATGTTATTTGTTCTCATTAAGAAATTAGTTCCGAGCCTAAAGAGAGCTTGAAAAATCACACTCACCTACCAGTGGCCACTTCTCCTCTGAATCAGTTTCTCTTTGCAGAGTTTCCCTTTTGGAGATGTTACTCTCTCAATTATCACAAATATGTTTTCTGTTAAACTGCTCATGTTTCCAATTAAATTTTGTCATCTGTGTCTGTTCGCCTGCCCAGCAGCCTGCTGGGGATTAACGGCTCTTACCTATATTTCCCTGCCCTCTAGCACGAAAGTAAACTGTGTACAGAGCTGCATTTTTTTAATTCAAAAATCAACAGCAGTGGAGAGAGAGCGTGCGTTCCCGGCAGCAGGAGCAGCCCTGTGAATCCAGCCCTGTAAATCACGGGCTGCTGCAGCCACACAGGGGCTGCTTTGCTTCACTTTCAGTTGCTCACTGAAGATACGGCTCTGTTAACCTCCCTCCTCTGATCCAAACCAGATCTGCTGAAGATGTAAGTCACATACATCTTCCTGACTTAGCACAGAATCAGGTTTCTAAGAGTATTAGAGGCTCCTTAACAATAAACTCAGCCATTTCACGTGGTTATGGACAAAGTAGAATAGCAGGAAACTAACGGTACTTTTAAAAATATTACTGAAGTCAGAAGGTTTCCAGGACTCTTAAGCAGTAACTATTACACTGGCCAGTTTTGCTAGCCTTTTTCCTATGGCAAAGTACCCACATGGAGCTGGATTACAGACACAGACAGGAATGACGCTGCTTTTAAGCCTGTGCCAGCCTGCTGCCTTCCAGGGCATCACTCCTGTTTTACTCTAGTACAGAAGGACAATCAAGGCACCAAATATCCCAAACAGGGATGCCATGTGGCCTCTCACTGCTCTGCTCAAGCCTGCTGAACTCAACCCAGTGTGTTAAGGAGGACCAAAGAGATAATGGCAGAGGAATCAGGGAATTGAAGTCACATACATCTTCCTGACTTGGCCCAGAATCAGGTTTCTAAGAGTATTAGAGACTCCTCAGCAATAAACCCCTCTCACTGCTCTGCTCAAGCCCGCTGAATTCAACCCAATGTGTTAAGGAGGACCAAAGAGATAATGGCACAGGAATCAGAGAATCACTAAGGCTGGAACAGACAGCCAAGACCAAGTCCAACCATTAACACTGAACCACACCCCTATGCACCCCACCTGCACCTTTCCCTGAGCATTTCCTGGGATTCCACCATGGTGGGAGCAATCCCACAGGAGCAGTGACCTGACACAGTGCCCTGACACAGACACAGAGAGGAAAGGAAGGAAGGTGACAACCTCTTCACAAGCTGCCAGCAAAGCTCCTCACTCTGCTCTCCAAAGCTGCCCCACTGCTCTTTCCTTTGTGCCTCTTACCGTACACTGCTGCTTTGTTTTTGTTTTCATTTCCTGAACTTCTCCTGCTCATCACAGTCCACTTCCCATCCCCAAACCACACCAGGCTCCTTTGGCACACTCAGAACAAGCAAGCCTTTGTCTCAGCCTGCCTTCCACAGAAGACGTCCAGCAACGAAGGGAAAGCTTCATGAAAATCCCAACTGTGCGTACTGCACAGTTAATTTGTATAGATTGTTTTTAAAAATAGTAATAGCCCATCTCAATCTTGAGATATTGCTATAGGAACTGGAGATTGACAGTACTTTCAACACTAAGTTCCTAATCCACACGTCCCCTGGCCTCATCATGCTAAACAAATCTCAGCACAGAGAACAGCCATGCCCAGAAATCATCAGAGCTGTCTGGGATTCAGGAACACGCCTAGGATGGATTCACGACCAGGGAGGGACCCAATGCGCTGATCAGTATGGGCAGGGAAGCCTTCACTTGCTCAGAAAGACAGGACTGGGGCAATAAAAGGTAGAAAATGAAGAGGTTTGTATCTATGAAGTGGAAGAGCTGGTTGTACACCCTGTTAGTGCAACATGTGCAGGCACAAAAACACGGGATGAACAAAGGCAGCCTGCACTCCCCAGCACTCAGAGCCACTCACCTGAGCCAAGAGGGAGCTGAGAGCCAGGTCCATGACCTGCCTGAGAGAGAAACCTGGCCCTGTCTCAGACACTGACCAAAGACCTCATGTGGATGATCCTGCGAGTGTACCTTGAGTGACTTTGTCAATTCCTTCTGGAACTGGCCAAGCATCTACTGGCAGGTTAATTAAACAGGTGGAAAATGTCTTTTTGGAGATGTTACTCTCTCAATTATCACAAATACGTTTTCTGTTAAACTGCTCGCGTTTCCAATTAAATTTTGTCATCTGTGTAGGAAAGATTGTATAGGAAAGACATATGATATCTAAATCTGATGCATT
>VZSR01000902.1:280976-303724 GCA_013398615.1 Brachypodius melanocephalos
CTTGGACACTTCCAGGGATGGGACAGCCACAGAAAAACCTGTGCCAGGGCCTCACCACCCCCGCAGTAAAAGATTTCTTCCTAAAATCCCATGTGAACCCAGTTTAAAGCCATTCCCCCTCGTCCTGCCACAAGCTGCCCATTGTGAAAAGAGTCTGCTCAGCCATCCCAGTGACCTCCTAGCAGCACTGGGTCAGCTGGCTCCATGCCACAGGAACTGCATCCAACATCCCAGCTCCCTGCTGCAGCTATCCTGATAACCACCCCTGCACCTGAAGCCATAAAAAGCCTCCTCTTTCCCACTCAGGGCTGAATGCTTCTATAAATGGGTAGAAAAAAAAAATTACACGCATTTTACATCTAAGACAAGACTCAGAGCTCTTTTTCCCCCCACTTCTGGGGTTTGTAGTTCTTACACTGTAACTAGGCACAAAGGCAAAAGCCTGGGTTTTGTCTCTCTTTATAATTATTAATCTATTTGGAGTGGAAAAACTGCATGAGGTTAAACAGAACGTTTCCAGCAAGGAAGTTTGTGCAATGCCACTTGGTTATCCTTTGCTTGGTACAGGAGCCAAATCCAATCATTCACAACGTCAAATATTTCATCTCATTTTACATAAAAATATAAAAGAAGATTTGTCCTCCATTTTAATGTGCTTTAACGAAAGATTTTTTTCATTCAGGAAAACTTTCCAGATCATCTGTGTTGATCTTTAAGACAAAAGGGCTCAGTAATTTCTGAGCCAAAACTGGAACCTCTGGATGAACACCAGCTCTGGGCAAATATTAAATTTTGACTCATTATGTCTGATTTCATCTCTTCCAATGGCTAAACACTCTCATTCTTAACATTTCTATCCCACCTGTGGTCATTCTTGGGCTAATATCAAATTCCTGAGAAATGGATACCCACACACTATGTACTGAGATAAGGAAGAATTACTATTACTATAAATGTCACTGCAGGTACCTTGCAGGTAATAAGGGAAGCTCAGAACCTTTCTTTTAGACAAAGAGCAGAAATGTTCTTTAAGCACCAAACTGCAAAGGAGATTTTCCAAAGCTCTGTTTATGCAGAGCCCTCTCTGTTTTACCCACATCCCTCTGTTTCAAAGCCTATTTGAGTACCACTGAATATCTTAGATCTCAAGAACTCTGAGATTTGATCTCCTTATGCACATTTCTTGCCTTGCTCCACATGAAGATCAGAGTTTTTCCTCTCAGCTGCTAAAGCAGCCTTTTTGAATTGAACCTGAGGGTTTGACATAATCCAAATCTGCCATTTTTAAATGACCTTAAGCAATGCTGAGTTCAAGACAAGCTCAGTATCACACAGAACCAAGCCACAGAATGTATTGTCATGCATTTTTGTATCAATATAGGATTGAATACGAAACATTTTCATCATCAGGAGTAGAAATTCCAACAGCTCATTTCCAGATTTAGGACTTCCTACTCTTTTTTTGCAAGAGGGCATTTAGAGAAATGAATACAGATTCCCTAGAAAAGCTGACATGAAGACACTGATTTATTTAACTCTGAAGAGCCTTTCCTGCTGAAGCTCTGACAATATCTTCCATGGCCTCTTGAACTGTGCCCTTGAACCTGATGCCCTCCTGAACCTGATAAATATAGCTGCCTCCATACAGAGTGTACACATTTTTGGCACTCCTGTGGCATGTGTAACCAAACACCAGCTTGCTCACTGCAGTGGGGGTGACATTTCCTTGCTCACATTCTACTGATGGGAGTCAGCCCTATTTTGGTAACACAAAGTTTAAAAAGTTAAGAGGGAAGAAATCCCTTTGACTGTCCTTCAAAACGCCTCGGTATCTCTTCCTATTTAAGTAGTTTAAGAAAAAAATTTAGAAGGAAATAATATTTATAGGTATCAAAATGTGGTAAGAGTCTAGGTCACAAGAACCCTCTGGAGATGTTCCTTCCAACCTTCACCTGGAAGCAGGAGATGGGGGTAGCCTGGATAACCTGAGATGAGGTTTTCCAGGGTCCTGTCAAGGCAAGTCCTAAATTCCTCCAAGCAAATGAAACCTGACCTCTTCTCTGGACAAACTTCTCCAGTGTTTTATTCTTCTCACAGTGAAGTTCCTATTTCCAGACCTTAGGATTTCCCCTAAAGGAGTGTGTGCCCCTTGAACTGTCATCACACACCCCTGTGAACATAGTGACTCCCCTCTATACATTAAAGCACAGTCATTAAATACACACAGTGCTCCGAGTTAAAAGGGTTTACCCAAAATTTGAAAGAAATAAAATGAAAAGGAGCAGGAGAGGAACACACACTTTCCTTACTCTCTTGCCCATATGGACACCACTGTTAAAAGTAATTTATTTCACCTCACTGTCTGAATCTGCATGTATTTTTGGGTTTTTCCTTTTTCTAATACCATCTAAAAGAAACCTGACATCAACCTGCCTTCTTTATAAATCTGAGTAATGAACACTTCCTTTGCTCTCAAGCAGAAATGGGCAAAGTCTGGTGATACTTTTTTTCCTACTGCTATTTTACCTAACACCCAATCCAAAGGAAAAGGGTGATTTTTTTTTTTCCCGCAGACGTCTACTGCCCTCTGTAGGATTATTTTAAATAAAATATCAGGAACAAAGTAGAAGAAAAAAAAAGAAAAAGAAAGCATCTAAGCCTGTCACACAGTACTGTTGGACAATTAGAAGGACAAGGCAAGGTGGAGCCTCAAGGTAACTGCTACCTGCACACAGGCATAGAAATGCAATGTTCATTTGCCTCTCTATGCTCCTTAGGAAAGTTTTTGATCATTTAGATGAGTTCAGCAGTGACCTGATGCCTTCCATGCCACAGCAGACCTGTGGTGTTCAAGGATATTAAAGGACAAGGAAAGAAACCAAAGCTCTTCCTACAAAAGCATGGGCTAAGGAATTCCGACAATTCAGCAGGGAACTAAAAGGCTCCAGTTGTATGAGGGGATTAGCATGACATAAAAAAAACCCCAAACCCACAAGCCTAAGTGCTTACTTCCCCACAAAACAAAAATGCAATTAAGACTTTTTCTTTTTAAAAAAAAAGCCTGCAACACCAATTGCACACACATAAAAATACCCTGTCTGGCATGTAACTGCAATCATAAATGGCTAATCACTGTGACAATAAATAAAAAACCATAACTACTGCATGTTATCATTTTATGATGTGAGGAATGAGGGTCCTGAAATTCCTGTGAGTTTGGGTGAATTCCCTATAAAAGGGGAATTTTGCAGATAAACTTGAGGCTTTTTAGCTTTAAAGTTAAAGCTATCAGGCCCTAACCTCAAAAAGGTGTCCAGAGAAGTGAACCAGGTGTCTGATCCTTACTAGAGAATTTACTTCTCTCTTCTCTGTATATTTAAAGTGGTGTCAGCCAGCATGTGGAGACTGAGAGAAAGAAAAAAAGATTTGCATCTCTTTACATGTTCCTTTGCTAAGAGCAAACACCTCACATCAAACACATGCACCCATCCAAGAACCTCTTATTTTTCTGCAATGATGTTACCACTTTTGATATTACACAAATCCTTGCCCCAAGTTTCCTAGAAAATCAGTGGCCTCATCAGTGGCTGATTTATAGAACCTTTTGAAAAATCTAGGTTATTTATTTCCCAGCAGCTCTTCCATGCTCCATTTGCTGTCCTTTTCCTTTCTGATGCATTCTCTTTCAATTAATGCACTTTCATCGCCACGAGACACAGACAACTGATTAACAAGACAATTTGCTCTCAGAGGGAAAGGCCACAGATTAATAAAAAAACTAAAAATTACAACATACCTTTTGTAAGAAATGATTCAAACATTCAAACCCTGAAGGCCACCTTCTATCCCAAAGTGAGCAACCATGCCAAAAAGGGGCTGATTTTTATTTCTCCCATTTCCTTCCTCAAAAACACACAACGGAGCAGGTACTGGGTAAAGAGGTGAAAACTCACCAAGCCTGGCACACAGCACATAGAAGTCTCATTTTCTTGGGCAAAACACAGGATATGGGTCAGAAAACCAGAATTGTCTTAGCACTTCGACAATAAACTTTGCCTGGCAGTGTTACAATGAACTTCAAAATAAGCCAAAAATTTGTCAGACCAATTGCTTTTGTTTCTCATGGATGCAGACCAACTTTGTGTCATGATTAAGAAAAGTTCAAGTTCAGCTTTACATAAGGCTTTTTTTTTTGTTTTTTAAAGACCGTAATTTATGACTGGAAATTTTGACCAGAGCAAAACTCTGAGTAGTTAATGCAACTTATGTAGATTGTCAGACTAAGAACCAGCCTTGCTTCCTTTAGTAATTTGTTATATTTGTAGGAAGCAGTTCATTTCATGTGCTTCTTCAGCAACCAGTTTATCTTTCTCAGGAGATGAATTACAGTGAGGAAGGAGGGTTCCCAGAACTGATTGCCTAAAAGCAGTTGATATTTGAGTTAGCTGACAAATTATTGTTATTTCTCTGTATGCATAAGGGCTTTTTCCTGTCTTTTTCCAAGTACTTTACTTTCCTTATTTAGTAATCTTGGTAAACTGAGAAAAAGCTAAAATAGACAGAAGTCCTCTCCTCCTTGCAAGTCCTCTCCTCTGTGTGATCCAGAACACCACATCCTCCATATGGATGGAGTAGGGATCATCCAGCCAACCAAGCCATGCTGCAGGACAAGACAAATCCCACCCCACCTCTCCCCAGCCCAGCATTCTGGGACATGAGCAGAAGAATATCCACAAGAAGGACCAAGAAGGAGACTGGGGAGATAGTACACAGGAAAACAAGGTTGCTGCTGCTCACACTAAAACCTGTTAGCTTGATCTTTGAAGGGAAAGCCAGCCCTAATTCAGATTTACAGACAACTATGACACGCTGATGTTACAGATAAATCATTTCTGTTTATACTTTGTATCTTCTAAAAGAGAACACATGGATTTACCCAGATAAAATATTGCTGAATTGTTGGCTTATTATGCTAACACATTAACTGTAATATCATTATAACTATATTATACAGAGGTGAATTTTACTTTTCTCTTGTACAAAATCTGATCAGGCCGTTTCAGAACGTCACTGGAGGATGCTGAGGATCCTACTTTTTTAACTTTTTTGGGGGTAACATCCCATAACTTTTTGAGGGTAACATTCCAAAACCTGCTGACATGCAGGACAAGGATTCCTAGAGAAGGAAGACCAGAGTTTCCTGGAAAGAAGGAGAAGCTGACCCAGACCAGCGCTTCTCCCCGGAGCAAAATGCTCATTACAATTATCAGAACTTCTGCACAGCCAGCCAGGAGACTTGAGCCTGAAGGCTGAGCCTGTCAAGGCACTGCAAGAGGAGCCTGTGCTGAAGGGCACTGCTGGCCCCTGCTTGGCAGCAGGAGGAATTCAGGGATGTGGAATCTGCTGACAATTTGACCGTGCCAGGCTGGAGAGAAGCGCTCAGCTCCCACCAGCCACAGCCCCCCCAGCCCCACTCAGAGCCACCAACTCAAGCTAATGAATGCTGTCAGATTGCTAAACTGGTGAATGGACACAAAGGCAGGAAATGTCATTCAAAAAAAAAAGCTCTGCTTCCCGCGCAGCGTGGCTCTGAGTGCGCCTGATGCACCGCCACAGACATCATCTCGCTGTAAAACATAGCATGTTCCTGCCTTCCAACACAGCACTAGATCAGTCCTGAAATTAGACTGAAATTGTGTCATTTTGTGTCTTACAGGGTCTTCCACAACGGTGATGGAAATGAAAGCAAATGGTTACTATTTATCACATAAAAAACTTTGCAGAAATTAGACTGAAATTGTGTCATTTTGTGTCTTACGGGGTCTTCCACAACAGTGACGGAAACGAAAGCAAACGGTTACTATTTATCATATAAAAAACTTTGCAGAAATCTTTAGTGGTCATTTTTCATTCTCGTCAAACCACTCGTCAAAATGCCTTCTTTTATGATTAATTCATTCCCCCTTATCTGTGCTTGAAGCAAAATGAAAAAACATGCCAGGACTTTTTAAAGTAATTTTTTTTTTTTTGATGTACCTTCAGGCCAGCAAGTCACAACTTCAGACACATTAAAGGAGGACTATACTTTTTTCCAGGAACAGACAGCTGGCTTTTGGATTGTGGATGCCATGTCCACAACACACAGCTCCGAGACAGCCTCGCAGCTCCTGGAGATTGCCAGAAAACGCAATTTCCTCCGGAGGAAGCCGCTACTGAGGAAAATCAGGATTATCAAGTGCTTACCTTTGTCATTGTTGGTTGTTGGGGCTGGAGGGAGGAGGCCAGGCTTGGATTTGTCGTAGTTGTTGAAGCTCTGGCTGCGGCGGTTGTTGGCACTGATGGAACCACGAGCTTTGGCCTCGCTGCCCGCAGCGGACACCCTCGTGGTGGGACCTGGAAGTCTGCTGGGAGAATTCACAGCGTGCTTAAAACACAGGGGAAAAAAAGCACTCTGGGGCAAGAAGCTACGGGATGCCATGCACAAGCTGAAAATAAAAAGGATCAACAGCACAAGCGTAATGTGGAGTCTTCTACTTCCGTAAGAACAGATCAAAGAATTGTCTTAGGTGAGAAGTGTACGTCAAGCAGGCTACAGCCTGAGTTGTTCTACACCAGAAAAAAAAAAAAAAGCCCTGAGACAAAATTCACCTGCCATTAAGTGTGGTGAAGCAGAAATAGTTGCAGGTAAATTCAGTGGAGCAACGCCACCAGCAAAAGTGGGCACCAGTGTTCTTAAACCGGATTGCTGGACACTTCATCACAGGCTGGCCACACAAGGGCCACCCTCATTTCATAAATAACAATGGGATGGAACTTGGCTGCCTTTTCCCCTGTAGAGAAGCACATCACATCTCTGCCCTGACAGCTCCATAGCTCAGCAGCCAAGCCCAGCAAAACTTTCACTTGGTTCAATTATTTGAGCCTGTATAAATCACTGAAAGCTTCGGCACCCTCTCCAAGAGTAAACCACATTATCAGTGAGCTGGTGTAAGCCTCTGGTTGATACTGGGCATCTGTCTCTTCCAGCATTTTCTTACCATAGCCTGTATTTATCAGATTTAGCTGATTAACTAGGAGAAAAAAAAATGTAGTTATTCTGGAGTAAGTAGACATGCTTTTATGCTTTTCAGGCAAAAAGGAAAGTGGAAGAAAAAAGGCTCTCTAAAAAAGCCCAACAAAATCAGGAAAGCCACTGGCACCTACACATCTCAGAACACTTCAAAGCCCACATTGACACACAGAATCTTCTTAAAGCTTCTTTATATAAAATACAAACATCTATTTATAATAACTTAGGTCAATAATAAGGTAAAAGGAAGAGAGGGAGTCATCAGAGAGAGTGGAGATGCAAGTGACCAAATTACCATTGTGCCTCTGAGAGAAGGAAGAGAAGCCAGGAAGGAACCTGGCAGGACTTCCTAAATAAACTGCTCTATCCAAGACTAGTGAAGAAATAGAAAACATGAAAAGAAACATGAAGAAAAAGCCAAAATGTCAGCAGCTGCATGCACATGCTTTCAAAGCTCAAAAGAGTCTAAGACATGAGGGCATCATCCACATACAAACCCAAAAAATTAATTTACAAGCTCAAACCACCACAGATTCAGCACAGCACATCATGGTTCTGAGGTTGACTTTTAGACCAGTCTCTCAAATTATCCAGCTTTGTTCCAGCACTGAGGGTGTGCTAAAAAGTTGTCCATACTCATCACTGCAGCAAAGGGCCCAGGAGAAAACCCCAGAGAGGCTTCACCCACTGCAGAGCAGACCACAGGGGAAGAAGCTGAGGGCAACCAGGGACAAATAAAACTGTTTGAGAAAGTCACCAAGGCGAGGAAATTCATGGAAAGTTCATTTTGTTTGACAGGAAACCATCTGGGTTTTCTACAAGGTACCTCAGCCCAAAGTTGCCTCCAAGTTTTGAAATACCCAGGGTATGGGGCACCCACCCCAGGATGGCTCCAAGCATGGGAGGGAGTTTTCCAGCAGCAGGGAAGGGACAATCCTCCTGTACTGATGGGCAAGGAAAGGCTCCCCACACCAATCCACACACAGTTTTGCAAAGCAAAAACATTCTAAAGCAAACAAAGCTCCTCAAACCACGTGACCACTTAAGAAGTGACAAGTTTTCCATCTGAGTCAGTGTTGTCACTGCCAATAAAAACACTCCAAGAATTAAAAATCGAAAAGCACTCTTGAAGATATTCTTTCTCTTAAAGACTTTTTTTTTTTCTTCCCCCACTGTAGTTTAACTAACTGGTTTGAAATCCCTGCTTTTGGTATCAGCAGAAGATACTTCACAGCAGTGCCTGTGAAATCTAAGGAAAAAAAATCAGGTTCTGGGTTCTTGCTGTTTAGAGAAAAGGCACTGAGCTTGGAGAACACTCTCTTTTACCACTCCTCAGCACCTCTGTTAAGCAAATATGAGCTGTCAAGCCATAACTATGATCAAGGAAGAGCATAAAGAGGAAATGTGGAATTTTTTAACAGGGATTATTCTGCAGAGATTCACTGCTGGCATACAGGAAATGAGATGTGGGAAATAAATCTGAATTATACGGCAGAAAAACAACAATCAATGCAAACCAAATCAAGATCAGAATAATTTATCAATGTAAAACTATATTCTAGTCAAGTATTTACATACAATAGTAAAATAACAAGGTTATTAACCAGATTAACAACCACAGCAACCCTTAAGACCACTGAGATGAGATGGACAGATGAGTTGGCATGCAGGTCGTGCTAGGATCAAGGGGAAAGAGGGACTGGAAGAGCTGTGATTCAATTCCAGGGAGATCCCTGAGTGTGGGGGCACTGGGGAGAGCAGGGGCTCTGATGGGCAAGAGCCACACTGCTGATCTTTAAAGTCACCTCCAACCCAAAACATTCTGTGATTTCAATAATGCAGGTCAAAATGTAATTAATGCAGTGGGGCAAGAACTCCCAGAACCATGTTTTGTTCTCAAAAGCAAAAGCTCCCAAGAACAAGAAAATCAAATTATTTCCCTCGAGGGCCAAAACGCATTCCACACCTCAAAAAAAAAAAAAAAAAAAGAAAAAAAGGGAGAGAGAGAAATAATTAATTAAATCCATCTAAACCTTTCCCATTTCAAAAGACCAAACTGTTTTTGACAGGAACCCTAAACATGCACCCAGAAATGTTGCAAAAGGATTATTCATGCTTTGCAGAAGATGAAGAAATGCTAACCTAGAGGACCTTTTCTGACCAAGAGTGAATCGGATGATTTTGCTTTGAGATGGGTCCCTGGGAGATGCACTGTGACAGGAAAGAAAAAGTGGAAGAGAACATTGAACAAAGAAAAAATGTTGGTTTGGGGGTTTTTTTTGTTTTGTTTTGTTTTTTTAAGCCACTGAAGTTAGTAACTGGTTTTAGGGAGAAAAGAGGTTTTTCATGAATTTCACAGTATGACTTCAGGTCAAAACCACTACAGTCTGAAATTAATTAATTTTTACAGAGTAATGAACATGCAAATCTGCATGCAACCCCCAACCCTATTCCTCTTTTCCTCACTCCTTTATTGTATAGATTTTCTGTAGAATCTGTGCAATTTGACTTTGGTACATATTAAGAAAACACGACATTGAAGATCTTCATGATCCACATATTTTTCAATTATTTGAAACCCAGCCCAATCTACACAATGGACTGAAAACAGCAAAGCAGTGTTCAGCATCTCTGCACGTTTGAAAAGCTGCAGAAATCTCTTGAAAGGCATCTTTATTTTACAGTAATTATTTCCTGTATATACATGCTGTAGGAACACTGTGGTTTCCAACCACACAGAGCTATTGTTTACACCCAAATGAGCATGATTTGTGAAGAAAGACACAAAAGCCAAAACCCAAATAACCTCTGAGCAGTCTCACTTGGAAGGCTCCAGTTAAACTGTTTATATCCCTCCTAAGGCAGCACTTAAACCAGCCTTCACCTCAAGGTGTGTTAACACAAACAAGCCTCAGTGTGAGATGTATAAAAACAAAAAGCCCTCATACTTAAGCAAATTGTGCAAATATTATTTCTGGTTTTAATTCTGCTCCTTACCCCCACTCGAGGCTCCCTGTTTCAGCAGGAGAAGGCTGCACATGCATTTGCTGTGGCACTGCCTCAGAAAACTGCTTTTATTCCAACCTGGGCAGAGCACTCCTGGTATTAAAGACATCCAAAGAACAAAACCCCTTTCTGTTCATCTGTACTCTGATCTAGGAGTGCCAACATGCACCTACCATGACAATTATTTTTCATGTAAAGCCAGCAGAGTATTATCTTTTGACCAAAAAATCTAGATTTGATTTTGATTGCCACAGGAGCTCTGTTTCTTTTACCACTGTCAGAGTAACCCTTCCATTCCTCAGTGAGGACTCGAAACTCCTGTAAGCTGAGAACTGAAGTTGGTTTTCATATGCCCAAAATGTATGTTTTCTAAGGGAAACAATGTGCGTGCTTTGTGAGCAAAAGGAATAGTGAGAAGAACATCCTTCTACAATCCTCTGGTTATTTGGTCCAGCAAGGATGCCACACCCACTGGGCTGCAGATTTCCAGCCCTGAGAATGTATTTAAACACAGGTGTTTCAATTTCCAGAGGCTTGAAGCCAATTGCTACCCAGCATTCCATTCCCAACACCCTTTTATTCTAGAGCAGAACTAAAGGAAGGAGTTTCTTTAGGTTTTTTAAGACCTGCAATGAAAATGAATTTTAAAAAAAAAAAAAAAAGAGGGAGAGATAAATAATGAAAAAAACCACCCCAATTTTAAGGAGATTTGCCCACCTGGACTGCATTTCTGGTTGTGCTTTGAACTGATGCTGCAGAGCTTGTGGGGGCTGTTGGCACGGGGTCTGGGGCAGAGCTGGCACCTGCTGCTGGGGGACCCCCAGCTGGCCCTGGGCTGGGGACCCTGCTGGCTGGGCTGGATGGTGCTGGGGCTGCTGCTGCTGCTGCTTGTACCGAGACAGGCTGAAGAAGAGGCCCAGGATGGCCTTTAGATTCCCATTCCTGATTTCTGCAAGGCAAAGTGGAGAAGTCAGCCATCAGTGGGTGTTTTCTCTCAGTTTCTCCCAGAACGCTGTCTGAACTGAGTTCCTTTGGCACATCCTTTAGGGGAACTTTCTTTCTGCACATCTAATTGGCATTACAGTTGATTGCCAGTGAGTACCAAGGAGAAATAAATAACTCATCTCTCCCCTGTGGTGGCTGAGCAGTATCTCACATTTCTGCTGTGCAGTCTGTGTTAATGCCAGTGTGCTTGAAAAGCAAGTCCCTTTACATCTTCCCTTTAAACTAACGTAGCTAAAAACCCCAAAACAGAACCCCCACGACACCAGCTGTATTAAGGACAGCACACTTTCCTCCTTGTGCAAGTTTAGGTCTGAAGAATCAGTAAATGACTTCTCAGACCTAAACGTGCACAAGGAGGAAACTGCTCAGTTCTCACACATATTTCTGGAATATCAGAACAATCGTTTCCACTAAGAAAAATTTGATGCAAGTTTTGAAAAAACTTGAAAATACGGTTCTTGGGTGACATAGCTGTATTCAAACAGGTAATAATTACCAGGGATGGGCACCCAGGGTACCTAAAGATAGCTTGACAGGCAATGTGTATAAACTTTTCGATTCCTGAATGTCATCCTGCTCCTCTGTGCAATATCAAATGCAAAAATGTAAGAGCAAACAGAAATACAAAGATGAAGAGGTGCATCAGACCATGAACTTAACCACTGTATCACAATTAACATGCAAGAGGGCAAATTCTTCCTTGCAGACAACCTCAATGTGCTGTGACTTAATTATTTGGCATGTTTCATTTCCTAAATTTTAAAAGTGCATTAAAAAAGCTACACCAAGCAGCTGAACTTTTATCTCTGTGTTGTACAGATCACTCAAACTAAAAGGTGATTGCTGCCCTGTGAGCAACAAAAAAGAAAAGGACATGTGGCAAGACAAGCAAGGTAATTTACTTTCTTTCTGAAATTTGTCCCAACCCATGCCCACGCCTTCAGAGAATATTTAACCCTCTCTAAGTGCTCCTGGTCATGACCCAGACCCAGGATATTCCTTTCCTCTCATACTTCTTGACTCAGTTTCATTTTTTCCTCCCTGCAGCCTGGCCCTTCCATCAGTGCTCTCTCCCCCATTCCCTTGTTTAAAGGATTAACATTCCCAAAGCCCTTCAGCAGCCATTTTCAGTCCTCCTCTGTCTTCTTGGCCAATTTTAGTCCCTTCCTGAACAGTGGGGTCCCAAAAACCCTGCCTGTTTCCCCTTTTCCCAGCCCACTCCTGCTCCCATGCAATGCCATGGGAAAAACCCCATGAAATTCAGCCTTCTCTCACTGTACCAGGCAGGTTCCTTCTCTAACCTGCAGCTTCTCTCCAATAATCTGTGCTCAGTTTGGGAGGACAGGGATGCAAGCAGAACAGACACAAAGTACAGCAGAACACAGTGAAAAAGGATTTCCTTATCTCCAGGAAAGAACCCAAATTACTCACGGGAACGGTGAGGAAAGCGGCATTTAATCACAGGTTGAAGCATAACTAAACAGATCCAGAGGCACTGGGAAGCTTAACTGCACAAACACAGGCCAGAAGATAAAAGAAATTACCATGGCCCTGCTTGTTTAAATGTAGCAAAGCCATATGCAACTGGAAACTGATTTCTGTGTGAAGTGAGAGGCAATTCTAATAATAATCCCCCTAGGACCTGCTGCTTTCTATGGCTGCCTGTTTTCTGCTGTATTTGTCAGAAGAGAAACCTGCTTTTGACCAAATAATCCAAAGGAGAACACTTTTAATGAGTTAAAGCAGTCTCTTTCCATCTGGATTTGAAACAAAACATCTTAAATTGGGCTTTCAGAGGTACCTCTGTTTCTTTTATCTTGAAAACTGAGGTATTTCTGGCAGTTCTAGGCTGCACTTTGTACAAAAGGAGTATTTCAAAGAGCACTTCAGCCTCCCTGCACTCTGCACATCAGCAGGGTCTCAAATGCTTCCTGCTTCAAGTCCTCTCCAGTATCATATTGACTCAGATAAGGACAAGGATGTCACCCACCCACTCTAAAGGTGGAGCCAAAAATTACTGTCCTGGATACTGGAAACAAACATTCCAGACACCTCAGAGGAAACTGGGATTTGGTTTTCCCAGGAAAGCCCACAAATCCACTCTTTGGAGATTTGGGAACATCCTGGGATATCCCTGCTGGTGCTTGTTTCCCCTGCATCACTGCTCCGTGATGCATGATCCAGCTCATCTGTAACCCAAAAGATGTGCAGCTGCTCATCTGTGACACCAGTTTGAGTTTCTACTGCACATTTGTGTCCTCCAACATCTTCAACCTCTTGAGTGCAAGGAGATGTTGTGTGAAGCAGAGCAAGCC
Organism: Brachypodius melanocephalos; assembly: GCA_013398615.1. NCBI lineage: Eukaryota > Metazoa > Chordata > Aves > Passeriformes > Pycnonotidae > Brachypodius > Brachypodius melanocephalos. The sequence goes on from VZSR01000902.1 coordinate 294,372, forward strand.
TCGCTGGGAAGCTGCAATTCCTAAAACGAGTCTGAGAGCAAGGGTGTGGAAAGACAGTTCAAAGAATGAACAATAAAAAATTTCAGCAGGAAGTGAAAAGAGGTCTCCAGCTCTCTGCAGTTTTCTTTAGTAACTACAAATGGAGCTTTTAGGTTTTTAAGAATCTTTGATGAGGGGATGACGCCTTTTCGCCTCCACATTTCTGGGGAGGGGAAGCCTCTGGCACAGCAGGATCATCATCAGTGGTTGCAGATCCCCAGCACCTCCACTGCATAAATCCATCAAAACAGACTCTGTGTGAGTGCCATGCACATACCAGGAGTTCTCAACACCAGGAGGATATGACACATGCAGTCCCAAATTATTTCAACATTTAGGAGTCATCCCAATTGCAGCTCTGAATCATTAACTTCCCTCCACACTGAAGCTGTGCTGTTGAAAAATGCGTGCCCTTAACAAACCCAGGAGAGACTCCAGTGATTATTCCCCTTTGGAAGCAATCACAACCTTTTCCTTCCTCCTAGATGAGGATCCGCCAGTGAAGTAAATAAAGTTATTTGCAGTTGACCTAGCAGGTCTTGGCAACTTGCACAGAAACACTGGCCTGTTTGGCAACAACATTCCTCACTTTAAATCATTCTGTGCTCCTCAACACAGTGCCGGAGCAACTAGAAAGAGAAATTCACTTTACTGTTGCATTCAAGCCTTTTAACTTGTTTTATAAATATATATTCATTCCCTCCCCCTCTGCAGTTGTCACTTTCTTCCTGCGGTGTTAGTTTGGAGCCAGTGATTGCTCTCGTTTATATGCTGGCAGCAAACATCCCCGGCCCCATCTCAGCTTCCGTGTGATTTAATGCACTAATTCCTAGAGAGTGCACAAGAAAGGCAGAAATCCCGAATCAGAGGAGCCATGGGAAGCACATGTGTCCTGCTGGGCCTGACTTGTGACTTGGCAGGAGAGCCCTGAGCATTAATCATGCTGTCCCTTCCCCAGCTGCCAACCTTGCACACCCGGGCACTTTTCTCATCCCTGAGCTCCAATTTCACTCAGGTTTTACCTTCCATCAAGACAGGTACATAACGTGAAATGTATTTCTACAATACTTCCATGCTAAGGTCAAAATTGGCTTTCACAACTGACTCAGCTGCATTTTCTTTTTAATCATTTCCTGGCAAACAGATTTTCTGCTGTTTGAAGTTTTAGCTCACGCTTTCTTTTCCTGACATGAGAATCCTTCTGATTATAACTGAGCAACTGAGGCATATAACGCTGGCAGCAGTCAGGTGGAGCGCAGTAAAGCTTCTCTTTGGAGGAAAATATTTATTATTGCTGTTCTAATCCAGCCTAAGAACACCTCCAACATCCAGCCTCCTCTTCTGCTAGCTGTGGTGCATTCAGGTTAGAACAATTCATACTAAATCTCTGCTATTTTGCTGCAGCCTCTTCCTCCAAACTGAAGAAGACTCAGTCATCAAACCTAACTTTGAAGTCTCACCTGATGCCACACATTCAATTATTTGTCCTGTAAAGCACTGATGGAGATGTCACATCATATATTCAGCTGCTGAACACAACTGCTTCTCCAGCATATTTAAATGAAAATGCAAGTGAAAGCTGCTGCTGAGGGTGACAGAGATCTGTTTGATCTCTTAATAAGATAATAGCTAAACAGCTTCTGAGCCAACAGGTACCACACCATCCTGGCATAAAGGAACACAGTAAACCTAGTTTGGTTTCAGAAAAATTCTGATGCCCTTCAAAAGCAAAGTAATTAATTTGAGGTCAAAATGTCTTTTTTCTTTTTTTTCTTTTTTTTCTTTTTTTTCTTTTTTTTCTTTTTTTTTTTTTTTTCCCTCAAAACATTTGGATTTGATTGTTTTGTGCACTTGGAAACAAGAAAAATCTTTAAAATGAGAAGAAAGCAGCATGGTTGTTCAGGTAAGAGAATAATCGAAGAACAAGGAAATAAATTTTTCTCTGAAAAGGCAAACAATTGACAGCAGTTCACTTATATCTGTAAAATACACACTGATCAATGTGCAAATTATAGAAGTGAGACAAGAAATTTCTGGTTTTAAACAGCAAGTTGTAAAGAAGTGACTGAATCCTAATTTGGTCTCATTGATTATTTTCACAAGTCAGCTGTGTAGAAATTAGATATGTATAGAAAATCAGCTGTGTAGAAATTAGAAATGTATTTTACCTACCTTTCACACTGAGAAGGGGAAAAAAAATCAGAAGAAGATTGTCAGAAGTTTAAATTGACCTTATTAATCTTCCCTTACACTCCATGTTCCAGTTGCAGTAATTCGGGTTCCTCATTTAACATGAAATCTTAAACAACCAGTGGACTCACCTTCTGCTGACAGCCCCTGGATGTTAATCCCCTTAGCAGCCAGGAAACTCAGGCATGCATCTATGTTTTCAATCTGTCCGAGAACAAACAAAACAAGCAGAAAAGAAGGAGACACAAAAAGAAAACGCATTGTAGTAATTATTTACTTCCATCCACCGCCACCCTTGAGCGCACCCAGTCCCTTTGCTCGTGATGTGGAAACCACAGCGTGAAACCCTAAATGGACTAATGCCTTGATTATAAACTGATTATTCCAGGGGTCAGGGCTTCCTGCTATCTGTGTTTGGGTGAAGCAGGTCAGCTCAAGCCCCAGCCACAACAGGGGATAGCTGCATTTCTTACGAGAGGGTTGGGGATGTTCCGCGCCAGGATCCCCAACCTGCACCGAGTGGAACAACCTCGAAACTGAAAATAAACACCGAGGCCATTTGTTTGACAAGGCAGATTGCCACTTGCCCCGAAGCTGACAGCTGGCACGAGTTTCCAGCCACACCAGGAGCTGGATATAAAAGGTGTAACTGGAAACTCCGGCAGGAATCCGAAGCGTGTTCCCTGACGGCGTTCCCCGCGTGTCAGACACGCCAGGCTGCCCTGGGCACCCGCTGAGGGGCACAGGGATGGGATAATGGGAACAACTCCCATGGCATAAAACCCATTGGAACCAGGTAGGGACTTGTGCACAACAGGCTGTCAGCTGCTCTGCACAGCCCCTGTGGCCATACACAGACTGGACTCAAACCCTACCTAAGAAAGTGAACTCCAGAGGGGCACGCCCTGCCCCTCACAGGGATGGGACAACGGGAACAACTCCCATGGCACAAAACCCATTGGCATCAGGTAGGGACTTGTGCACAAGTCAGGTTTACACAACTCCAGTTGCTGTACGTAGACTGGACTCAAACCCTACCTACATTTTAGTTTCTTTTTTTATCTTCTTTTCTGCCAGAGTCAGGATTAAATGCTCCAGACGGTGTTTCTTGTTCAGACCCAGATGTTTATTAATTCTTATCTACATTAAAGTCTCACAAGCTGTGAGTTCTGCAGCACTTCTAGCTAACAAACTAAAAATGGCCCCCATCTCTTTCTCTACAAGGCCTTCTAAGGATAAACTGTCCAATTATGAAATTACACCTGTATTATTTTTACTTTTAACCCAATAACCAACCATCTCTGGCCCACAATGTGGACTTTTCTACCCAATTACAAAACAACACCCAGACGCATGAAGGAGAAGGGGAAAAAGAAGGACTCAAACAACCCTAAATCCTCCATCTTGCTTTATGTATCTATTACTGTATTCTAAACCCTTAAACTTTCAGTTTTCCACCCTGTGATATCACACACTTCTATCCAAACTCCACCCTCACCATCCCAGTGCTGTCACCCAATTTTGGGAGCCTCTCCACGGCCTCAGGTCAATGCAGGGTTTGCTTGGGGGTCAGTGCCTGGCAGCACAGAAAGGCTGGAATTCTCAGCTCCCAGGGTTCCAACACCTAAGAAAGCAAACTCCAGAGAGGCTGGATGAGTCAGGAATGTTGTCTGCTCTATCTCAGCATTACAACAGGGATCTTGCAGTAGCCTCACACCTGAATTCCCACCAAGCTCCCACTGAAGCTCTGCTGTCATAACCAGAAGATGCAGAGAGATGCCAGCCCCCACCCAGACCAAAGCACCTCCACGCAAAACCCTACGCTTCGACACCTCGAGGGGCTGCAAGGAACATTTTAGGAAACGCCACGTTTTGTGTGTGGTTACACGAAAAACCTGCTGGATGACACCAGCAATTGGTTTGAGCAATCTTTTTTATCTAACCATGGTAGTCAGCAAGTGATAAAACAGAACCTTTGTGTTTGAACATCTCTCAAACATTAATTTATTAATTCCTGAAACACTGCAACCAAACACTGCATGCACTGGATAAGGAAGGGGACAGACACCAGCCACCACACTTGGTCTCATGTTAACTACCTTGACTCTGTGGAGACATCAAAAGGAGACATGAAAAATCCAGCTGCCCTGTCAGCTCCTGCCTGCCCTCAAAAAATACACAGCTGAGGGCTAGGGCAGCATTTCAAACCCTGAGCTCCCTGTCCTTCTCAAAGTAATAAAAAAACCCAGGGAAGCTGCCAGGAAACCTGCCACATTGCTTTCTCTCAGAGTACATCAATTTATTGTCTATAACTATAACAATAAAACCATTTTCTTTTATCAAGGGGAGGGGGGGTAAGTTATTGGCATTGCTGAACTGTGATTTCAACAATTAGCAACACTTTTATCGACCTCATTATACTCTGAGATATAATATAAAGTACACAAAGCATACAGCACACTTTGAGTAAATTATATACTGCAAAACCCAGAGAGCTACCACAGAATACATTTCCTGTGCTGCTCAGACCTTGAGGCTTGGAGCAGGGTGCAGTTCAAAAGTTCATTTATCCACAGCTCAACGCGATCCAACAGTCAATTGACCCATTTCCTTCTTCAGTGCTCAATAAACCCTTTCAAGTTTCCATCACTGAGGTGATTAAAGTCCACCTTTTCAAGAACAAACACCACATAAAAGGATCAATCCATTCCCAGCGCCTGCACTTAGCAAGCTGCATCATTCCAAGAGCATTTCCAGACTTCCACAGCTGTGGGTGGATGTCCCCTCTCCAAACCAGCAGGTCAGTGAGCAAAGGTGAGCAGCATCTCACCCCACTCCAGAGCTGCAGCACCTCTCTCAGTGCTGCTCTGCTCGCTTCTCTCCCCTCATCCTTGCACAAACTCTCCTTTAGGGCACAGTGAGCACAGCATGAACATTTACAGCTGGGTTCTGAGTTCCTCATCCATGTCCTCATTCTACTGAGCAGTCTTTGCCGATGTCCTGATCCCACCCCGCTCAGATTCAGGGAGTTCCCTGTAAAATAATCCCGTTTCTCCTTTGGGATAACCTCCAACCCCAGGTTTTCTGAGCATTGTACCCACTGAATTCAGATAAATCACCCCCATCCTCAGACCGATGGATGGCTCTCCACCTGGAACCTCACTGCCACGTGAAAGGTCAGATGGGCTGCCTTGCCACACCAGTGGTGATGCCTGGCCAAAAGCTGTGAGAAACAGGAGCTCTCGGTGCTCTGCTGGGATGGAAAACACCCTAATTTCATCAGGCATGATGAAACAAAGTGGGAGTTACAGGGATGTGCCAAAGTGCGCCCTTTAGGTTCAGAAAATGCAAGGATAAGATCCTGTGGGGATGTACAGCACTGCACATAAGAGGAATTCACTGGAAGAATAAAACTGAAAGATATAAAGGATCGATGACTGTGCTAAGATTTACACAGTATCTGCGATATTAACAACATTACACAGTAGCATGGCAGGAATGTGAAGAATTGGCTGGTTTTGAAGGAAAAACAGAACTTGAAAAGGAAAACAGGAGGAAAATCGAGACAATCCAAGAAGAAAGTGAAACACTGCATGCAGGACTGTAGCTGAAATGATTAAAATTTAGTGCTGGTAAAGAATTCCAGGTCCTTCCCACAAAACAATGGCTGGCCCAAGTCAAGAACCTTGATCTTCAGTCTAATGCATCAGAAACCATGTTGCTTGTTGGAAGAGATGACTTCCCAACATGTCATGAATTTCACTCATAAAAAAAAGCTCCAAGAAAGGATTCTGCCCCTGGTCCCTGCTGTATTAACTATTAATAATATGAAAATATTGTTTTATGGAGAAGGATGCCCCCAGTGCAGACAGGGCAAGCTATGAGAGTCAGACCATTTAGATGTGTGTGGGATAGAAGTGAAGTTTCTGGGTAGATCTCAGCTAGATAAAAGGAAAAATTTCTTCCCTGTGAGGGTGCTGAGGCCCTGGCACAGACCTGCTGCCCCCGGATCCCTGGAATTGTCCAAGGCCAGGTTGGACAGGGCTTGGAGCAACCTGGCCATGGCAGGGAATTGGAAGGAGATGCTCTTTACAGTCCACTCCAACCCAAACCATTCTGTAACCCTAAGCAAAACCCCAAGGATGCATCCTGGTGACTTCCACACCAAGTACAGTTGCCTCCTTGTAATTACACCATTCAGCAGCAAACAACCACCCAGACTCCATGGGCCCTTTTTTTTTTTTTTGCCAAGTCCACATATTGCTTAAACCCTTCAAGCAGATGTGAAAGGATTTGGTTTGCCAAAGGGGAGTGGGTATTTCGTGTTTCACTGGGAGCTACAATTGTTTTTTGGCTGACAATTCTGATTTCTCATTTGCTTTGTCAGCCACGTTGAACACGGCAGAAGCAAAGCAGGAAAAGTGGCAGCTGGATGCTCTCAGTCCCTGCCCACCCAGAACAGGGGGAAACTGTGCAAAAAAAAGGAAAACCAAGCACAGCCACCCACAGTGATCATCTCACTTGGAAATATTAGCAGAGGGATCCCAAAATTGAGCCTTATTTAACTTCCCAGCCAAAATAACCAAATGAATTTGCAATTTTAGACCACCACATTTAAATTGTTTCAGGTGCAATCAACTGTCAACGTGTGCTATCAGTCCCACATCCTTTTATTATGGATATTTACTCTGAAATGTCCCTAAATGCCAACCAAGGACTGTTGAGCCCACACCAGAGGGGCTGCCAGCCTCTGGGGTTCCTCCTCCTCCTCCTCTCTTTTAGTTCGTAGATTATGAGGAAAAAAAAAAAAAAAAACAAACCTCAACAACCCTGTAAAATTAAATTTCTGCTCAGGCATAACATATCAAGTGTCATCACTCCCATTCTCATATCCAGAGAAGGAAAAGCTACTGAAGAACTTCATTTTAACAGGAATAACCTGACAAGGTGGGAAGAGAAGGCATCATGGCTAAGTGCTGTACATGGAGAACTGTCCCAGACCAGATGATCACACAAGACCCTGTGCTCATCACACAGCAGCAATCTCAATTTCTATTCTTGCCAGTGCTAGGGAGAAAACACGCCCTGGCCTGTAGGAGCAGAACAGGATATGCCAGAAATAAATTTAAAAAAGAAAAAAAAATCCTCATCCTGTAGCCTGTAAATGGAGACCCAGAGGTGGGCACTGATGTGTTGAACATTGACCATACCCCACAAAAAAAGCTGAGTGTGGACACTGCCTCCAGACAAAGCTGTTTGTCCAACCCTGCCAAGTCAAATACACAGGGTAAAAAGATAACCAAAAGATAACCCCTGGCACAGACATGGACGTTTTTCCTCAAACAAAAATCAGAATTAAACCTGTTGTAGGTTCCTTCAACTTACAAACCAGGAGAGGTTTCTCACACTGTGATGCAAAGCCTCTGCTCCCAAATTTTGCAGTGATAAATGGGGAAATTTGATGAGCTGATCCAGAAAACCCACTTCTTACATTGAAACTAGTGCTTTCCATGTAACTTGTGGCTCACTGTTATGTGTAGTATATTAATTTTCAAAAGAAGAAAAGGATTAAATTCATATGAACAATTTTAAGGCCTCACAAAGCTTTATGCAGTATTCCAGCAGATTTCATACAGCCTAACACAAACTGTTTCTTAGGATAAAATCTATTCCTTATCTGTATTTTTGAGTAAGGCTTTTACCCTCACATTTTTATATCCTGAAGTTTAGAAGGAGCCTTAAAATCTTAAGTCATTACCTTGACAATCCCTAGAACCCTGGAGTTTTGGGGGAGGAAGGGCTCTCCATTCCAGTAATATCTCATTTGCTCTATTTCCTAAACAGAATTAGATATTCAAACAATCCAAAGCAGGACTGCAAATTCCATTTGTCCCAGAAGGATATAAATACTAACTCTTATTGCTCTGTTTAAAATAAATCTTCATTAGTAGTTCTCCCATTCAAAATGTATCTTTTTAAAAAGAAAATAAGACATTGCTCCCAGTGTTCATCTGCTGCTCCTGACTGCTTGGATAAAAATGTCTCAAAAAATTAAGTTTTAGGATTTTGACAGAACTTGGTGGCCACCTTAGAAATAAAATAAAAGATGTAATGGAAGGAGAAATGAAGTTAATCCATATTCTGAAGCCAGGCTGTGGCAGATATACTCACAGAAACAAGAATCTGCTCAAATGTACATGAAGAGTTGACTCTTGTCTTAAAATTGCCTTACTCTGGGTTTGTTTTTAAAGACAAGGAGAGCTTGGAGAACCAGCCTGAGCCTCATCCTGTGCATCCTCTTCTCTCTGACCCTGCCAAAACCTCTGCCATCTCTCCTGTGTTTGCAGCTCTTCCTGCAGAAATAATGGGCCAAATATTCAACATTCACTCCCAACATGCCCAGGGTGAACAGAAACGAGGGCAGCAAATCCCACCAGAGAAAACTCTGCTTCACACTGGCCAAAATTCCTCATGACAGCAGAGAGCATCCAAGGGGCACGCCTGTATTCTGAATGGATTCAGGGCATCCAGGGCAACCCCCAAGGTTTGCCAAAGCTGATCAGCTCAGGGACAGACACATGGAAGGTTGTAGAAATGCTCCTGTTTTATTCAGCTTCTCAGATTTCTTTCGGGTTGGTGGGTTTTTTTCAGGTTTATTTACTTAAAACCGAAGCTTTCCCACGGGGAAAAACAAAAGCAAACAGCAATTTCTTTGAGAAAAAAACATCCCTGGAAATATTATTTTTGGATTAGCTCTTCAGAATCAGACCTTTGAAAAGTTAAAGTGGATAATTGTGAATAATTCAAAATCTTGAGGCATTCTAAATTATGATTAAGCAACAACAAGATCAACTTTGGAAAACAAGTGTCAACAAAGCATCCTGCCTCTGGAGAATCATTAATCTGGGGTACAGATGAAACTCTCCTGACAATATTTTAGCACATGCCACAGGAACTGTATTTCTGGGCGCTGAATCTCTGTTTATGTGTAATTGAAAATAGGAGAAGGTGGGGAGAAGCCACGGCTGTGCTCAGTAAACAAGGACAGCAGTGACTCTCAGGGATGCATTATTTCCACCCTCCCTGGCTGCTCATGGAAGACCCTTTTCCATCTGGGGCTCCCA
>VZSR01000902.1:303824-339199 GCA_013398615.1 Brachypodius melanocephalos
AGCCCTGGCCAGGCTCCTGTCCTGCCCAAGGTGTACCCTAAAAGCCTTTCAGTAAATATCTACCTTATTTTCTAGCTCTGTCCAGTCTCTGTTTCAGGTCAGCCTTCCCAAGGCATCAGCACAGGGTGCCCAGAGAAGCTGTGGCTGCCCCTGGATCCCTGGAATTGTCCAAGGTGATGCTGGACAGGTCTTGGAGCAGCCTGGGACAGTGGAAGGTGTCCCTGCCCATGGCAGGGGGTTTGGATCCAGGTGACCTTTACCATCCCTTCCAACCCAAATAATTTCATCATTCTATGACTCAATCTAAAACAACACCAATGTCTATTACAGGTGGAATTCTCCCTAAAAACACCCTTGAAATTCACATAAACCACTATTTTTCAGAGTGCACAAACGCTTAAAAGGAAGGGGTGACACCAACACCACCCAGTGCACCGAGCACTGGCCGCTCTCTGCCCTCAAACACCAGCTCAGATGCTCAGGGCTCTGTGTGTCATCAACCTGAATTTGCAGCAGGAACCCAGAACTTAATGAAGCTTGTTCAGAAAGAACCTCCTGACAGTTGTTCCTTTCTAAAAAGGGTGCCTGGGAAGGGAGCTGTGGGCACAGCCCTCCCTCCCTGCTGGGCTGGCAGGACATTCCTGTGCCTGCAGCCCTGGGGCTCACAGCTTCACCTGTTCCCAAGGGATTTGCTCCAGTGGCACCAACACACGTGTGCCCCCTCCTCCTTCCTTGCACCTGGATCCTGGATAACATCTCCCGCTGAAATTCCCCTGCATAACTGCTCACAACAAGTGCTTGTGTGTGCAAAAATAGCTCTGCACAAGAACCAGAGGAATGAAATGCTCTAGATGTGCACTGCCTTCAAGGAATAACTAACTCAAATAGCCACCATCACACAGTTACAGTGTGTAAGCAATGGCTGGACATGAAAGATCTGTGACAAGACACAAAGTTTATTTCTCTGCATTTTTTAATTCTTTCTAACAGCTGTGATCTGTTTGCACAGATATTCCACAGTGAAGGGCTTATTTATCACTCCATTTCTTGTGAAAAGAAACACCCAGGCATGAGAAGGAATTTCCATTCAAACAGCCTTAATTCTTATAGCACCAAGCTGAAGGAGAATAATAAAAGAATTTTTACTTCCACCTGTCCCCAAATCAACCTAACTTTTTCTTCTTAATTAGAAAAGTTTCTCATCCATGATTTCCTAGTTTTCCTCACTTATGCCAAACATAATAGAGAAGTTGTGTGTTTGCAAAGTATTGCATAAAAGGCCTATTTATGTAATAAATTTTATATCGGTAAAGTTTATGGCAGAAATTTTGTTAATGGTGCTTCTAGACTTTGGAGTAGGTGTAAATATGTAAGTGGAAGGTACAGACATCTCCATATACACATATGGAATGATCCTGGCCCCTCAATCCATCTGCTATTTCATGACTTTAGTCCATACAGGGTGGGCAGAACCACAGGTATGCAAAATGCAGCAATTCCATTTAACGGTGACATAAATGATCAAACAGAATCTAATTCTGTCTTTACGGAGAACCTCACGTATTTCGTTTTTTACATAAAAATTTCTTTGTTGCTCTTTATTGAACCTCGCCCTGTTTCAGAGCCAGGTGATGTACAAATTCCTGCATCACTGTGAAGGGTGAGGGGTTGAGAGCAGCCCACTGGGAACCACGAGGGTGATCCATGAAATAAAGAGAGCCAGCGGCAAAGCCCCCAAAGGCACCACCCCACACACCCATCCCTCTGTGTTTAAAGAGTTCTGGGAGCCAAACCCTCCAGAAATGAAACAAAAATCTCTGTTCAGCGACACTGCCATGCCACGTATGTCTGGCTCTTTCCTGATCTGCTCCAGCTCTGTTTATCCTGTTATTTTCTGTGTGGGATGATGGGGAGGGACACGGTGTGGTTTTATCGAGCCTGCGAGCTCTGCAGCACAGAAAGCTCTGACCCAACCATGCCTGATCACCACACACAAATGGTAGGCACGGCAGCATAACAACACTCTGGGGATCTGGAGAAAACCAGAGACAGGAAAATCATCCTCAGCTTGGAGCAAGAGTGATATCAACTGAGGCTGAAGGACAGACAAGCACGAGCAACCTGGCAGATCACCTCTGTGGTAAATCATTCCTGCCTACATCACAACATGGGTTCACACAGAAACCCTGAGAGCTTAAAGAAAATTCTTTTACCATTCCAGAACTTGCTGTCTGGCCGTGTCCCTGCACAGGGGTGTGTGTCACTGGCCAGGCTGGCACAGCACTGGGGATGTCCTACCCCTCAGCTGACCACAAGGTTAGGGCCAGAGGACACCCAGCTGTCACCCTGGTAACACCAAACCAGACTGAATTTCCAAACACATGCTCCTGGGTAAGTCACAAACCCCCCAGGTGATGGGAAAGTTCCCTTTGCTGCATTTGCTCAGCCCTGGAGTTGGATTATTTGAAAATACACGGCTATATTTAACCCCTGGGATACATTTCCAAAAATCCTACGCTAGGAATTCAGAGGGTAAAACAAGTGCTTGTGATGCTTTTGATCTTCCAGCAGGGCTGCTGCCCCGAATTAGCAGCACAAGCCCCGGCAGCAGAGCCCTCCTTGGCTTTGGGGCTCAGTAGGAATGGAGAAACAGATTTATTGCACCTTCCTATGGCAACGTTTGGACAGCACTGCCTGCATAAAACTGCTAAAAACTTTTACAAGAAGCAGGTTAAAGTGGGTGCCTGCTCTTGAAGAGCAGAGACAGAATTATTTTCCATGAGAAAACAAGCAAACTAAGATTTTTTTTACTTCTTTTTTTTTAAATACAGCAGCTATTTTTAGCTATTCGTCCACAACACAGCAGCCCCCTCCTTTAGTGGGTATCACACACACACAAACACAAGAGTTGCTGGGGTCACGCAGAAGATTTCAGCTTGTGTTATTCCTTCCAACCTAGTCATGAATGTGTGAGCCCAGCTACCTCCCGTAAGTATGGCCAGCACCCACATCTGTTACATCAATTCATTAATTCTTGAGAAAAAGAACGCAGAAATATGGATATCACACGCCACACACACAAATTACTAATGGAGGCTTCAACATCTATGCTCTTTTGACAATTAAAAAAAAAATAATTCGTGGAGCTGGCAAGGATCACACTGAGGAGGGGACTGGACACCTTTCTCCAACAGCTCAATTAATATTCTCAGTGCTGTTCAAGTTAAAACCAAGGTCCTCACCACGCTGCAAAATTCCCATACAAACTGTTCCTTAGGTGTCACACACACTACGGAACAGCTCATTACCAGAACACAAGAAACCAGTCAAATATTAAAATAACAGTCAAATTCCCATCACTGGAAGTAAGGTTTCCTTGAAAATTAAGTTGTTGCACTGAAAACAACAGCCTCCATCCCAACTTCCATACAGTTCTTGGGAAGAAATTCTGGCTCTGACCCACATTGCAGTAGGAAGGCTGATATTAGTTTACCACTACAGCTTGGTATCTGCATCAGAAAGAGATGATTCTTAAAAACTTCCTGTCAACACTTGAAAAAAACCCCAAATACCTCCCTTTTGCTATATGAGAACAGATACTTAGAGACACAAAGTGACCCTGAAAAATATTAAAGCCTGGGCACCAACCCACAGGCCACCCACAGTAATTTCCTGGCCTATTTATACGAGGTGCTGTGGTGTTTGTTAAGCCTTTCTGTCGCTCCAAATTCTTGTCCTGGCTGTCCCACAGCTTCCCCAGACATGGGAAGATGAAAGTTTGGTGTATCCACGCACAGGTTCCCCAATCCTCTTCCTTTCAGCACGTTTCAGCTTTGCTGTATTCACATATATATATATATATATACACACATATATAATGTAGACAACTCACAGGCTTTGGGTTTTGTTTATCATTCTACAAAATTCAGTGGTATGAACCCTTCTACAAGAGGTGACATTGAGCACTTGCAAAGGCACCCACATCAATAAGAATAATCTATAGAACCTAGGAGGGCAAGTATTAACCTTCCACAATCTGATGTTAAACTCTAAAATCCTGCCCTAAACAAGAAGCAAATAAGAAAAAAAAAACCTCTGATTTTCTATAAATAAACAATATTAGCAGAGATAGCCCTACTCAGGTTTATTCACCTAAGTCTTCTTTTCAGAAGTGTGTAGGAGAGGAAACTGGCCTCCATTATTTTTGTCCTTCACCCAGTTATCAAGAACTATGCCAACATTTTCTGGTTTATTTTTTTAAAAACCCAAATGCTGCGATGCTCTCCAAATGTTCTTGGTCCAAGAGCCTGTGCTCCATACAAGTACATCCTCTCTTTACCCACAGTATTTTTTGCATCCAGCTGGAACTAATCACCAGAATTACAGGCTTTTGTTTAGACAAATATCTACAGCATGAAAATACAGAGGTTTGGGGAAAAAGAAACCCTGAACCAGATTTTCTGCAGAGGACAAGCTATAGAATAGCCTGTAATAGATGATACAAAAGCCAGCCAGCTCTTATCTGGAGCAAGGGAAGACAGGGATCCTCCTCTCAGCAGAAGAGCCCTGACAGGATGGTGATGGGAGGACAGGTTCTCACCTAAGTGATTTTTCACGGAGCCAGTGGGGTCCTTGTCATGTAATTTTTGGCACTGGGACAAGGCTGATAAGCACAGAAGGTCCCACATGGTTCTTGCAGTCCTAAACCTCTCCTGACAAGGCTTATTAGCCCTGGCTTTGAGCCTGACAGACCCAAGCTGTCTCCAGTGCTCAGCCTGGGCCAGTTTTCCTGATGGCTCTGCAAGGCTGGGAACAAGGCAGAGAGGCTGGATCTGGCTCTGCAGAGAGCTGCCTCAGCTTGGGCATCACCAGCCAGGGACTGTGCCACAGGGAAGGGAGGACACTCCTTTTCCTCACCTCCTCGAATGGATTTGGGAAGACACAGAGTTGGTGCAGCTCTCTAAAGCTGATGCACCTGGCTGGGAGTGAGCTGATTCCTCACAGCTCAGCTCACGTGTGTCTGCTCAAGGCAAAGGGAAAAAAAAAGAGGATGGTAGAAGCTTCCTTCCCTCTGAGATCTGCTGTACTGCCATACAATGAGCTAAGTTAAATCTCCATTTATTAGTGGGGTTCTTCTGTTTTTTAATTCCCCTGGGTGTCCTCACCTGTGCTGCTCGCCTTTCAAGCACTTCATTATGGATATGGACACTTTTAACTGAAAGATTCACTTGAAAACAGACTGGACATTACCTAAATATCAGGATGGCTTTGCCTCTGCCACCTCTCTGCGTCCCCAAACTCTGCAGGACTCTGTGAGCTGCATTAATAGAGTGCACTGAAACGTCAGAAGGATGAAGACTCAGGTACCTAAAACAAGCACTGCGACATGTTTGTCCCGAACCTGCCAAAGAGTTGTCTCCATGTTGGTTTTTTATCTTCTTTTCTTCTGTTAGAGCCAAGATTAATACTCAGGAGATGCAGTTTTCATGCTTGGACTCAGTTGTTTGTTCATTCTTATTAATTCTTATCTATAGCACAGTCTCACAAGTTGTGAGCTCTAACAAACAAGGTAGAAAATGGCTCTAACTCTTCCCAAGGTCTTCTAAGCATAAATTAACCAATAACAAGATGACACCTAGATTATTTTTACTTTTAACCCAATACCCAACCACCCGTGGTCCGCAATGAGGACTTTTCTACCCAATTACAAAACACCACCCAAAATATGAAGAAAGAGAAAGAAGGACTCAGTCTCTGCCCTAAATCCTCCATCTTGCTTTTTATATCTATATCACTATATTCTAAACCCTTAAACTCTGAGTTTTTCCCCTGTGGTATCACCCACTTCTATTCAAACTCCACCCCCACAATCTCAGTGCTGTCACTCAATTTTGAGAGTCTCTCCACGGCCTCAGGTCAATGCAGGGTTTGCTTGAGGGTCAGTGCCTGGCAGCACAGAAAGGCTGGAATTCTCAGCTCCCAGGGTTCCAACATCTCCCTGAACACTGCAAGTAACTACCGCACAAACACCACCCCCGTGAAGACTCCTGTGTTGTGCCTTAGGAGAAACATTTTTACAGTCAGATGACAACGAGCTCTGCAAGCACATGCACCTGATAAAAGCAAGCCCTGGGCATAATTCTCATTTTCCTGACAGGAGGAGAACTGCTGAGGATGCCCGGCTGTGACTGCAGGTCCCATGAGTGGGGGGGACAGTCCTGAATGAGCAAGTGGAGTCACCTCAGAGGTGACACAGCCCAAACGTGTCCCTGCAGCACTGCCCAGCATTCCTGACCCAGCACATGCCACTGGTTATAACCTGACCCAGCTTCCATCAGCAACCCACTCCATCCATCCCACCATCCAACACAGCAACACTTTCTCCTCATTGAGAATAATGACTTGAAGTGACTTTTTTCAGCTGCAACATCCCGGAGCTGGTTACAGACTCCAGCCCTGAGTGAAATTCGGTCCTTGCAACGCACTTGTGGGACGTTAAATTACAGTGATTGTCAAAATTTCCTCATCATTTATGCTGCAGACAGATGTTGTGGCTAGAGCAAGAACAGCAACCACCCTCTTCAAAGCAGCAAGAAGGAGCAAGGATAAATCTTCCTGATGGTTTGCTTTTTACAGAGTGCTTGCTCCATGGCTCCAACAAGATTGATAACTTCCAAGGAACAACAGAAAAGCCAAAGGAGGAGAGCAGAACAGAGTGTGGCTTTTGACTTATGATGTCGAGCTCTCCTTAAGTCTTTATTTCACTTTACCACGTGAGTGGCTGCGCTCACGTTGGAGTCATGAAGGTTGGGGCAGTCAGGAACACTCATAAAAATAAAAACCATTGAAATAGCTTCACACAGAGAACGGATATCCAAGTGTGCCAAAGCAAGCACTTGCAATGCCAAAGGAAGATATCAGGATTTATGTTGTAAAGTGACTTTTTCTCAAGATACAGAAAGAAGCAACCTCATTTGAAGTATCATAAATTTTAAATGCTCTCCATTTAAAAGACAGGTTTTTTCTTATTTGTGTTCTTAATAAAATTCTGCTATACCCTTAGCTCCAGCAATACTCACAGCAAACACAGTCTTGAGCTATTATATGCTTTTCATTTCCTAGACTGATTTTTGGTTATCCACGTTTGAATACTAAATACAAACAAGACACAAACCAACCTCTTACCTGTCAACAAACTGCATCTTGAATTTTATGAATTTTTTTTTCATTTTATTCATATTGCTCATTTACTTTGTTTCATTTCAAAGATACAGTAAATCTTAATCATACTTTCAAATATCTAATTCCTTATTTCTATATATTTCTGCTTAACCACGTGATATTTCAGAAATATAAAGCAGCAATGTAAGAATAATCTCAGTTGTAAATATGTGATTAATTAGAAGGCCTGGTTCAACTGTGGGGTACAACGGGGCAAGAACTGTAATAATAATGTTCTGAAGACTACACTTCTAGTTCACTACTGTGAAAAATTAATTAAAAATTGTTATTAAAAGTCTCATACACTGAAATCCCACCCTGTCACTCAGCCATGCACACACAAACAGCAAGTCATTTTACTACTTACCATTTGAGACCTATTTTTTGGGCAGCCATTGATGTCCTCAATCTTTTCATTCGCTGAAAAACAAACAAAAAAAAAGAGGCAATAAGGCAAAAAAACACCTCTAAAGCAAGGGCATTTATTTATTTATTCCAATGATTTCCTGAGCACCTGCTGCCAGCTCAGTAAAGGGGTTTTGGATTGTAGCTGTCCACTCCAAGTGTGAAACACTGAGAGCCGCAAAAAGAAAAAAACCAAGCAGCTGGAGTTCTCTGCTCCAGGGACAGCTGGGGCAGAACCAACTGCTCTGACAGCCCCTTGTGAGAGGGAATTCCTTTAAATCATGAGAAAGATGTGCGCCCTGGAAGCTGAATCACTGCTGGGGGGAAAAGTGAGCACTCCGCGTATATAGAGATGTTAGCGTGGCAGCTGGCCTGCTTGGAGAGTGAACACAGGTTGGAAATCCACAGGAGAAATGTAAAAGTATTCAATAATTAAAACTTAATTAAAAAATTTATAATTAAAGCACCATTAAATTTTTAATTATTAAAATAATAATCAGCATTTTGAACTATTTATTATTAATAATTCATACATTTCCCCGCTTTTTTTCCTCTACTAATCTTTTTTTTTTTTCTTTCTTTTTTTAAAGCAGCAATCAGGAAACAACTTTTCAGGATTCTTCTTTTCAGCATGGCTTACACGCTACCCTAACCTGCAGAAGAACACAGTTTCCACCTTTAGGGTGAGAGGTGAAACAATGAAATCCCTGAGGTGGATAACGTTTCCCTTAGAGTCTGAGTTTGCTCAGCTTCACCTTCCAGCCTTGGATGCTGGAATGACTTTGTGTTTGGGTTTGAAGAGCCAGTTACAACCAAAGGCCAGCTTCCCACAGTTTTTTTTTTCACTGTAATAAATAAAGGCAGGTGCTCACATCCCATCTGATTCATGCATTAAAAGCTGCATTTTCCAGCAGTCCCAGAGCTCTCAGTCAGAACTCCATCCCACCTCATGGTTTCCCCTCAGTTAGGATATTTGTTTGGCAGGATATTCCAGCAGGAGTCACAGCCAGGAGGAACAAAGCAGTGCCACAACTTCACTCCTGCCTGACAGCTCCCATTTCACACATCCATGTCCCAGCACACCTTGATCCCACAGCAATGCAATGGGAAATTGATGCTAACCTGCAGCTAAACCCACAGGGTGCTCCCCAGAGGGGTCCATCAGCCCCTGCCCACAAAGAGCACACCCTGCTCCCAGGGTGGCCCTGCTCCCAGCTTTGGTCATACAGGAGCAAAGATGGATCCATTAAATCCCATTTTCCAAGCCCTGTGCACCCATCTCATAAGATTTACCATCTCTCACTTTAGTGCCATGCAGTATCTCCATCAACTACATTTGTAACATGTTTAAAAATTGATAGTTGTATTCCTGTAAATCAGAATTAATAATAATAATGATAATGATAATAATTATTAATAATAAATAATAAAATCTGTATTATTATAAATTGGAATAATAAATTATTATTATTATTATTATTATTATTAATAATAATAATAATAATAATAATAATAGCTGCATTCCTATAAATCAGAATAATAAAAAATAAATAGGAATAATAAATAATAATAAACAATAATAAATAATAAAATCTGTATTCTTATAAATTGGAATAATAATAATAATAATAATTAATAATGATAAAGAATAATAAAAGCTCTTATAAATCAGAGTAATAAAAATTATTAATAAATAATAATAATGAATAATTAAGGACAATAAATAATAAAAGCTGTATTCCTATAAATCGGAATAATAATAAATAATAATAAAGAATAACAATAATTTTTAAAACTAATAAAAGCTGTATTCTTATACACCAGAGGAATAAAAATAATAATGAATAATAATAATAACGCATAATTAAGAATAATAAACAATAAAAGCTGTATTCCTATAAATTGGAATAATAAAAAATAATAATAAATAATAATAATAAGAAGAACAAATTATAATAAAAGCTGTATTCTTATAAATCAGAATAATAAAAATAATAATAAATACTAATTACAAGTAATTAAGAATAATAAATAATAAAAGTTGTATTCCTATAAATTGGAATAATAATAAATAATAATAATTAATAATAAATAATTAAATAAATTAATAATTTAATCTTAAATTTTTAAAGAAATTAATTTAATAAAAATTTAAAAAATAATACAAGTTGTATTCTTATACACTAGAATAATAAAAATAATAATGAATAATAATAATAAATAATAAGAGCTGTATTCCTATAAATCAGAATAATAATAAATAATAATAATTAAATAATGATAAATAATGATAAAAGCTCTATTCTTATATATTGGACAAATGATAAAGAATAAAAGCTGTATCCCTATAAATCAGCACCATTCATAATTACTGGAAAGGAGCCTAATGAACCTGTGAGCTTGTTTGGGACACGTGTACAGAGACACCTCCAAGAACCCAGGGCACACCCAGAGCATTTGCATTCAGGGATTTAAACACAGCTGCTATGTTTAAATGGCATTACTAGGGCATGTAGTACCTACACATCCTTTACAGGCTCATAAATTTTGAACTGAAATGAACCAGGATGACATGGATACATTTTAATTGACTTGCAAACAGCTGCTTTTACACATAGCACACCATCACATTTAAAAAAACCAACCCTCTCCTGCACTGCGTATCAAAGCTTTCCTAATATGTAGTTAGGAAAAAAGCTTGGATTTTGCAGGCTGCAGATGAAGCTGCTTCTATGTGTGAAAGCCCTCCTCATCTTTGTGACAACGACATGGAGCTCCCTAAAGCCATACACAGCAGATATAATTCACTTTTCTCCACTATTAATTTGGAAGATTAAACTCTGAGCGTTTAAATATGACCTTTCTTTCGCACGAAAAAGGTTCTTAGAAAAAGAAATCCTTCCCCTCCTACTTCAACTTTTGAAACCTTGCAGACCTTATCTTAAGTATCAGCCAAAAGACAGCCATAAAAATAAGAAAAAAAAAAACAAACCCCAACCTGCAAAGGTGATCAAAGCAATAATTGGTTACGTATTTTAGAAGGAATAATTTGAATTTCATAAGGGTTTTCACAAGTCAGTACTCAAAGAGCTACATTTAAATATTTGGTAGAAGGCACCAAGTCCACATTTTGATGGTGGTGTCCTTGCACACGTGTTCTCATGCAGAAGTTTCCTACAACTGTGTTAAGGCAGGGTAGACAGACAGGCACGAAAGGAATCAACTCCTGACTGCTCCTGGGTTTCCAAAAACCTTTCCTGCTAAAGGAAAGGGATACAGGAAGGAGCATTGTTCATAGTGAATACCTGTCAACACACAACATTGAATTCATGGCCTGTTTTACACCTCTGGGCTACAATGCTACTGAGATTTAATGCAGCTCTACAAGCAGAGAGAGAAAATTCTTTTTAACAAATCCCAGGAGAATCACTGGAAGATGCTTCACAGTGTCAGCCCAGAACAGAGCTTGGCAGATCTTTACCCTAAACCTAGAACTAGCTCCCTTAGAGCATCTCAAACACACACAACAAACACGCACGCTCTGATGTCCTGCTCCTTTAATTTGCATCTCAGATCTGTCGGTTTGCTCCTAACAATGGCTGTCCTCATTCCCATGAGCAGCCTTTCCCATCCCATCCATCCCCAACGTGTTTTGTGGCACCCCCAGCACCAGATGGATGAGCCTTTGAAGGAACTAATGAAGGACCCAAGCCCAGGGGAAGAGGGACAATATGCAGCTCAGCACGGAGAAAATTGTTCAGAACTTCCATTATCCATGAGCATTAGTGCGCTAATTTGAGAGAACCAAGGGCTGTGGATAAAACAACTGAGATCTGCCCTGATGGCAAGTGATTCTCCTCGTCTGAAAACTCGTTATGGAAGATTTCTTTTTCTGCCACACAAAAATTACACTCTTTCCTCCTTTCCCAGCTGTATATACGGATCTCCCAAATCCAACTGGAGGCAGGAGGTTCACAAGTGTGAATTATATTCAGATCAGTACCCAACAGATATTAGAAATAGTGAGGGCTAACAGCATCCCAGCAGAAAAAAAAAAAAAGTTGTTTTGTTGTTTTTTTCTTTTTAACATTCAGCCATGTGGAGTAATACTGCTGTGTCAGGAGATCTCATCAGCAACATCCAGTATTTTTCCACTATAAGACAAGGCTTTTTCAAATTAATTAGCAAAGCCTCTGAAGGACAATGATCTCCGTAATTCCAGGCGGTTTGATGGATTCGCCCCCACGCACTCTGTGTTGGTGTAGAAGATAAAAACAGAATGGATGGTCTGAGTGAGCTGGTGGATACCTGGCACAAACACAGAAGATCACTCACCTACAACTTGGATGATTTCAGCCAGCAGGACTCCATCAGTCACATCCTGCTGCAGGTCCTTTATCAATCTCTTGTGACCAGATTTTGCCAGATAGTGATTAGCCCAATCCGTATAAATCTGTTAGGAAACAGACAAACAAAAACAAACTGTTACTCATAACACAGCCTGGAAAATGAGGATTCTTTGTTTGTCCAAGAGGCTGATTTCAGATCATCACCCTTTTTTTTTTTTTCTCTCCTCTTCGAAACAAGTCAACAGCATTAAAATGCAAGGCCTTGTGCAGACCAAGTGTTCAGCTTGCTGTAATATGGATTTTTCTATTCAGCAACCTGACATCAAAGCTCAGGGCAGATGACAGCGAGCTCCTGAACATGTTACAGCTTGAACGGACCATCAGGAGGTCAGTGGAATATTCTACAGCAGCAGTGAGTGTGCACAAGAGATTTCAATTTCAAGTATTTTTCCTTCTGCATTTTTTCCCTTTGACATTTTTTCTCCGTAGCTGTTATTGAGGAAGTTTTAAAGGTTCTTTTCCCAAAAATGCTTCTGGTGGATATGAGCCATACAGCAGCTTCATTTTGAGGAAACTCCTTTATTGTATTAACAAAGAAACCTTCAAAGGTCCTAAATATCCACCAATTCTAATAAGGTTAAACAGGCCTATTAAATGGCTTTTAGTCTGTTATGCAAACTTCCAGCTGTTGGAATTTATTTCAAAATGTGTTACCTGAAAACGAAGCACACCAGGCAACCAAAACCTCTTTAATTTGCATTAAGCACTGCTCATCATATACCAGCACAACTTAATCAAGATTGCCAGAGAACTTACACAAACTTTTCACGCTGGGTTATCAAAAAGAAGCTAAATTACTTCATTAGGAATTTCTGCTTATGAATTAAATAACAGTAGGATATATCTATACAGGATGATACATAGGACAATATTTACATAGGACAATATTCCAAATCAAGATTTTGTAAAATTACCTAACACGTTCCAAAGAAACAGGGTAAAAACAATTAAATATCACAATTTTATCCTTTAAATACCTGAATATTAATGTTCACCCCTACTCTGAAGAGTGCCTAGAACACTGGGAACACATTCATCCCAATCCAGTCTATCAGTAAGCAGATGTAGATTCAATGAGCCATTCCAACCCTCACAGACCCTACAAACCCCTGTGGTGGAAAACTTAAGAGTTTAAGGGTTTAGAATATAGTGAGATAGATATAGACATATAAAAAGCAAGATGGAGGATTTAGGGCAGAGGCTGAGCCCTTCTTTTCCACCTTCTTCTCCATGCATCTGGGTGGTGTTTTGTAATTGGGTAGAAAAATCCACATTGTGGGCCAGGGGTGGTTGGTTATTGGGTTAAAAGTAAAAATAGTTTAGGTGTCATTTCTTAATTGGACAGTTTATCCTTAAAAAGTCTTGTAGAGAGAGAGACAGGGCTCCATTTTTAGTTTGTTAGCTAGAAGTGCTGTAGAACTCATGGTTTGTGAGGCTGTGATGTAGATAAGAATTAATAAACACCTGAGTCCAAACAAGAAACATGGTCTGGAGCATTTAATCCTGACTCTGGCAGAAAAAGAAGATAAAATGCAACATTCGGGAACCTCCTTTGCACTCCAGTAGCTCCACACCCTTCTCATCCCAGGGCTGAGCAGTGCAGATCCTCCAAATTACTGACCCACAGCTGCTCATTTCAGGAGCATCTCAAGCCCTGCATCTCCAGTGTGCTGGTGATGTTCTCCTTCAAGGGAATCAAAAGCCAGCTGCCAAGTCCAGGGGGACAAGGATTTGCCACCAAACAGAGGGACTTGGATGTAAGGATTGTAATTTCACACTCCTCTTGCACTTGCTGATTTGATGTTAACACGATAAAATGAAGGGCAGAGGTTTTGACTAGAGCTGTTTTTGTTATAAACTCTTCCTTTGTATTTTTTTAAAAACCTGTAAAACACAACACCACAACCCAACAAATCACTTAATATCTGAAAGCTTTGACCCCATTTTCCACCATCCATCCTTTGCTTTCCCCTTCAGAGCAGCAGGATGTGCATTTCCCATGCCAACAGCGTTGTGGGCTTGAACAGAGAAACACACACTGGAACACCTCAGTGAGACAAACAAACCCAGAGCTGGAAAAAAAACATCTCAGCGAAATAAAGGCTGAGCACACGTGAGTGATTTCCCCAGCTGACTGAGAAATGAAAAGGAGCAAAAACCCCAAGCAGCACGAACCACACACACATTGTGCTCCTCAGCTCCTTTTAGAAGAAAACGTTTTCCACAACAGGAAAACATTTTAAAAGACTCAAGGACTTCAAGGAACTGGGATTGACTTAACCTAGTTTTCTGCCACATGGTTTTAGCTTCCTTATCTAGGAGTGGAGACACATGAGGTTAACAGGTTGTAAAACCATTTACTCTGCAAGTGCAAGGGTCCAACCCGCCCACTCCATCCCTGCAAGTGAGCTGACAAGGAACTTATCAAACACAAAAACCACGTTTCCTTTCATGGGAGGGCTGCAGTCAATGTCCTGCTTTACCACTGAAGCATTTGCAGGAAATTTCAGTTTATACTTTGATGCACGGGTTCCATCCTGGATCGTTTCCATGCTGCAGACCATCATGCAGTCAGACAAAATCCTTGGATCAGCCCTAGAGCTAAAACAGCAGCAGAGCCCTCCTGGCAGAGCCTGAAATCACAGCAACAGCCAGACCTTGAGAGCTAATCAGGATCGATTTTTTAAAGTCAAACAACAGCGTGAGAATGCATTGCCAAACTATCCTGTACCTGCTTCCTGCTGCCCTAATTCCTGCTGCCCCCACAAACTTGTAGTCATCTTATATTCATACCCTGGAACTGCATCAAAGAAATCCCTAAACTCCCTTAAATCCTCCTGGTAAAGGGGACATCCTGAAAAACCCCAAATACCTGCTGCCTGATTCACTGCCTGTGATGAGACCTACAGAAATTCCCTCTGAAGGCAAATTATTCTTGTAAACCCCACTCTGGGTCCTGAACTCAGCCTGCTACAAGCAGAGCTTTTTATGCTTACTATGAAATGCACACCAGCACGGAGGAAAATATTTGTTCTTGGGGTATTTAAGGGTGTGAAATATAATTTAATTCCACTAGTTGATTAGGAAATCATTTCACAGGAAAATATAGACATAATAAACCTGTGCTCCTCTTAAAAATGTTATCACACAACATTCTTTTGCAATATGCATAACATGCAAATTTTTTTTTTTAACTGCCTGGGCTGTATATTTACAAGCTCTGAAGCATTCTCAGGGACACGGTATTACCCAGGCTCATTGTAGCAGCTCCTTGTGATTTTTATGGCAGATATTAAGCCAATCATTGAAAATTTCCAGGATGTTTTCCAAACCTGTTTGTTGCAAGTCTTTGTAACGTACTACACAAATAGATTTCCAATGTTTCTTTTCCACTTCCATACAAACAGGTGAAAAAAAAATACATAATTGCACAATGGCTGCTATTTCTAGACACATGGAACACATTTCAAAGCACATGGTGTTTTCAAATGTTCAAAACCAGGCAAATAATTGGGAAAACAATAATAAAAGAAGGCAGAAAACACTGCTGAGGAACTTTGCATTTTCCTATCTCTGCACATCAATTATGAGTGTTCCTCAGATATTTTCAGCAAATGGGTCTGAAGTCACATGTTTGAATATTCTTGTGAAAATTACCTGAATGGTTTTCTCTTAAAAAATATAAAAATTCTTGTGATATGAAATATTCAACCCAAGAGATATTGCCTTATTATACACACCAGTATGGGCTTTTAAAACTTTTCAGTGATTTCACAACAGTATGAAAATCACTGGTGCCAGGTTCTTTAGTTTACAAAAATCAAGTGAACATGGTGATCTGGGCATTATCACCCCAAGCAGGTCTTTGTGTCCAAGTCAGGTTAATGTTTAACCTGTGTCTAAGGCTCAGCTTTTGTTCAAGGTGGACTCAGCTGTTTGGTAGCTTTTTTTTTTTTTTCCCCTTCCTCTCTGTAGTGTACGATCTCAGGAATCCAGTTATCTGGGAACAAATTAAAAACGTATGCAAAAGACCTTTTTTTCTTCTCTCTTTTTCTCTCCCCCTTTGATCCACCAGATTTTGAACTAAGAGCATTGCAGTTAAGTATCAATTTTGGAAATATTCAGTACGTTATGAGTCATAGCTAAAACACTAAAATGTAGTGCAAAAAACCAGCGAGGTTTGGGGGGGGAAAAAAATCCAAATTCTAAAGATTTTGAAATCTGTCTGTAAAGAAAAAGGCCTGAACACTGTCTTCCATCAATAAGCATGAATAAAGTCATGGGAGCAATGAATCCAAGAAGATCATTTAGAGATCCAGTTTATCCATGGAGTTACATCAATTAGGTTAAAGTCTCAGGTATTATCATGTACTCCAAGGTCTCCTTTAAATGGAAACTCCCTGATGTTTTTGCCTCTGAGTCAATACTCTGAAATACACTCATGGAAAGGAAAGGATTCACACTTGAAACTACTTGAAAAGAATGTCTCTGTTCTATGCAAGTAGAAAATATGCCAGAATCTCTTCCTTGTTACTCATTTCCACACACACACACACAAAACTCTAATTACAATCAACGCTCAAGTAAATTTTCAAATCTTTCTTTCCTTCCTCTGCCATGTCAGCTCTGAACTAATCAGCCTCCGATTGTTTTCTCCCGATAATTATCATGAATCAGGCTCTCACGATTTTGGAAACAGCTGAAGAGTATCTTTTTGACATCATGTAGCATAATTAGAGCAGAGCAAGGGTTTTTTTCCCCATGACTGAACAGCAGGGTTAGCCACACCAATGAACTCCCATCCCAGAACAGCCACCACAACGCAGAGCCTGTGCTGCTGCTGACCAAACCACACAGGGAAAACAAAAACCACCCCAAAACCTAAAAATAGCCACAACACACCGAGATGACCTGAAGGGGAATGCCTGCAGTCCTTACAGCAATATGGGGTTTTGGGAAAGCACATGTGGAGTCACCAAATCCCAGTTTTTGGCTGGTAACACTAATTGCAGTCTCATGCTGATCCATGCTAGGGTCCAACACAGTGATCTCATTCTCACAATCACACTGCAAAGCCCGGAGCTAAACAGCTACAGCCAAAAGGTTCAGCAGAAAAACCCATCCCTCTGGAGCATCTCTGGCTCCAAGGGAGCAGGAAGGATAATGGCTATTTTAAAAGTGCAGAGATTGTGACCCTGACAATGCTTTGCTGAGTTACTGGCGAAAGGACAACAAGGAAGCACGTGGTTAAAAAAAAAAATTTTAAAAAAAAAGTTTAACAGCATTTGTCACAGACCTTCCTTTAGAGATTTATTACAATTTGTGGCCTTAGTTGCCCCTACATGCTTCTTAAATCCTGCAGAAGTCTTTATGGGTACATCTGTACCAAGACACAAATCCCACCAAAAGGGTAGTGCTGACTCTTCCAGAATAAATGAAGCTTTGCACTGCTATCCAAAAAGACTGTTTTGTGCTTTTTCCCCCAATATAAGTTCTTGCAAAACAAAACAAAACACAAAACAAAGGCTTAAAAAGCAGGACACAGGATGGACAATGTGTGACCCCATTTCTCTGGGATAATTTAAAGGTGTTAGTGGACTTGGAGCAAAGAGTTCTGCCTGCTCCTTTTCTTTAAGGACACAGCTGAGGGTACGAGGACAGCAGGACTCAAAGCCAACATCCATCATCCTTAGGGGTGCCCTTGAGCCCCCAGTGACCCCCAGCTCAGAAGGAAAGGATAGATGAGACTAGCAGTGAATCACTTCTCTCTGCTCCAAGACACTGGGAACATGTGGAAAGCCAGGATGGAGCTTTGCTGACTCAATCCTATCAAGCACCTTGGCACCAAAGCCAGCTGATAAAGGGTGGAAACCACCAGAAAGCCCAAGCCTGAGGCAGCGATGGGCTGAACTGCAGGTGGATTCCTTGCAGCAGGCAGGTGAGACAGCGAAATTCCCTTCCTGGAATGTCACAGTATGGAGAAAAGGCCAGGCTGGATGGGGCTTTCAGCAGCCTGCTCTGGTGGAAGGGGTCCCTGGCCATGGCAGGGGGTTAGAGTGAGAGAATCTTTTAAGGTCCCTTCCAACCCAAAACCTCTCTCTGGTTCTATGATTCGCAATCCCCCCAAAACAGCTGTCACACACATGCACAGGCACCTACCATCAGCATCTAACATGATGCCAGTACTCTCAATTACCTGAAGTGCTGGAACTTTTGAGTTATCATCAACTATTGAGAACTGAGCTATAACCATCTGCAATTCCCATTTGATTCCCCAATTTCTTGGGAAAAAGAGGTAACTCTGTTTCTTTTTTTTTTTTTTTTTCCATTTCTTAAGGCAACTCAACCAAACTATTTATTCTACTCAGATGTGCAAGTGTTTGTTGCAACTGCTTTGAATTATTACCCAGTTGGTGGGGGATATTCTTCAGAAAATTACATTTTACTGGACACTTGTGTACATTAATTAGCCTTTGGAAGTCAAATAGAGAAATGGGTAATTTAAACACCACCGAGACTACTTATTTCTCTCTCTTTAAAGCCTTATTCCCAACTGAGGAGGGCTTTTCTCATGCATATGACCGCTATTGAAAAGCAATGGGCTGACTCACAGCACGCAGAGCCAAGCATATGTGTCGATTTTAGTAGGCTTGTGACCTTTCCAGGAATAGAGCCTTGGACTCCAGAGCAGGCACCGAGCGTTCAGAGCAAACCTTGGCTGGATGCTAAACAAGCACCACGCTTCCAATCGCCCGGCTGGCACCTTCCCTGCTCTTACCGCACTCAATATTTGACCACATTTAATATAAAAGAGAAGCAAAGAGAGAAGTCCTTTTTATCCCCCACAGCCGTGAAGTTTCTGAGCCCTGTTCCTGACAGGTGCTGCCTACACATGGATATTTCCCAGCCGAGCAGCGTTTTTGGAGCAGCCTGGAAGGTGAAGCAAGGACAGGGATTGTGCTGGCATCCGGCAGGCTCTCAATGCCCCCGTTATCCACCTCTGCCATGCACAAATCCCTGGCGAGCTGCAGCCACACACACCACGCCAAGCCCTCTTATCCCCCCGTGCAAGAAACCCCACGGAGTCCCGAATAAAATGAGATTGCGCTCACACCTGCAGCGATTCCCTCGCAAAAGCGAAACGGAGTTTGCTTTGCTGAGCTGATCGGCAAAACCCATCCCAAGCCACATCTGGCCACAGTGAAACACCTGGACTGATCTCACACCAACAAAGTATAACCCACCCCAGAGAACGAAAGCAGCAAATGCACTGCTTCTTTTCAGTGTTTTCTAAAAAGTCACCTGCAGTGCACAGCGGGTTATTCTCAAATATCACAGTTCTCATACACAAAATATAACCCGTTTACATCTACTACCACCCACAAACAGCGACAGAAAAGGGCTTATCTGGAAGGGTGACACACGTCCACAGAAAATCCTAAAAAGCTGCAGAAGAAAGGGGGAAAAAAAACTCCAAAACAACAACTTCTAAGGCTGAAGTTAGTTCCTCTTCAACAGCACCAGTGCCATGAACGAGGAGCCAAGAGCTGCTTACTGTTTTATAATGGTCACAGGAAAATTTACTTCTCCCACGAACAGGGACCTGGAAGGTCATGCTACTTATTGGCATATTTAACGTGAATGTATTCTGCTCCAGTCCAGCTTGCTGTTCCTTCCCAGGGGGTCCACAGTTCAATGGTTCTATATACGCTGGCATGGGAGGCTTGGGTGGTTAATTTTAGCTGAAGACACGCAGGCACAGCGCTCGGATTTCTGACACAGTCACACTTTACAACTCCCACCCCTCCTGCAGCTCTTCCTTTACTCCTCCCTTCTCCCACTACCGTGTCTAACACACAGTTCCGAGGTTTGGCATCAATTTCCAACAGGATCAGTGTATTTTATCATA
Source organism: Brachypodius melanocephalos (assembly GCA_013398615.1). Classification (NCBI taxonomy): domain Eukaryota; kingdom Metazoa; phylum Chordata; class Aves; order Passeriformes; family Pycnonotidae; genus Brachypodius; species Brachypodius melanocephalos. The sequence continues at coordinate 323,769 of VZSR01000902.1, forward strand.
TCAAGGCTATTCACAGCAAGAATAAAGTCCTGAAGGTCTTTAGTGTTGGACGCTGTAGGCATTAAAGGAATGATTAAAGAAATCGTTGGGGTTTTGTCTGACTCTTTTGTTTTGTTGTTGGTTTGGGTTGTTTGGGGTTCTTTACACAATCAGGAGGCTTTCTACCTATTACAGAGACAACCCCCTTCATGTAAATGCTCCTAACACCTACGGAAATGTATGCTCTGAAAGGGAAACCAAGGTTTTGCATGACAAAAAACTCCAGGTACACCCCTTTTCAGAACCTCGGGACATTCACGATATCTGAAGGTTTTATCCATCACAAATCCAAGCTGAAAAGCATCAGGCTGAATGAGACCTGGAATGGACACACACAGAGCCTGGTGCAGTGACCCCACCATGTGCAAGCCAGCCCTGACTCCACGCTCTGACCACTGCTGCTGGCATTCCTTAAAAACGCAGCAGAGAATTGGCACTCCTAAGACGCTTGGCTGGAATCCTTTATGCTAAAAAAAATAACACAGCCAACGTTGCCAAGGTGAGCAGCGAGGGCTGTTCCAGCTCCCCTCTTGCCAAGCTGAAGGATAGATGTCTGGCATTTTCCCTGTTGGTTTTTCAAAAGGCACACACACACACACTCCTGCCAGAGCCAGATCCATGGGGCCCTTTGAACCGCTCCACGAAAAGCAAACAGCCTGGGAGCCACGGTGTCTCCACAGCAGCGAAGCCCCCTCTCCGAGGGTGTTTGTTTTGGGGAGGTGGGGGTCCAGAGCGGCTTTGGTGGAGTTGGAGGAGAGCACGATGTGCCGTGACAGTGAGGAGCTGCTGCTTCACCCCTCCCAGGGCTGAGGCTCCGGTGTGCTCTGTGCTGCTGATGCACACAGGCTGAGTGTCAGAACGGGGGAAGCTTGCACGTGTTCCCCCCCAAAAACCCTGACCACTGAAGATGGGACAAGCATCTAACTCCTTCTCAGAGCTCCTGCTGTAAGCACCCAGCTCTCAATGTGATCGCTTCCCAAAACTCCACGTAGTCCTGGCGCACTCGGCTCGTGACAGTAAAAAAGCCTTCTGAACTTTTCTAATGAAGACAGACTCATTTTCTCTGTTTGGAAAAGGTACGACAGAGGCTGTTGCAAAGAGCTGCCGTAATCTCATTGGTATTTTTCACCTGGGGTCACAGATCTGTGTGTTTGCAGTATCATCTCCTCTGGGCAGAATGCCATGGCCACAGGAGGGATCAGAGCAGATGAACCATCGCTGCTGGACCCGACTCTGAGAAACAAAGGGCAGGGGAAAGATTTCAAGAGATAACAATCTGAAGAGGGCTGGAGATGGAACCTGACTTGCCATGTAGCATTTTAAGAACAAACCCACTCCTCTGTTTCATTTTCTCTTGATTGCTTAGAGGATTAATTTGTCAAAACAACTTTCACAGATGTGAAGCAACTCCAAGTAAAAATAAAATTGGTTTCTAAGGCACGTGATACTAAACCCTTTCAACTCCTAGCAGTGTATGAAGATGAAAGTTATCTGATCCAAACACTGAGGCCAGGCAACGTTGCAAAAGCTTTTCTTAATTTTTAACAAAATAATTTTGCTGTGGGGATTAGGGAATTACAGAAATTGGCTTTGGTCTCACACCAAATCCTAGCCCTCTTCTAGCCAAGAAGGAGCAGCCAACATTCCCTTTTGGGTCTGCTTAGTGTTTGATGGACAAAAATGAGACTTCAAAACCAGGGCCTGGGTAGGCTCAGTCCCTATCAACACTGCAGCCACCAGCCAAACATCCTCCTCCACCAAGAACAGAGTGTCTAATGCCACTCAGAAAAGAGTAAAGTCATCTGCACTGCCTTCCCCACTCTGTAAAATGTAATTTTTTTAGTTCAGTGTTCAAGGCTTTTCACGGGAGGCAATGCCTCTGGAGCTGCCAGAAGCTTGGAACGACATAAAGCAACAGGCAACCAGCACATGGATGAAAAATCACTGCAACTGAGCTAGGAGGGCCAAGAACCTATTATTCATCACTTTATCTGCCAAGCAAGATCAGTGCAAAACCTGGGGATGGAAGGAATGAAGCGAAGGAGGAAACAAGACCCAAACTTGAGCAAAGGCTTGACCACATGATTGCTTCGAGCCTGTACTCAATTCTCAATCACACATTTAACTCTTCTGAACAGGAATGCTGGAGTACTGAGCAGTACTGAAGTTGGTAATTAAAGAATTACATATTAATTCCATTATTTCTAAAGTTTATTGATGGTAAGAGTAAGAAGGAGAAGGAGCCAATCACCTTTCCAAAGACTTTTTTAATATCCTACCCATATTCCTATTTCTGCTCCAGCTCCTGGGCACTGTCAGAAATGGGACAGTTGGCTAGACAAATCCTAGGTGTGACCTACTTTTGGAAGACCTATTTTTATTTTAAGCTGCATTTTTAAGATAGTGAAAAATATTTTGTGACAGCTGAGCATTAATTTGCGTGGCAAAGACTCCATCCCAAAGACACACAAAAAGACTTAAGTATCTCAGCATCCCAAGAGCTCATCTTCCTTCTAGCCACCAAAATAAACAACCAATCTTTCAGCAAACTTCAGATAGTTTAAAAAAAAACCAAACTAAACAAGTGCCAGATCTCCAGCATTTTTAAAATCTGGTCCTCACTTTTCAGCAGAGAAAAAAAGGAAATATTTGCATATATTTGTATCAACATACAGATCAGGGGATGCAGCACACACAGGTGTCTGGCCCTAAATGTTTTCTTAATGAGATCTTGAGGTAAAATTCTTGCATTTGAATATACTAACAACTACCTATACGTAGGTGGAAGCATTTTTGGTTTTGTTATGTCATTTACTATTATATTGCCACACAGCCCAGAAATCAGGCTACAGAAAAAAGCTTCCTGCATACCTGGGGTTTGCCATATTTTATAGGAAATAAGATCATCTTTATAAATTGCTCCTGCTAAGCACTTAAAAGTTGTTTCTTTCTTCTTCCCCCAAACAAACAAACAAAAAAAAAAATAAAGTGCTGAATTAATTTCCACAAACATAACAAACCTAATCTAATGGTCTTGCAGTTGGCCATCTGTTTCACAGATAACAAATCTAACCGAATCTTCCACTGACTGATAACTTTCTAAATCACATTAAATTGTCAATGCTGACCCTGCTTCCAGCTTAGTTCCTCCTGCTCCCATTTAGGAGGCTGGGAGTGCTTTCTGTACCATGATCTATATGCCAATGAGAGAGAGGAAAACTGGCAATAGCTGAAGCTACACATTTGGCACTAGATCAGATTTCAAGGGGCAGAGAAGGGCAGCGTCCCCAGCTACGATGCAGACTGAGGGAATATGGGGAAAAAAGCTCTAGAGTGCAGATTTTATAGGAATTATTTTAATTCCCCCTTCTCCACCACAGTCTGTGTTACAAAGACCTTTTCAATCAAATGTACATGTACATTTGTAATTAATTAAGAGATACTCTTCCTAATGGGGAGGAGCAAACCTCTATACCCAAGTTTAGTTTGGCACTAATCACAATTAGTGATTTTACCCCTAAAGGCCACTTACAGACAGGCTGGCCAAGACCCCAGTCACCAATTCACTGTCTTTGGGATGCAGAATGATTCCCTGCAGGGTAAGAGAGGAAAATTCTGCTTTTTCATTTCCCACTGACCTTTTCTGCCTTGCTGGGGAAGGAGGGAAGGGGATGCTGCTTCCATCAGAGCCAGCTGGTGTGGGCACTGCTGCAGGCAGGAGGATGCTCACAGACCCAGGAAAGCAAATCCTGTGCTCCTAATTAGAGAGGTTCATTAAAGTGACACCAGCCTGTGCTGCCATTGATCTGGCAAATTCAAATCAAAGCTGTAGGGTTTTGCTAAAAAGTCTGATACTGAACTTTTAACGCCTCCTTCTACATTAAAAAAAAAAAAAAAAAAACAACAAAACCAAACCTGTAAAGTAAAACTTAAAGCTAGACCAGAAATAATATTTTAAAAGTATGCTTTATGGTTCAATTCTCACAGGTGCAGGAACTTTGGGCATCTCTGTCTGGAAGCCTCCTTACACAGCCATCAGACACTTAAAGGCTTCTGCACCTTCCTGAAAAAAAAATCATTCAAGCAAAAGGAATAATTCTTGCACTGCTCCTGAAGCTTTCTTCAGAAGTATATATATATATATAGCACAGTCCTTTAATAGAACTGACATGAGGCAGATCAACTGTAGGCTTCATCTATTTCCAGCTGAAGGAGTTTAAACATAAAGATATTTAATGGGAATTTCCAACTCTTGAACAGCATGACCTACACCAGGCTAAGACTGTTATCAGTTCCTCATGATTTTTCTTCATACATCCCTTTTAAAAATGCAGCTGGTTGAAATACTTCTATTGTTATTATTAATAGTCCTTCAAGAATCACAAGGCAGCAAGGAGGTTGATCAAAAGACCTGCAAGCTCTGGAAAATGCAGAAAGCACAAGGCAGTGAGAGCAGCCTATCCTCACTGGGGTTTCCATCACTCAAAATCCCAATGTAATTTTACACACACCTACACAGTCCCCTTCTCTGTTTGATATCCTGCTTTTAGCTTCCCATTCAGTCCTGCTTTTGCCCGAACACCCACATCTAGGAAAGTGTTACTCCAGCAGCCTTGTGCAGCTAAAATTAGCTGAGTAAAGGGTTCAGTGAGAAGAAAAATTACACGGAATTTAAAGGTAATAAACGCCTGCAACTAATCCTCGTGGTCATTTTACTGGGATCCATAGAAATCAAACATCTTTTTTTTTTTTTTTTAACTTGGTAAATGCTTTGTTTTCCTTCAGATGAAAACATTCCCTTTGATCCATGCTATAGATGTGGTCCAAATGTTCCCCCACGAGATGCAGACGAAATTATGAATTATTATTATTATTCCCCCACCTATGTATGAAACTAAGCACGGTTTAAAGTGACATCAGATAAGAGCAGGGGCTTGGCTGCAGATAAAATCAGAGCAATTTACTGGTAATCACTGAGAGGACAGGCACGGAAACAAGGCTTAGGGACATCAGCAACATCACTTATCTCCTGCCTGGAGCAAGGGTTGGAGGAATGCACAACAAAGAGCATGTTGCCAGTTCCAAAAAGAAGAATTAAAATTGAATTATGCACCCGTATACAATGCTGATTCAGAAATTAACCGCAGATATACTAACACTAGGAGGGGGGAAAAAGGAAGAAAGAGCTGTCAGGACCTGTTACCTGCCTGTTACCCTGATTGAACAACTATTATCTACAGCATTGCTTGCCCAGTTCTTTGTTAACTTCAGCTCGAGCTCTGTAATCTTACAGCTTCAGAAATAGGTTTAAAAAATTAAAAAGAAAAAAAGATGTAGCACTACGTTGAGATTTTTGTTTACAGGTCAATTTTTTTCCATCACTCTCAAACGTGGACATCATTTTAAGGAGGTGAGTGACACTTTCAGGCATAAATCAAGGGAGTGCAGGCTTGTCCCCATCAGAGTGACCCTGACACAAAGGCCAATGAAGAGAAAACATCTTCCTGAACTCTACTGGAGCTGACAAAGGCAGCAGCTGCTCTGCTCCACAGGGCAAATTTGTATCTACAGTAGGTGTTTTGGAAAAAAGGGATCCTTAGGGAAATTACTGTCAGCTCATCCACTCTCACCCCAGTGCAACCTGAGAGATCCCAAAGAAGGAACCAAGCAAATCAGAGCACAATTCAGTTTTTAAAACACGAGGAGCACACAGGTTCATTCAGTCTCACACGGAGGTATTTCTGAAGAGCACACAGAAACACAGGGCAATGACATTTCCCAGCACACACTGTAAAGAATCCTAATGAGCTGGAACAGCAGTGCCTTCAAAAGATACAGATCTCTGTACTATGATTCAGAAGCTCCTAGACGATTGGAAGGATGGATGTTTTGGCAGGAGGTCCTCAAACCTCATTTTATTAGTGCATAAGGGAAAAATCTACTACTACAACTACTACTACTACTACGACACAGTTGGCCAAAGAAATGATTATTGAGGATGAACTAGCTGAAGCAATAACTGGTAAAAATCAGGGTTACTTGAAAAATGAGCAATCTTTATGTACTGAGATACTGAGATTGCACAGAAACAAACAAGTGAAAAAGACCCCAAGAGTCCGTGGCGTATAACATATAGCATGGAATACTATGGAATACATGGAATACTATGGAATACATGAAATTCTGTGGAATATGTGGAATGCTGCTGTTTGGTAGCCTAAGTCAGGCTTCTCCATGGACCAAGGGACAAACAAAGTCTGTGCAGTTTTGTATTCTGACATTTGTCCAGTTCTTTTGCAGATCAACAATGCAGAAAGCAAGCTCTCAGCAACACATTCTGAACTAAGCATTTACAGACAATATAACTGCATTTAGCACATCTGTCCCTGTATTTCTACACTCAGTTTTTCCTTTTTTTTTCCAGTATAACTAGTAGTAAATAGCACATTAAAGTATTCTGATGGTCTAAATGAGTTCTTGCAGTGTTTTAAACACTTGTGTGTATTTGGTGTGACCCTTTATGTTTACTCTTTATATAAACTAAGATGTGACAATGCTTGGGTAAGGGATAGGGTTTAGGGAGGGCTTTGCCCATTCTTCATGGACACCTGCTTTGCACTGACAACATTTTGTTCTCCCAACTCTCTTGCAGACGCTTGTCTCAAAAAGCAAATAAACCCAAAGATCAGATTAGCAGCCTGATATTTCCATGAGGGCTGCTAAGACTGGCAGTACTCATAAAAGTACTGAGTAGCCCTGAGACCAGCCTCCACCCCCAAGAAGGATTAAATACAATTAGCATCAGGAAAACAGATGTCTAACAAAGTAATAAACCATAACTTTTACACGAGGTTAAAAATCCCCCTCTCCTTTCCTCTGTTCAGGGAATGATCCATGGCTCCCAAATGTATCTCTCTGCTGTTTTACACCACCTCGAGACTCCCTCATTCTCTCATCAGTCAATTCATTGGCAATCACTTGTCAGCAAAAAAAAAAGGGAAAAAAAAAAGCAAAACAACAAAAAAGCTCGTTGAGCAAATGACAGAGGACATTAAATTAACCAGTCAAAGATCAGCAATGAACAGCTGACACCAAACTGAACCCAACACATGGCCCCACTCACATTATTGTTAAACACACACAGCCAATCGCTCTGCCTTCAAAATGACATTAAAGGGCCTTTATTTCATAAAACAAAAATATTTGCTTGTGGATGAATAGTCAGCCTAACAGTAAGTACATCATAAAAATTCAGCTATTGCTTTCATGCAGTTTGGATTAAAGGCACTGCTTTACCTCTGAGTACAAACTGAATTATTAAGCAATCATTATTAAGCATTTTCTCTTTAGCTCAAAGGGAACCCTAAGTATATTTCTGTGCACTTCTGTTTGTGTACAAAGTGTATAAATCTTAGGGAAATTTAGGCTTCCTAAATCCTAGGAACCATCCACTCAAGAGTATTAAACTTCTCACCTGCTTAGTGGAGTCACCACAAACCCTGCAAGGGAGGATGCAATCCCCGGTGCAAGGCAGCACAAAAAGCAAAAACGTGTGACCCCGCTTCTCTGGGATGATTTAAAGGTGTTCAGTGGGCTTTGAGCAAAGAGTTCTGATGGCTCCTTTTCTTGAAGGACACAGCTGAGGATAGGACAGCAGGACTCAAAGCCAACATCCTTAGGGGTGTCCTTGAGTCCCCAGTGACCCCCAGCTCAGAAGGAGAGGACACAGGAGGCTCACAGCTCATGGGGAGATGAGCTGGGCTCAGCAGAACCTCATGTAGGTCCCAAAATAACCCAACAATCAGCAGCACCTTGATGATGATTTTCTTCTCCCAAAGCAATGATTTCAGCTGGTGCCATCAGCACCCACCCCACGTGCCTTCCTTCCCCCAAGAGCACACACACCTTGCTGAGTAAAAATTTGACCACGCCAGGATGGAAAAACCAAACCCCACACAAAATAAATGCATTAAAGACAGTGGGAAAGCTGATGGCTTTCTCCTTGTGCTGGAGCTGGAGTTAAGGACAGGTTATATGGGGACACAGATAGAACTGGATGTGGATGTGTGGGCAAGGAACCTAATTAAACACATCCATTCTCTCTCAACAAAGGAAAAAGCCAAGCAGGCAATATCTGCAATATTTTAAACACAGGGTGTTGAAACGACACATGAAAAGAACCATATTTACAAGAGATTTAGGTACCCAGAGTTGCAGGTGTGTTTCCCTTTATTCCTTGAAAAGGACTTTTTCAGCACTGAGTAAATCTCATTACTTCTCTCTGTGCCTGTCACCCCTCCCACACCTTGTCTTATTTGGGCAATAATTCTTACACATGTTTATACTAACACACCTCCAGAACAGGACCTGCCACTTCAAGTTTCAGCAACACCTCATACAACTCTCAATAAATCAATCTATCTATTAATATTTCAATAAATCCCAAAAAGCTCAAAAATTTAAATAAAGTTTTTCAAAAGGGCACAAATTTGCCTCCTAAGTCCATATTTAGTCATGAAAATGTTTCTACAGAAGGCCAGAACAGACTGCTTGCTCCCCACAGCCATGTCATCCCCATAAATCCCAGTATCCTGAATTGTGGGCCCTCTCCTAAGGTAAATTTTGCACCTCAATGTCTTAAACCAAAATCAAACAACAGATATTCCTACCTTCTGAATATTAAGGCATGTATCACAAGGGAACGAAGTAGAACCTGTGTGGTTTTGGAAACCTCTAGCCTTTGAAAGTGCTGGGCTTTTCACATGCCCCCTACTAAATCCACTGGTGTAGAATTCTGATCCCAGAATATTTACCTGCATTTTGGTCATTAAAAAAAAAAAATTAAAACCAAACCAAAACAAACAAACCTCCAAGGATTTCTTTAAAAATCTCATGGCAAATCTCTGAATGCAGAGCAGAGAGGAGAAAATCAGCTTGCCTTCCAATGCCCAAGTGTTTCCCAGGTGATCACCATGATCACATCCCAGGGTGGGATGCCAGAACACTGACACCACTCCACAAGCTCTCATTGGAAAATGTAAAAGACACTGATTAAAAAAAAAGAGAAATACAACTATTGCTCAGTTCAGAAGTTAAACAATTCCACACCAAAATCATCCTTTCTCCTTAACTTTAATAGTACTCACCCTGACAAAAGTTCTGTGGGGTCACGATTCTTAGACAACAAGGTTGGTATCGTTGTAATAAAATTAGTAACTGGGCAGAAAATGTGTAAGGAATTTATGTTTGTCATTTCAAAATAAAAAAATTCACTACAACAGTAAATGAGCGTGTTTGAAGTAAGACTTTTCAGACAGAAAGGTAACACAGAAAACATCTGAGCAGTCACAGCCTCACCATGATGGCCCTAATCATGAACTACTTGCTCGTGCAAGCCAAGTGGCTTTCAGCTTTTTATATTCATGGTAAAGGTAAAATTGTTACATCAATTTTCATTATATTAATAATTTCTTCAATAATTATTTATTTATTATGATTTAATAATTAATAATAAATAATTTATCTTAATTTATATTATCTTTTTCTTTTAATTTACATTATTTATATATTAGTATATTTATATTCAATTTCTATTTAATTATATATTTCTTTATATTTTATAGTAATGGTAAATAATAAATAATTAATACTAAAATAATAGATTTTAAAATATTATTTGTTATTATTTATAAATACATTGATTGTTACATTAACACTGTGACAGTAGAGTCTGACATTGATTAAAACAATAATTAACTTTCTATCTCACATCCTATTAAATACCACCTGCATCCATCTCTCTGTGCTCCACAAACAGAGCAAGACTTAGCACAAAACCACATCCAACTGGGAATAAAAGAAAGAATATAAATTAAAAATATAATATAAATGACTCTTATATGAGGATTTTTAAAATTATATCTGCACCATAATGTGCCATGTATAGTTTGAAACAAAGCAGTTATAATATGGCCTTCTCTTGAGATATAAACACCTGAATGTGCACAAAAAATCATTTTCATGTGATTATTTTCTACTCACCTTGATTTCTGTAATGACACCGACTCCTTAAATAACTAATACTAATAACTAATTAATACTAATAACTAAATAACTAATAACTAAATAACTAATACTAATAAATAATTTTATATGGTTCGATTTTTTATAATATTTAAATGTCTATGTATTATACAGAAAAAGAGCCACTGTTCTGGGTTCTTCCTGGCATGTGTATGCACACACACAGAGGACCTGTATCTGGAATTTAATAGTGTGATACAAGTGCTGGCAGAAATGATCCAAGTCCCTCCTGGAAGGTGTTTTGAGGCTTCCCTCTTTGAGAGAGAGCCTGTTTCAGTCCCTCTATGGTAATTTCAGGTGATTTATTTTGATATCTTTTTGGTGATCTCCCTGATGTATTTTGATGTCTTTACAGAGAATACTCATATGCTCACATTGTCTTGTGGGGTTTTTTTGGTGGTTTTTTTTTTTTTTGTTGTTTGGTTTGGTTTTTTGGGGGTTTTTTTTGTTTTGTTTTGGGGTTTTGTTGTTGTTGTTGTTGTTGTTTGGGGGGTTTTTTTGTTGTTGTTGTTTTTTGGTGGTTTTTTTTTTTTTTTCAGCTAGGAGTGCCAAGAAAACAGATTTTTCTCTCTCGTGGTCAACCCAACAGCCTTTTTTCCCTTTGCACTGATCTTTTTTAAGTGACACCACGACTGTGTACAAGATCCTGGGTGAGGTTTCACCTGCCCCCCGGTAGTTTGACTGCTTTCACACCTCCTTATTTCTGCTGAATGCTCCTTTCCTGACACCTGCCAGGAACAGATCTGCTTTCTGCATAGCTTTGGGATGCTGCAGTTCTCAGTTTTGCTGTCCTCCCCTGACTGATCCTCAGGACAAAGAGGTGTGTTTCTGTGTGCTTCTCCCCTACCTCTGCATAATTTGAAGTTATCTGGCAAGTTGACATGGAAATCAGGAATTTTAAACATCTTAAGGAGATGCCATGATATACAGTAGTACTGAATGAACCATGACTGAATGATTAATATTTTCCTTACTCCTGTCACAATGCATATTTTCCCATCTTTTTGAAAGACTGACTGAAAAGTTGGCCTAGATTACAAAACACCTTTAAACAAGTACTTGACATTTGAAAAAGGAAAACTAACATATTCTGACTAAAAACCCCTCTACATTTTAACTGAAGCCTGCTATGGCCACAATCTCAACGACACCGTTATCAGAGAATATTGCTACACGATGATCACAGGCTTCTGTGTCAAAAGGACATTTCCTGAGCTGGGTGATTAAACAGAATGTGTGATTAAATGCAACAGCCTTTTCCAGTCATATCCTAACCTGTGAAACACTGAGTTATGCTTTGCTATTTGTTTTAATCTTCGTAGAGTGCCAGCAAGCTGAGCCTTCAATCTGGACATCTAACAACTGGCTCAAGTTCCAATTCCACACTTTTTGGCTCGGAAAACCTCAGTGACAACAGGCTGTGATCCGATTCCAACACCCAGTCAATAGTCAGCTGCAAGATAATGCCCTGACGATTCCAATAAACTGCTTATAAGCACTAAAAGAGATGGCAAAAGCTTAGGGAACTGCGGGAATTCTTCCCCTTACTTCATGAAAAGTATTTGCTAACTCAGCTAGCAGAAATAGGCCTATCAAATCAGAACTTTGCAAATCTCTTATCAGCCCAGTCAATTCTTCTCTCTCAGTTTTTAAGTTAAGCACTTGAAAATCTCCTCCAGAATGAAGTGTTTCTTCCAAATAAGTATGTTCCCTTTGCTGTATGCTCCACATCAGCCCAGAAGGCACATGGAGATAAGAGCATTAAAGGGAAATGTTTAATAGAAGGAGAAGTCATGTGCTAACCAGGACTGAAATTTTATACATAGAGATAAACCTTTTAACACTCGCTTCACAGAGAACATTTTTAATTCTCTCACTATTTTATGTATCTGCTTAATAGTAAGCACCATTCATATTTTTTTAACTGGAAACAGAAAGAATAAAGGTGACGGGGAAAGCTGACCAGCTTTCCGTCTCCTCCAGCCCCGTATATTCCCTAAATCTGATCTCAAATGAGGAAAAGACAAAAGCTACAAAAGTTACAAATAAACTACGTTAAATAAAATCCTAAAAAGCTCAAATGCTTGTGCATCTGAACACTGTTTTTGAAACATCATCACGGTACATTTCACAATAACATGCTAACCCTCTGCTGACGTTACTGTGGCTCTTCAGCCAAGTTTCTTTTACTCCATTCACAGAAACAAATCTTTCAAGACAGGCTGATCCTGGGGTCATTTATTACACCGTGTCAGACACAGAATGTTTCATCTTGAGATGACACACAGAGAGTTTTCATTCATCAGTTTGTTACAGGCTCAAAAAACCAAAGGAACCAACACAAAAAACCAAACCAACAAACAAAAAACCAAACTAAAAAACCAAACAAAAAAAACCCCTAACAAAACCAAAACCCACCACCAAACAAACAACAAAGAAAACCAACCAAAACCCCAAACCAAACCAAAACAAACAAACAAACAAACAAAAAAAAAACAAACAAAAAACCAAAAACCCCAAACCCACCCTGCAAAGGTTATCTCCTGTCAGTAACATACTGACAGGTTAGTTAACACGTTTGTAGTGATACAATAGGAGGAAAAACCTTGTAAAAGGCCACAACATTCTCCTGGTTGCTGCAAGGCTGGGGGCTTGTAGGAAATGCACTGGGACAATTTGAACTTGGCATAAAGAGAAAGCATCACATGCTTTTTACAACCTTCAGTCATCACAGAAACAACCCCTTCACCCTCGTGAGATCCAAAGCCATAAAACAGTGAGTGGGAACGATCCTTGTTTTGATCACATTAGGAAAAGGTGTTTGCATAAGGTGTGAAGGTGACTCAGAACAACTAAACAAAAAGAGACAAGGAGGTGTTACACTCTACACGCCGAAATATTGTTAGCCTCAAACTGTAAAATGGAAATAAAATCAGAATTTAACATTTGTTTTTTAGAATAAGGAACTCTGACATCAAAATAATTTTATCAGCTGTGTACAAGTCACTCACCACGAACAGGAGCAAGCTACACAATTAATTCTTTTTCCTCCCAAGAGCTGGCAATACCTTAGATAAGTGGGCACGGTCTATTCAGAAAAAAAATTATCTTGGTTATTGTCTGGCCACTATGTCCAGTAATAACATCAATATGCTCCAGAGAGACTGGCAAGAAACCTGTCATGAAACATTTCAACAGTGAAAGCAGCCCTGTGTTTTGCAGCTAATTCAAGATGACAAGGCGGCAGCTGAATGGATTGTATCGCGGTGTGTGACAAAAATTAGGCCACCATCCCCTCAAATTATCCAAGGGCAATATTATGGAAAAGGAGTTACCAACACAAAGTTTCAGCAGAGTTAGGTACTTTTTTCACGTTGCACCCTTACGGCCACATCATAGTTTTTACAAACTTCTCTGAGAGAGTCTTGCAGGATCTGATATTTGGGGAATCCATGATGACAGCAGATAGATTTAGCCCTGGCTGCCTGAAAAGCCCTATATTACAAATCTGAAAAGCCCCCTAAGCTTCCACACACTGAAAATTCAACCACGAAGTGATTCTTGCTATCACCACCCAAAACTCTCAGCAGAATGTATCTGGCTTTTGTTTGTTGGCATAGCAGCCAGTTCAGCTCACCCTAAGCAATGACTGTCAAGCATTCTCTCATTCTTTTTTTTCCACAGAAACCTCACTGGTCCAAAGGAAGGAGGAGGACAGAAAGAAGAAGGGCAACGTCTAAGATATTTACTGTGACACTCACTTAGCTGAGGATTCTTTTTTTTAAAATGATGTGTGTATAAACAGGCACACACACACATATATATAAAAAAGCTGTCTTTCTTTGATCCACTTTATCAGGACACACCAGCCAAAGACTGCCCAAAGCTGAGCTCATCCCTGGCAGACCCTGCCAAGACCCTCAAAACTGAGGGACATCCCCAGCTTTCCCTGCTCCAGCAGCCAGCAAACCACGCCAGGCATGAGGGCAGTCCCACAAGGGTAACCTCCGGAATTCCCCAATTGCAGGGGCAAGAAATCCACAGAATTCACAGAATCACCAGGTTGGAAGAGTCCTCCAAGATTATCGAGTCCAACCCATCCCCAACACCTCAACGAAACCATGGCACCGAGTGCCACATCCAGTCCTTTTTTAAACACATCCAGGGATGGTGCATCCACCACCTCCCTGGGCAGACCGTTCCAATACTTTATCACCCTTTCTGTAAAAAAACTTTTTCCTAATTTCCAACTTACAGTTCCCTAGGTACAGCTGACTGTGTGTCCTCTCGTTCTGTCAGTCGCTGGAGAAAGAGACCGATCCCCGCCTGACTTACAACCACCTTTTAGGAAGTTTTAGAGAGTGATAAGGTCAATAATAATAATAACAATAATAATAACAATAACAATAATAATAATAATAATAATATTGATGATGATGATGATGATGTCAACAATAATTGTCTGCTGCTTGACACGGAAAGTGGCTCAGGAGCAGGGTATGTGGAGGGTTTTATGTTTTCTCCTCCTGCCCCATTTTTCCTTCCACTCTGAGCATCACTTGGGATTCTGCTGGACACTACCGACTATTCGATTTCTCACATCTCCTTTTCCCTGCTTGATTTCGCAGCTCAGTTCTCACAGGTGCAGCCCACCGGGGGCGGGTTTCAAGGCCAATGTATATGCAAAGCCTCCGCAATACACCTGTGTACATAAGCTCTTCTCTGCTTCCTAAAGGGCTCTTTGCATATGAAAAGCGAGAGAAAGGACTCGCTTTAACCTCCCTCCCAAAACACTCGGCTTCAGCTGGAACCAGCCCTGGGCAACCCCCACACAAAGCCGCCAGCTCACAAATTCATTATTCCAGAGGCTACTCAAGCGTGAAATATCCCAAAGTATCCGACCCCACGTGAAGGGCTGCTGTTGTAGCCAGAGCTGAAGACTCCACTCACCAACACTTGTTTATCACCTCATCCCTTGCGAGGAAAGTGTGTAAAAACAGAGATTGCTACATTACCAGCCGCGCTGTAAACTGCTTGGATTGCAGAGCCTGATAGCAAAGAGGTGCCGGCAACCTTTAACTCCCACGTGGACTTGGGCAGGATTTTCACACACAAAAAAGCGAAAGGATTAGACCTGT
This sequence comes from Brachypodius melanocephalos, assembly GCA_013398615.1. Classification (NCBI taxonomy): domain Eukaryota; kingdom Metazoa; phylum Chordata; class Aves; order Passeriformes; family Pycnonotidae; genus Brachypodius; species Brachypodius melanocephalos. The sequence continues at coordinate 339,029 of VZSR01000902.1, forward strand.
AGCAAATCCTGCGGCTTCATTACAGATTTCTCAGGAAAAGAAATCTTTCTTCTAAAAACTGCACAGGAACATAATTTTCTTTGTTTAAATAATTTGCCAGAGAGACAGAGAAAACACATTTAAAGCTATCTTAGACAGCCACTGTCTCGAGACTCTTTACATCAAATAGCT